>CAJVRN010000231.1:7185000-7585000 GCA_911728415.1 Lagocephalus sceleratus | reverse complement strand
GACCATGACCTTGTCCGAACCAGCATGAAGCCACTCCAACTCACAGGAACATAGAGAACTGATCTGAAGAGCTTTGGGTTCTTTTGCAGGAAATAAACCCTGGGAAGAATGGTGTCCTGGCCAGATGGTGCTAGTTTTCAAGGTAATATTGTTATCGGCAAAACTGGGACTCATCATTGACAAATTGCCGGCCAAAAAATTTGGTGGTCTCATGTTGGGGGTCTTTATTTTTATACATCATGTTTGTTAATAGCACAAACAAGTTAAAGCCAATAAATCCATGATACACACTCATTAGAATTAATAATGGAGGACATTTCCAACTCATCAGAAAAAAAAGAACAAGGAAAGAACATACAAAGAACAAACCTAAAACCTTTCTGCAACCACAGATTGTTTGGTGGTCCAATCTGTGACTTATCTTATTAGATGCATTTCCAGTCATAACAGCAAGCAATTCATCCCATCAAGAAAAATCAACTGGCTTTGATTAATTCAACTTCGATTTAAATCTATTTATTTTACAGGTGGCACTGGAAATCATTGAAATGTGTTGTTTGTTCCAGGGATGTTCACTGTAGACTGTCAACAACGAAGCAACCCTGCAGCAAACCCTCTAACATCACTCTGGTCTTCCTGCTGCCAAACAGGCTCCTCGCTGAAATCATGAATAATGGTCCGTATGTTTAACTTACTCAATACAAAGAAGCCATGTAATCTAAATACATAAGGTAACATAAATACAAAAGAACCATATAATCTAGCACACCAAGGTTGCAAGAGTGTGTATGATACTTGTGTGTGTGACTGTGACACTGCCTGTGCCTCCTGCTCCATCTCTAGGTAGGCTGGCACTCTCTGTGTTTAAAAAGCATCCAGAAAGTTTACAGAGAATGTACTTGTGCTGGGCTTTGTGTGACAAGCTTTAACGCACCGTACCCATCAGCAGCAAAACAGCCACAGACCTCCCTGGAATCCACTCTGCCACTTTCCATTCAAGCATATCCATGAATACTTCAGCTTCTTTCAGCAACCTGTGTCATAGGAACCTGTGTCGGCAATTAATATTCCCTTTGTTTGTCAGACCACATGCTAAGAGGCTACTGTTTGGTCAACTTGTCTCTGACCTGTCCCATGTCATCATGTAGGGCAGGGTGGACTACAACACAAGGCATTTTCAATGCAACAGTGTGTGATTCAACGCTTAGTTGCAAAAGAAATTATGTGTCACCATCCAATCTGAAAGGCTATATGCTAGGCTAGTGTTAAGGTAGTAAAACACTAGTTTACACTATATATTTGATTTGTTGTATATATTTTTATTTTAACATATCTACAGCTGTTTGTGTTCACATTTAGATTTCATCTTTCATATTCTTTTGATGGAGTATTGCTTGAGTTATTCAAAAGCATCAAAGATGTTTTGAACTCCACAGATGTATAATTAACCACATTTTTTTCAGAACAGAACACTGGTTCTGTTTAATTGATTATGGCACTTCATCTGATTCACGTCTCTTAAACCAAAGTTTGCAGATTTTAAACATTTTAGGAAATATACTGCTCATAAAAACCATTTAACCAAACACAGAATATGGAATACAGCATTTGGATGACACTGGTCATAATGATAGCATGGTGTTGGTATTCACAGATGCAGTTTACGTGATTTGAAGTAAACGTGAAAGATGTTTTATTTGTGTTTGGACGTGGCAGCCCAAAAATGCCTTATGTTTACTCTGACCAGAATGAATAGACGCCATCTTGCTCAGAGTAAAAGACAGGACTACATTGATCTGTTATTTAGACTCTGCAGATATTACTAATAATAACATGTCTCCATGATGTCAGTTCTAGGAAACCTCATCCCTCAGCAGCAATATTTACAATACACAAGGTGCTGCGGATCTTAAAAGTATTCTTGTTGATGCTCTGCAGTCATAGTAAAAGCAGGTAAATGTTAATGTCAGATGGCAAAAATAGATTTTGATTACATTTGAAAACTATTTCATGTACTGACCATTGACTTCTGGATTATGTAAGCACCATATAGCACATAGATGCATGTGTCAATCTTAAGAGAACAGTTTCAATAAAGTGTATTTAACCTCTAACATACATGGTTTAATTAGGGGCACTTATCTTTTTTAAGTTTATTTTTAAGGGTATTTTCTTCTTCACTGAATGTTACAGGAAAAATTTAAGCTTTTATTTTGATGAGTTTATTTAGAAATAGAAAAACAACGAAGTTATGATGAAACAACTGTGTTTCCTTATATTTTTTAAATCCTTGAAAAGGAAAATGTCAATCAATCACTTTTACAGCTGTTGGATTCTGATACAACATTTGTAAAATCCATTCGTTCATGAAAGCAAACTGCCAGCGAGTAAGAAACAGCTGTGTTGGGGTGACATTAATTACAAGTGACAGAGAACACACTCACTGCTTATTTATGTCTCCTCAACTTAAGACCTGAATCCAACATGGACTCCAGAATGAGACCTGGCAACTCCCAGGCTCACCAGCCATTACCTCACCACATTTCCACCAGCCGCGTTCTCATACTGGCACAAAAATTGTTTCAAGGGTCACTTTATGTGTTTGGACTCTCTTCTAGCTGGGAGAAAAATGTTGCAGACAAATCAATATCAGAATTTTGACCTGAAATCTATGCTGAGCTCAGACTTGTTTGTACCATCCATCTGCCCTAGTAAGCTAAGTGTGCATTTGGCACACATTTAGAGAAATCCATCAGACAAACCTAACGCTAAAGAACGCTAATATTCATAGCTGGCTGTCATGAAGAAATTCTAGTGAGACAAATCACATCTTTCTTCATCTTTGTTACTTACTTTTGATGCTTCTGACCTGCCAACTTTTTATTTTTGTTCCACCATCTTTTCCTATACTGCATGAGCTGAGACACATGCTTTACATATAACTATCTACGCTCCTAATTCCAATCAATATAACCAAGACTAGATATGGTTTTTATGCCTCCCAGTTTACTTTTTGAAAACTGTTGAGAAATGTTCACTCTCATATCTAGCACTATTTAATGTTAAAAAACAAACAAACACATAAAGAAACATTTAAATTAAAATGGAATTCCAAAAATACTGCAATGAAACATTTACTTCCCAATCTACACCAACATAGTCCATCATACCATGTTTGGAGTTCTATGTTGTTTTTTTTTATAAGATGGCTCAACTTCATAAAAATGTTAATATTGAAGTATATTTGGTAATGTTCTCTCACACTCATGGTAAAATCTGGTTAAATCTCTTCTTGTTAAGAATCTCTTCTTGTCTCTTCTTCTTGTTAGGAAAAGCATTTTTTCCTTTGCAAAAACATCAAAATGAAACATGAAAATTTTGATGTGACAGGTCATATCAGCTAGGAAGAATCTAAGTCAAGCAGGTTTCATTTTTAAGAAAAACTTATCAAGCCCAGAAGAGGTATGGAAAAGCAAAAAAACCATGATTGTCTATGTGAAATAATAATTTAGAAAATTCTAGTGAATTTGATCAGCATAAACTCAGGTGACCTTATGCTGTCTCCTAGTTGGAATGTTAGCATGATGACTGATGTTATAACACCAGGTTTTATGACAAAATGTCCCAGACCACTGTAACTTCAACATGAGTGGAGCTGCAGATGCACAGACACACACAAGCACATTCCTCCACCCAAACATTAAAAATGACATGTTGCAGGATCACCTCAGAACGAGGTGACTCCTTGATGGGGGCCATGTGTGTTTTTCACCAACCCCTCCTGTGCAACATTATGGATGCATGTACATGCATCACTGGTCGGGAAAATGGTGCTGGTTTCAGCTGTGATGCGGCTGCTTGCTGGCCTGATCACACACAGAAATCTCTAAGGAGACCAAGAGATGCTACACTTGTTTAATAGGTGTCATATCAGCTTCAAAAGACTCGAAACAGACATCCAAGAGGGATTTTTTTTTCCATTCCTGAGGCTCCAGATCAATGTAGCCTGTGTACTTTCACTGTTTTATAAGAACAAATACTGTAAGAGAAACATGTAGACAGTGGCTTTTGTCACAGTTCAGGGCCTGTTCTTCAGTATTTAGCACTCACCTTAATGTATCCAAATAACTCAAAATGAAAACCTTGTAGACTTTTGTTATATTTATTCAAGAGGAAATAATTCGGCATCTCTGAGTGTTTAGAGAGATCTGATGCAGATAAGTGCAGTAGGAATGTGTAATAAATGATCTCATCTAAATTAAAGCCTGCTGTTTCATTTGTATGTTTCTAATATAATTAATAGTTCTACTTTGGACAGGGGCTTTGAAAAACATCTATTTGCAACGAGTGCAGATAAGGGAGGACAAATATGGTGATTCTATTTTGTCCGACTGGCAAAGATTTGGACACTGTAGAAGATACACCTCTTCAAATTTCTGTTGTTTTAGTGTCCTCTCGCTGTTGTGGCAATACCATCCTGATGAGGACATAAGCAGGGGTTCATATCATGTTTGGTGAAGCTGAAGGGTGAGAGGCAAGATTTCATGAGGGGACTCATAAAAGAGGCTCTAACGTGCCTCATATGTTTAATGAGCTTTGGAAAAATAAAAGAGAAAAGGTTCTGACACACACAACATCTTATCTCTTTGCACTTTCCCTTTGTGATTTCTCTTTATTTCCAAGACAAGCAAAGCCAGAGCCAGCAGATCTTCATTGTAGCCTGGGTGGGAGGCAGCAACCCCCCCACCCAAAAATAAAGGGGGTGTTCGTAGTAACAGGAGAGAGGAAAAAAAATCAGATGAAGTCGTGACATTTACGGAATTCCTATTATCCAAGTCGAGAGCTGTAGTGAAATGTGGGGATGACAGCTCAGATGTAGATAAATAGTACAAAGTGAGTCCTGAGACTCAAGTGTGCCAACAGATCACAAAAATGTGTCCAAGATGACAGCATCACTTAGAAGGAAAATACCAGAATCGTAAAATGCCTAATTGATTCTCTCTTTGTGTTTGTGTCCTGCTCGTAAAGTTTGCAGTCCATGTGGATTTATAGAACACCACTGAGTCATGACATAACTACAGACATATAACATTACACTGCAAACAAGGAAATTTGTCCTCTCCCCAAACACAAAAGATAAAATCGGCCTATGAAATAAAAGTCTGCCTGTTTTATCCATAAAGAACAAATCACTGGTGATACAGCCCTTAAAGTCTTATTTGATTTTCTATTTTTTCTCTTCATAACACTGAATATTTCACATACCCACTTACTTAGTGTTGTATTGTTAATGGTCTGGATCCAAACTTTAATAAATATGCGGGCAGCTGCAGTAATTTAGACCTTTGTTACTCACCTATAGCTGTATTATTTTCCTTCATCATTCTTTACATTCTTTATACTGTAAAAGATGATACAACGTTTAACTTTCATTTCTATTGCTTCTCCAAAAGAAAGCCTCTCAATGTTAAAGGAGCCTTTTTCTCTGTAGAGGATCCGCACTGACTGAATTTCTTTCATTAGAGAGCTAGTTGTGCTGTGAGAATGGCAGGCTACTTACTATACACCCTGCAACTATAATGCACTAATCTGAACTGAGCTGCTTGCCCAATTACCGGTTAAAACTTCCCAATTAGCTTATTTTACAATTGTTTTAGCTCAGTTTGGATTTGATTTGCATGGTGGTGTGGTGGTTAGCACTGTCACCTCACAGCAAGAAGGCCTTGGGTTCGAAGCCCGATTGGGATTGAGGCTGGGGACTTTCTGTGTGGAGTTTGCATGTTCTCCCTGTGCCTCCGTGGGTTCTCTCTGGGTACTCCGGCTTCCTCCCACAGTCCAAAGACATGCATTATTGGGGTTAGGCTAATTGGAAACTCTAAATTGCCCGTAGGTGTGAGTGTGAGAGCGAATAGCTGTTTGTTTCTGTGTTGGCCCTGCGATTGGCTGGCGACCAGTCCAGGGTGTACCCTGCCTCTGCCCATTGCTCTGGGATAGGCTCCAGTACCCCCGTGACCCTCAGTAGAGGAACAAGCAGTAGAAGATGGATGAAATTTCAGAATTAAAAAAAAAAACAGAGGCTTAAAAAGGGATGTTTTATGAATCTTAGATTATAGTGATTATGATACATTATAATCAACATTACTTGTAAAATATACACAAAAAATAATAACTTGTCTAAAGAACATCAATCTCCATGAAATAAGTAAAATCTAAGCCTTCCTGTTGATTTAGTCCAGGAGTGCTCAAACTTTTTTCATGGAGGGCCACAAGCTGCAAAATATATGAAAGGCTGGGCCATTTAAAAGAGAAAAAGTTTGCTCAAATGTATGTTGAGCCAAACAGACTCATCATCATTTTTGCATGACGTCACGTCAGAGGACAATTGCCCTTTTCCAAGCTCTGGTAAAAGTCAGGTAGGGAGAGAAGTTAATGTTGATTCTTCAGAGAATCATCACACTGCATATTGATAAGTTCCAATTGCAGACTCTCTTCCACTTCTTCTGAATTTATTAGGAAAGGAGTCAAGAACAGATTGATTTATTTTTCAATGATACAGAAATATTGGAAGAATTGACTGAATTTTGTCTTCAGATATGTGATCACAGACACATATTTCTCCTTTTTATCAGAAATGTTGGCCTTTGGAAAGACACAATTGATGTCAGACAGTGTTCAGAAGTGAGCAGGATTGAAGTTGTGTAGTTGTGCCTCAAAGAGACGGAGCTTTGGACAGTATACTTTTTGTGTACAGCTGCCATAAAACTGCTGCAGTACAGAGCAGTACAGCGCACATCACTGTCACAGCTGTGGAGAGGACAGCCCTACGCACACAGTCTCTTCTTCTCACCTGCACACCAGGCCAATTTGGTTAATCAGAGAAGCACAATTTAGGTCCCGGCCCTGCCCTAGTTCATTGCCAGGTTATCCTCTGCCGAATGCATGGCTTTCCAGCATTTTCTGCCTGCCTGCCTGCCTGCCTGTGTTCGACCATGCCTGTTCCTAATCTGCCTGGTTCGACTGTTCCCTGGTAAACCTGTCTGTTCTTGGTTCCTGAGATCCTGTTGCCTGCCTGCCTGTTCCCAACCCCACCTGTCCACAACTTCCCGATCCAGCCTGACTCCTGGTAATCCCGACTGTCTTCCATTCCTGCCCACAACACCTTGCCCCGGTGGACCACGTTGTCTTCTGCCATCGCCTTCACCCGGACTCGCCCGGATCCTGCTTCATCGCGGGACTTCCGCAGTTCTCTCTATGCAGCCTGGTCAATAAAGCAGTATGTGAAATGACAAGTGTATCACAACCCATCCTCACTGGACCATCTGGAGAGGATCGAAGGGATCCTGCTGCAGCATGAGTAGGCCGTGGCGGTGTCTGCAGTGGAGATGAGATGCACCGCCTGTGGGTTCTCATCTGAGTCCTGACACATCATAATGGCCATGTCTCCGTATTCAGTATCGACAGCAGATAGGAAAGCTTGAACTTCTCTGTGATTAAGCCATCATGTTCACATTTACTGTTTTCACAACTGTATTCATCACATCAAGATGGATAGTCTTGACACAGAGGGTGTCTTGGTAGTGCATTTTGACAGCCTCACCTCCACTCTCTGGCACCATAGTGCACATCAAAAAGGTCTGTGCTCATATCACATGCAATCAAATAAATGTCAAAAGCACAAGCTTTATGGGACAATTGATGCTATAAGTTAGCTGACAAATAATTTTGCCACACAACTGTGTTTCTGGACATGCTCCAGTTGTTGAACTCCTGCATCCTTTTTGGGCACATTGTTTCTGTGACAGTAGTGAGACACTGTTTTATGAAGTCACCATTAGAGAAAGGTTTCCCGTGCCCTGCTATGAGTTGAGCTACCTTATAGCTTGCTATTGTGGCCATTTCTTGTATTTTGTTAGCATGGAGAAAATACTGCTGTTGAGATAGCAGGCGTGCTACCATTTCTTTAACTTTCTTTTCTCCCTCGGCACCAGTGTAGGACGTGTAGATCTGACATTCATAGTGTCTTCATACTTTTTCAACACTGCAACACTTTGGTTGCAAATCAAACAGACACATGAAAACAATCATTTTCCCACCATGTCTGAAATTTTCTACACTCACTTGCTATTCTTCGTTTCCTTATTTAGTTCATTGGAGCCTGTGGTGTTTTGTGTGTGTGTGTGTGTGTGTGTGTGTGTGTGTGTGTGTGTGTGTGTGTGTGTGTGCATGTGTGTGAGACAGAGTCTAATCTAAAAGCCCTCTGTGTTTACAGGGCCAGTGAAAAGTGATCGACAACCTCACCGTGGATGGCATTGCAGGAAACAAACTCTCTCACTCTCATCCTCAAGCATAAGCTTTTTAGTTAGCTGCTAATTACCAAACGAGTCTGACCTGCTAGTCCACATAATGAAGTCAAAGATGGCACTGACATTTTCATTGCCTCACCTCTTGAAACAGTCATCAGACATCACACATCCTCAAACAATCTGCCACAACAATCTGATTGTGGAGAAGTGTATATGAAGACAAAATAGTACAGTAGTCTTCTCCTCCACTTTACTGTCTTGAGCATTGCACAGTTTTACTTGAAGGACTGTTGTGTTTAATGTTTTAGCGCTGAGATTCCTGAGTGACAGGAGAGAGCAAAAAAAGGTAGAGAAGAAAATGTTTTATTACTCTTCATGTGGTCACACAAACTCACTTTCAAAGACACTAGAATACTAGTCTGCCACAATCAACTGTATATGAAAAAAGGAGAGTCTGTTTGGAGACACCTGCATTAGTCTTCAGACTGCTCCACACAAACAGACAGAAGGTCTTTTGTCACCTTATTTTTCACAAGTTCATTTTTTCCAAGGAGAAAGTCCACATGTCCGTAATCTATCTGTGTCTTAAAACTCTGTGCAGCGGTGAATGTTTTTAGAGACTAGCTTGCACCTCTGCACCTTCAGATGCATGTTGAGAGGTCAACAAACCAGTCCTTGACTTGAATGTAAACCACTTTGCTTGCTGCATTTTTGAAAGGTCATTTTCTGGCTCTTACTGAGGTTTATGAGCCATCACTCTTTATACTGTTCATTATTAAAATGTCAGAATAAAAAAGCATGTACAGACAAGTTTTAACCAAGTTCATTTTATGGCATTAAAAAACAAAATATTCTCATTCTCATTCTTTGGCATTATTATTTTTTGTTTTTCAAACATATTTGTTGATTAGAAAATTAATATTAAACTAAACGATTAAAAAATTCCTTCTTATTTGTTTTACAGAGAAACCACCTTGTTGGCAGTATGAGCCATGATGGGAAAGTGAGACAAGATGGTACACAAACAAGAAACGCACCCTAATCTAACCTAATAACCGAGTCTCAACTTAAATTAAATTGATATATGTAATTTCAGAATAAAGACGATGATCTATTGATTCAAAAGGCATTATAGAATGGGTACAAGAAGTTTCACTATTTTTTAAAAGTTAAGTCTTTTTTTTTGTCTATCACCTGCTTTTCCAACATGCAGTGTTTGGGTTCAGCATGGTGTAGTCTTATGGTGGTGTCTGAGATGAGTTACATTGTCTCTGAATCACAGTGAAAACAACTTGACCATGGAAAAGATTTATCTCCGTTGCTCTCCGTGGAAGCTTCTACTGCCGTGATTGATAAGTTCTTGGCTTCAGGAGGGGGGGTGAGTTACACAGCTCTCGCTCTGTGCACGTGTAGTTCTATTTCTTGAACGATGTAAGAATTTGGATGTTAATCCATGTGTCTGCTCTGTTTTAGGTAATGGAAAATTGCAAGTCAGCACTGTCTGAAAAAAAGTGGACAGGATCAACCTTCATGTAGTCATCTGCTCCCGTAATCCCTCACCCAAAGAGATCAATGTGAAGATTATACTGTGACAAAAAAGTCAGCTTGCTATTTCAAAATGAAATTCTTGATACGCCATAGTATATTCTTATTCTACATTTCACTTATCATTTACAGTTGATTCAGTAAATTTGGCTCTGATATATTTCAAACCAGAGAGAAAACAAAAAAAAACCCACTAAAAAAAACGTTGGGGGGGTAGCTCAGTACATTGGGCCACGTTCCTGGCTCAATCCCCATGTTGGACAAAAAAATCAGTGTGCTGCTAGGAGTGCCAGTAAACCTTTAGAGCACCACCAAGACACTGTTGAGCAAGGAACCCATGCTCAAACTCATATGAAGCTGAGATAGGCTCCAGCACCCTGTGACCCTGTAACCCTGTGACCCAAAATGGGAACTAACAGACAAGAAATTAAAAAAAAAAACACAATAAAATTTATGGGTCAAATCACAGAGGTTGAGAGGCAAGGAATTCATTTCTGATTTGTGGAATTCAAATAGAGTTCATGGACCATCATGGTTAGTCATGGTTTTACTGAAGAAAACAGATCTTTTAACACCTAATTGCATTAAATACACAAAGTGCAATGTAGAAAGTAGTACATGTGTTGCATCCTTGTATGCTATTTTTATTTTGAAAAGTTATGACTGATTGTGATGGTCACCATTCATTAGATGAGAATATTCCTTCCAAACCTGAAAGGCTTCTCATGAAAGAAACTGGAGGACTCATCTCTCATCCGAGAGGCTTCTTCCACTTACTGTTAAGTTACTGGATGGTGTCTTCCACTTTCTTTCACAGTCCAGTTGATTCTCAAATATTTCAAATGATTATGGCCTGGATGAATAAGAATAATACTTAGGCATACAAACTAAAAAAAATAGATTTATAAGACCAGTTGTACCAAAACATGATGTCTTTTTCCTCTCTCTTATCTTATTTGCAGCACCTGCTTTGATAACTGCTCTTGAAAGACTTCACCAGTGACACTATGTTGACTGTCCTCACCATTTACAGCAGATGCATCTCCTTCATGTCTTTGCTTCATGCCAGATGTTACCGCACCACCTACAGTGCTTGGATGTCTAGACTTGTTAAATAAATCAAAACTGTTGTTATCAGTCACTGTTGTTAACAGCTGAGATTTTATGAGCCCATAAATAAAAAATTATATTCTCATTATCAGCTGATTCTTTATCTGACAGAAAAATATTGTGTATCCCCTGTTAAGTCATGGACTGTGAAACCGAAGTTAATATTAGGTGAAATATTCTGGTAGGCTGCTCCGTTCTTTTACTTGCTATATCTCTGTGGAAAAATATGCAAGAAATCCAGTTTGTAATGGCTGCCTTTTTAGTGTTCATATACCAAATACTTTAATTATATAATGATAAACTCCAGAACTCTGGGGTCCAAGTAACGTCATGGGCTGTTGTAGGTTCTGGGACAATGGAAGTAAAAAGCAACATTTCTGTCTTTGATTAATGTGCCATTAATATGTTTATTTTCCCAGATTCTGAACAATCAAACAAACAGCTCTACTCACTTTTGAGAGACATCCTTTTCCACAGAAAGATTTGACTCACTGCACATGTCAGTGAAACCAAAATAGAACTGTGAAAAGTAGAAATGTTGCCTGATGAAGATCTATCAGTGGGTGCAATAGGGGAATTGCACGGGAAACCTTTGTCACACAACTCTGTATTGAAAACCCTATTTTATTAATGCAACAAGGCCTTCTGGGTAAGGAGTCATGACTCGGTAATGTCACAATTCTGGAACATTAGTATGTTTCCACAGAACTTGTGTGGGAAAAGACAAAAAACAAACCATGATTTTCTCACTTCTGTCACCCACATGTTTAAGGCAGTGTATGACTGAAACAAAAAAAACTTCACATTTTGATCATTTTCTCACAGGATGACATACTCCATTCTAGTGCTCAAATAAGTGAGTGTTGCAATGCCCTCCCCACAGTCTCATTAGCCAATCAGCACATGGAGCCACTCTATATATAGGGGCAGTGTCCATCTTGTTGGCCTCTTGCACTTTGTCTCTGAGGTCAGTCATCATGAAATTTTGAAAAACTGTAAACCAGAAGATCTTTTTTTCACTCCCCCAGACGTCATCAGCCAGACCTATGCATTTTCAGGAAAGTGCTTTGGGAATGCAAACCACACATTGCTAGGATTTTTTTTGCCCCTAGGTAAATAAATTCCTGGAAATTCCTGCTGATGGTGGTGCTATACTGTTTATTTTCTCTCATGATCACCGAGTGCATGAAACCTTTTACGAAAATGGGCAAAATAAAGAGACATTTCTGTTTTTTTCTGTTTTGGTGAATGGTGAAACAAAATTACTGACTGCTTCTCAAGATTGTGTAGCATTCCTACATATGTTTTCCCTTGTTAACAAATGTCATGTGATTTCATTTCAGGCCTTAAATGACATATTTGAAGATCATTTCTATAACTTTCATTTAAATGAAAGAGAGAAACATTTATAAGATCTGAACTTTAACCAAGAGGTGGGTGAAAAACTGGAATGTCCACAGGGTAAGTGATGTGTTCATCGGCATTTCACAGCACACTGCTGCTGTCCCTCATTCCTCCGGCTCATCATGACACTTGCGTTTTGACCGAGTACACTGAAGCCCGTTGCCTGGGTAATCCCAGATTTCCTATGGCACTGCTCTAAGCTTAGCAGAGGGCTTAACTAATAGCTTTCTTTTCAAATGATCGCTTTGCTACACGACTTCAGAAGAAGGCAGAGAGCGTGAAATTCAATTATGGCGCACACGCTCGGCAGCCCCATCCAGAGCTGTCCACTTTAATCCCTCCTTTACCCTGAAAGATTCTTTCAGCTGGACCTCATCTCCCAGGACTTGCATTGTGTTCCCTGTACATCTTGTATTTACCTCCTGATTTTGACCAGGTAAAGGCCTACTCTGAACTAACAGCTCTAATAATGGAAATCCATTATAGGCCTCTACTGCAAGATCTGTCACTTATCATAGGACACACTGCTAATATGAAGACTAAGTCATCAACCCTTTGTAACACTGATGGAAAAAAAATCATTTCACAACCATAAAAATGTAAGTCTAAAATAAACACATGGTCATTTGAATGTGCAATTATTTGAATGGAAAATGTATTTTCCTATAGATGTAAAATGGATATTAAGATAAAAACTGTTTCCTGCCATCATATGCGCTCATATGAGCTGTTCACAGCTTATAATGTGGTCGCTATGTTCATGTCAAGATTTCCAAATGAAATTCTTCAAATGAATTGCAATAAACAATCTTACTCACTTGGCTTTGATAGGCGATGGTGAGTCACTTTGGCTTCTAACAAGTAACATACAAGAGCTAATTAACATTTATCAACATCCCAAAAATTCCATTTTGAATATGACCAAATCTGAAAGCAAAAGGAAACAAAAACCAAAAAAAAAAAGTCATTATCAGAATAACATATTTCTCCAGTTTTGAAAGCCCATATATCAATTTGGGAAATGAATATTAATTTGGAAAGCTTTACCTTCAAAGTTAATAGTACACATTTGATTTAATTTGAAAATATTCCACATTTTAGATTTTTCCTTCTTTAAAAGGTCAATCGAGGGATGAATATTTCACTATTAGCTAACTAAATGAAGTTACTTAGAACAAAATTCTCAAATTAAAAAAAAAAATATTTATAATTACGACACAAAAAGTAAACAACTGAATTTAACTTGAAATTAACAGTCCCTACACCTCTTTTCCTTGCAAATAAATATGACTGAGTTGTACTTATGACAATGACTCTAGGCCTAGGGTCTGCAGGAGAAGATTTGATGTGGGCCACCATGAGAATGGCCCAGCAGTTCGCCAAAAACTGCAGGGGAGGTTTCCTGGACTGGGAACACAGTATCCCACAACCGTTTCTCCCATCCATCCAACACACACACACACACACACACACACACACACACACACACACACACACACACCTACACACATACACACACAGAAGAGAATGAGAGACAGAGGAGGAGATCACATGGCGTTCCTATACTTAAAATACCTCTACTCAGCTCCAAGTGCTCCACCGCTGAGCTTCACTGCTGCTGCATCTTCTCTCTCCTTCTTTGTCCAAATCTGACCTGTCTGCTGGCTCAGACTCTTGGTGATTGCCTTGGACTTTCAGTCTAACTTCACACATAACTCCTGCCTTTTCCTCACTCCCTTCCAGACTCAGAGACACTTTGTTTCCTGTTCTCCCTGTGTGAGTCTCAGTAGGGTCAACTGGAAGCCACAGTTGTGGTCTGGCCCCACTTCATAGATGTGTAAAGAGTAATGACATGATAATCTGATTTGTACAACAAATTGTTGAATGGCGACCATGTTCCCTGGAGTCATTTTGATATATGTCATAGTCTGAGATTCTGGTGCCTTCTGACTGCAATAGTGCAACACTAAAAGCAGCAATGACAAAAAGGCTTCAGTCTTCATGTCATTTAGTCAGGAGCCTGTGCTACTACTCTTGTAATGTGAGTGAAAATGCACATGGATGACTTGTTCACACAAATTTGAAAGGGATGACAAAGGCTTGACTCACAATTGATAAGGGACATTATTATTCCCTTATCAGAAGTGGTGCTAATACAGCCAGATGAATGTATGGGAAATCCCATGCTTTCTGTCTTAGCAGACAGTGATCGTGTCACGAGGGCTGAGAGGCTGGGGACCCACAAATCACTTCTATGACTATCAGGCCTCTAAATCCAATATGTTGTCCTGTGGCTCCATGTGAACTTTCACACTGTCTGTTTACTTGGCTCCTCAAGTCTTTGGCTCATCCAATTATCTCACTTAAGGTTATGCGACAGCCAGAAATGATTTAAACACACATACATACAAACACACACACACACACACACACACACACACACACACAAAGTAAACATAATGCTTCTGGACAGAAGCCAATATGTGGGACTGCTGGAGTAGGGCTGGAGAGTGAAATGAAAATAGCAGCCCAGACTACAGGGAAAGCCCCTGTAAATTCTGGGACAGTGAATACAGATCCATCTGATGGATGCACAGCTGTAGTAGCAAGCAGTCCTTTCAGTAGTAGCATTGAATGATGGACTTTTTGGCAACAATATACAACATTTTTTGTTAGTCCTGTTTGGGGTATTGAAGATGGGAAACAAGCTGATTTCATGTTCACGAGGGTTCCTGAGGGAACAGAGGACCTGAGGGAGGAGATTCTGCCAAAATACCATTTAACTGGCATGACAGCAGCTACCCTATGCCATACCCTATACCATCTAAGTCCTGCTTAAATGGCAGTCTTAAAGAAAAGAAAATGAAACATAAAAGGCAGAAGAGAAAAATGAGAACACAGACTTTCACCAGGAGACAGCAAAAAGCAGTGCTGTAATGTGATGTGAATGTAATTTGTGTCTTTTATTGCACATCAATAGGGCAGAGCCTGTAGATGAGTGGCATTTCTCATCCAAACAACACGAAACTCAACAACACAAACACTTGTACCAGTAGGATGATACTTTGAGATCAATCAGATGTGCGGTTTGAAAGTTATGCGTGGAAAAGAAGACAGATAGACGTTCCTTTTTTTGTCCACATATGTGGACATTAGATTTTGGATCACCTATATTATAACAGCTAATTCTGCTTAGTATGGAGCCAAATGTCCAGATACAAGGATGCTTAAACATTATATCATTACAAATTTAGATTGATTGTCCCTATATTTAGACATTATTTTCTCCAAAAAACACTTGTTTCAAAATATGTTTAACATATGATGAGTCTTTATACTTCATCAGGTCCCAATAATCTTAAATAGCAAAGATAAATTAAGAATGGATATCAAAAAAGAGCTTGGGTCTAAATAAATGCCAATTTTGCCAATTTTCTGTGATATTGTCTCGTTTAATTAAATATTAAGATTGTTTCTCCTGGTCTCACTGAATTATTAAGTTTTACATGAAAGACGGCCCCACAGCTCCATTTTTAGAAAAACATCATCTCCAACGACAAAAAAACTGCCAATGATAATTTTATGTTAATATTATGATAATAACCCATTCAATGCACAGCTGAGGTATGCAAAGATCAGTTGGTTGTTGTTCTTCACTTGAATATCTTACTGTTGGTGTCTAGTCTGTCCTTCAGCCTTTACATCTATTTCTATTTCTACATGTGTTGAGGTCAAGGTTTTAACTGACCAACAAATTTATACCATATATGGGGTTCTTGTTTGAAATGTTTTATGTTGCCTGAAGACAAATGAAACAATTCACAATTCCTACACTGGGCAGAAGTCATCCCCTGGTCTTGTATTTTCATTTGATTTATTTTAAATGGTTGTATGGCATAGTTTGATCACGGACCATTAAGCAGTGGTTATCATGTACAATGAATTATCCCCCATTCATTTTGTAAAAGCAAACATATTTGATTTAATGTGTAATTGCTGTATGTACTTTGTGTAATTTTTGTCTGTGCTGTAAACAAACTGAAAATACATGCTACAGTGCATCTGTTCTATTGGCAACAGCACCAAAATACTGCTGGTGCTTTTTTTAATGAGAGTATGTTATCTGATTATTCCCACAAGCTGCAGACAACACATTCAGAACAGGCACACATGCAAATACATCAATATATATTGTGAGAAAAAGGAATGAAAAATGAAATGTGGAGGGAAGGCCAAGCATAAAAAGAAATCACTTCTTCAGTTTGTTGCAAGGGGGACTAATATTTCGAGCAGCCTTCTTGAAGAAAAAGATATGTGCTGGTGATGCCATGTGCAGCTGGCAGTACATACGCAAATACAGTGCCCTTTTCTGAGCTATGAATCATAAGTAGGGGGAAGTTTGCAGACAGAGGCCCTTGTGAATGTGATCGTGTGGATATAGCTCTGGTCATGTCAGACTGTGTGGGAAAAACAAAGAGGGGCAGGCCGAGTCACATGGGTCGTCCTGCTCCCAAAGACATGATTTTCTCTCCTGCTTTCAATAGCTCACTCATTCTTTGTGTCATTGGTAGGCCCACCCTCTCTCCCTCTCTTTCACACACACACACACACACACACACACACACACACACACACACACACACACAACAATGTAATACTATGGAGTAACACTTTGCAATAAGTTCCAATGACTAGAATCAATACAATATACATAGATATACATATTGTACATCTGTATCTTGATTTTTGATGTTTACACAACATTTACTAAACAAGGAAGAATTATAAAAATTGCAGTGACCAGATATGTCAGCCTAACTGAGATGTACACAGACTGGGTGCTGTGATTGCAAATATTAATGCAAAACACTATATTGCAATAATATTATTAGCAATATATATTTGCTACACACACACACACACATCTATCTATCTATCTATCTATCTATCTATCTATCTATCTATCTGTCTGTCTGTCCGTCTGTCTATATCTATCTGTCTCTCTGTCTGTCTGTCTGTCTATCTATCTATCTGTCTGTCTGTCTGTCTGTCTGTCTGTCTGTCTGTCCGTCTATCTATCTATCTATCTATCTATCTATCTATCTATCTATCTATCTATCTATCTATCTATCTATCCAAATAAGTAAAACAAAACAATAAGGAAGGAAGGAAGGTCATCTTGGTCACTTTACACCTGTTAAACAACCACTCTGTTTTCTGAGGGCAACAGGAAAAGGTCTTGAAATAGCTTTCCCATGAGTCCCCAGTTTAAAATAAAATCAAGGGGTTGCTGGGAGCCGCCCACTGTACTATTGCGACGCTGTCATGAGAACCATGCTAAACTGTCTGTGGAGATTTGAGCAGAGTAAATGAAACATTTATTTAAAAATTCTCTATTTACATCACTAATACTCAGAAATGCAAATGCTCATTTATCATGAGCAAATGATAAATCTACAAGAATGCAAAGACTGCTTCGATGTGTGTGTTTACATATGTTCTGGGTTGAGCATGTGTGCTTGCCACTGACATGCCCACTTGCCTCAACAGAAAGAAACAATTAAAATCAGTCTTTATAAAGGCATCAGTGAAAAAACAATAAATCCTGTAAATAAAAGCTGGGCATGCCACCAATTATCTCCAAAGCAAACATGGTCTTACTCATTTAGAATATTTATATTGTATGTCACACAGGACCATTTATTAAAAGAAAACAATAAGTTATAATGCTTCACAAGTTATAATGCTGAAGCATCACTGAAAACCCAAATAGGCTATATCCAGCGCAAACAAATGATTCCACTGAAATAATTCTGGATTTTAAGGGGCAAGTAGAATAAGCTTAACTGAAACACACCAACAACACCACCGTTCACCTTTTCTTTGCTTCATTCTCAGACTACACTCTATTTTAGGGACCTCTATGACTCTGTCTTGGCCACATCTCCCTTTTTCCACTGGAGGAAAAAAAAGTTATTCATAATCCTCCCAATAAGTCAGCACTGTTTGTCTTGTGTGATAAAGCAAAGGGAGCATTCACAATCTAAAGTTGCATTCTTCAGAAGTGAATGGTTTTGTCAGTTGGAATAATGCAGGGAGGCTGTTTACAGGGGGACAGCTCAGAGATTCAGAGGGGAGACAACACCCCCCCCTCCTTGGTGGGTGGGCACTGGGAGCATTTCACCACACTAATGTATTGAGATTGATGGCCAAAAAGAACAAAATGCTCTGAGGAATTGACAGATTTAATCCAAAATAGTCCTTTTTATAGAATTTTTCACACTATTATCCTGGGCTTTAGACACTGACATTCTTAAAGGTAAAGCAAAAACATATTGAACAGATATTATCTTTAAACTAGAAACAGAAACCTGCTAGGAAGGGAATACGTTCTAATCTCTTGTTTGGTGTAGATCAGGATCAGGGAGGTCATTGGACACGACCTCACATTGGACACCACTGTTTTCCTGATATAATCTAAAACACAAGTAAAAATAACACAAGAGTGACACAAAGGCTTTACATCACAAAATATTTAGAAAGCTTAGAACACAGGCATACCAAATGACTCCTGGAGAAGACTGTGCAACTAAATGTAGGCAGATGGGGCATCACTGAGACATTATTCTTATTAAGAAATGATGATGATGATTATTATTATTATCCATCCATCCATCTTCTACTGCTTGTTCCTCCACTGAGGGTCGCGGGGGGACTGGAGCCTATCCCAGAGCAATGAGCAGAGGCAGGGTACACCCTGGACTGGTCGCCAGCCAATCGCAAGGCCAACACAGAAACAAACAGCTATTCGCTCTCACACTCACACCTACAGGCAATTTAGAGTTTCCAATTAGCCTAACCCCAATCATGCATATCTTTGGACTGTAGGAGGAAGCCGGAGTACCCGGAGAGAACCCACGGAGGCACAGGGGGAACATAAGAGGCACATTAAAAACAAACAAAAAACAAAAGAAAAACTACATCATCACAAGTCTAAACACCCCACCATGAAAATAGACTAAATGGTCCAGAAACACTGACAACTTTTTTCGTCTCAAATTCCTTCAGGCTGTACTAAAGGTAAAGCAATAAACTGTACTCTGGGCCTATCAGACAAAACTTGAAATACCTTTTTGTTGCAATCCACCAAACTGATGAGGAAGGGTAGGATCAGAATTATAATTGCACAAAAGCCAGGAGTGAGGATGTGGTGCATGCATTAATAGAACACGGTTAGGTAATTAATACATACAGCTAAGCTAACTTGTTTTCCATCAAATTTACAGCTGTAGAGTGTATCTGTATTAAAACACACTGCACTTTAATACAGTGTTGCATTGTGGTGGGATGAACTGTTTTGGGTTGTGTTGAGCTCTCAGGTCTGATCTGTCATTCAGTACTACTTTTTTGCTGATTGAGATCCTAATGTGTTTGGAGGTCACCACCTAGCACAGTAAATCTCTTTGCAGAGCCTCTCTCTGACTGAGCTCAACTTCTGCATGAATTTGTCCTTCAGTGGGGAATTTACAGGCATCAAGCTGAAACACTTTGTTCTACACTCAACCTCCCATACTTGTTTTCTCCTGCAGCCTCCCATTCTGCCATCTGAACTTCATTATTCTCCTTGTTTATGACTCACTATCTTGTCTTATTTTTGACATAATTCATGGCTCGCAAAGTCAGGGTTGGTCCTGTGATTCACAGCCGACTGCATTATCAGGTTTAAAAAAAAGTGCTTCCATTATTATATCCTATTTTACAATGTCCTCTATGCAGGAAACACTTGAATTTTAAAGGCTCAATGAACATCGAAGAAAAGCTAAACATCAATGAAAGTCTCTGTACTTTTGCACTTTTATCCTCATTAAGGTTTATCAAAAGAATGTTCCTGTAATTATGAACAAATTTTAATTTATGAGTTAAAATCAACTTTCTTGTTGTTATTGTTACTTATTTAATGTGCAACATGCTGTGCCTCGCCCCATGATATGCTTGCTGTCTTAAGTTCTAAGGTCACAGTTTTCTGCCAGGTGGTTTTTGGCCTCCCTTCTTTCCTCTTTCCAGGTGGGGTCCATCTCAGTGCTACTTTGGGAATGCAGTCTCAGTCCATTTGGAGGACAAGTCAAAGCCATCTGAGCTGTCAATGTTTAATTTCTAGTACTCCTTTGCGACAGACTTTTTGTATAGGTCTTAATTATTTATCTTTTCTTCACAAACACTCACGATCTCGTCCTTGCCCAGTTTACAGCTTTGGGAAAAGCGGTGTAACCCTTAAGTTCACCTTTGACCTGAAGGAAGTCATAAAAGAGTAAGATGCAGTCAGTAAAAGGCAGTAACTGAGATGATGAATTGTCGAAGGTTTGAGAGCCAAAGTACCCTCAAACTGACTTCAGCATGTCATTAAATGAGTTGGCCTACAATCGATCATTACAATCAAGACAATGATTAAGCAAAACTAGTTTTCCATCCATTCATTCATCCATCATCCATTCTTCCATACACTTTCAATTAACGGCTGCTTATTTCTTAGTCATACTGGAGTCAAGAGACATGAACCAATCCGATTTCAGACCTCATCTCATCTTAGAATCAGACCTCTGAACTCATACTTTTGCATTTCTCAAATTTCAGGCATTTTTCTGAGAAACTGCAACCTCATCTTTTTAATAATTGTTTTCATGAAGGTCTTTGTGGGCATCTTTTAGCATACACTGTACTTATCACTAAGGCTTCTTTCCAGAGAAGCCAAACCTAAAACAGTAAATCCACATACACAAACCAGGGGGATGTTTGAGTGATGCTAGTTTGATGTTATAGTTTGAAAACATGTCAAAGTTTGACAGTAAAAAGGTCCTCTGTGATGAGCTGTAATAAATGCCACAACCAAGGACTCTCATACAGACATAAGACACAGCATCCAGGAGGTAACACACAGCAGGCCTACAGAATCACTACTGAGAGTCTGCAGCAGTTCCTGCAGATTGATATGTATTATGATATTTTGGGAGGGAACTTTTATGGGGTGGAAAAATGTACATACTGATAGTTAATTTTCACAAAGGCCTGAAATGTTTAAATCCCTGCAGACTAGCTGTAAAATCATCATTCAGAGATGTTATACAAGTGTCTTACACTTACTCTGTATACAGGAATATCTCCTAAAACATGCCTCTCGTACCAACAGCAGAATGGGGAGGGTAAGAAATTATAGAGATACATAATAGACATGATTATAGAGGTTCACGTAATCATGATTGTGTAACAAACAGACAATTTGCAAGAACATTGTACTTTCCATCCTCAGTGGTTTAACAAAGTTTTGTCAGCTGTGAAGTATGCAATGTACTACAGAACAAAACAAGGACATTTGAATTAATTTACTACCATTTGCAATGGTTCTTTAATTCGGTAGTTTTGCAAAAACACTGAAAGAAGCCAACTACCACTCTAACTATTAGTGCCGCCTCACAGCAAGATGGCCTCAGGATTGACACCCAGTTGGGAAGGAGGCTGGGGTCTTTCTGTGTGGAATATGCATGTTCTCCCTGTACCTGCGTGGGTTCTGAGTCCTCCAGTTTCCTCTCATAGTCCAAGGATATGGACAACTAGGGATTAGGTGAAATGGAGACACTAAATTGTCCTTAGGTATGAATATGAGCGTATTTTTTTTTCTCTTTGTATTAGCCTGGCAACTGACTCACATCCAGTTCAGGGTGTACCCCGTCTTCGCCAAATGTCAACTGGGATAGGCTAGGGTAGGAGATGGATTTTTAGCAAAAACTATCAAACCAACAAAAAAACACGCCCCCTCAAAAAAAAAAGATAGATTCTCTGTACTCCTGATATGATAGAACTATAGGACTTATACATGTATACACACACACATGTGTGTGCTTCCATCTTTGTGAGGACTTTCTTTAACATAATTTGTGATGTGGTGTGGTGAAACAGTTACCCAGGTAAAGTAAAACATCAATCTTGAAGCATTGAATATAGATAAAATAATTAATATTTAAACCTGCAATTTGTCATTTGTATAAACATTATTTCCTCACATATGCATTGTCAGTTCATATATCAGTAATTCTGTGTTTTTGTGAGGAGAGCGTGAACTACTGTGGATATGAGCACATTCCTGTTGTTACTTAATAATTTTTTTCTGATGCTGAAGGGTTGAAATCATTTTAACACATATATCAATCTGTAGAGAGCCTACCTGCACAACTGATCTCTGGTTTTCACTCACAGCATTCCTGGCTGAAGCTTCAGGTTGACTTCTGCCTATTAACAAGACAAAAAAATAAAAATAGGAGTGGCTATAACTGAAAATAATGTCCGCATTTGTGTTAATTGAATATTTGATTTATTAGAGCTTAGTGTAAAGACACCTGTGCTTCTTGCATAACATGTGGAGCTAATGTTTTCAGCTGCTTTTGTGTCTCTGAGTTCAGCATCCAGCACAAGCAAACACAGGTGTAAGACATTTGTTTTCATCATGCATATTCTTGCATCTCAACAGAAGGATGAAGAGATCAGGTATAAATCTGTCCGTAAGCTCAGGTGCCTGAGATGAACTAAGTCTTGGGGGTTTTATATAAAAATCGCCTCTATTGTCAAGCACAATAACAACTTTATTTTCTTATGTTTTTATATTGTTGAGTCACTAAAGAAACAACACTAGCCCGCGAGGTTTAATAGATCCTATAAATATTCTTTCCCATGTGATAAGACAAAACCTTTCCAAGGAAATGATGTAGACATGAAATCATATGATTTCTTGACAGCATAATGCATTTTATTGGCGGTAACTGCCAACCACAACAGTAACGTCTTTTGCATTATCTCTTTTGGATCGTAGAAGTACTGCAGGCATCTTTTCAGGGCTGAATATCAAATGATTGTTTATTATCCCAATAAGAATAGTGATGCTCGAGACTGACTTGTTGTTTTGGAATTGTGCGAATCTTTTCCCATTGAGTGAGGACCTTGTGTAACATCTGCTTCAGATACAGAATACAAGGGCAGCAAAAGAATTCACAAATTTGTCCATGTTCATTCATCCACACCGTTGCTCAGCCTTGACAGTTTTACTTTGGTCTTCTTTAACCCCGTTATTTTGATCTACAGCATGTATGCAGAGGAATCAAGGAGAGCAGAAGCCCTTTTGCCCTCTTCCAACTCTATTAGAGGCACATTTTGAATCTAAACATCACAAGTCTCCTGCTACAGTTATTTTATTGTTGGAATTTCACTCATAGGTAGCTTGCTGTCTTGCCAAATGCTTAGATGTATATGGCTGTAATTGACACCTGTTTTGGTTGTGCACCTTTTATAAAGCTACAAATGCTTATTTCATGCTTTTGACAAAATTAGATAGGTCCTACCATACTGATAAGTAGTATTAATTTTGAATAATGTGGATGTCCTCATTTCATCCATCTTTATTTATATTATCGATCTTGAAGTAACTGTTGTAAAATGTGTAGGTGGAAGTAAGGTGTGCTCAGAGGGAAAGGTACCATTCTAGTGGTGAATCTAGTGGTGCATCTAGTTTTTTTTATTGACATGGGCAGTCCAAGGATGATAAGGGTAGAAAGAAAGAATGGAAAGAAAGAAAGGAAATTTCATCCCACTTCTCAGTATTTTCTCAATAGGATTTAAAAATATTTTGATTAAAAGAAAACACTTTAACAGAAGAGTACATCTATATAAATCTTATTTCTAAGTCTAAAGACTTTGACTCACACTGTCCCTATACATTGAACCCTGCCAAATGTGTTTATGCATGTCCAACTCTAAAATAACAGTAGCTAAATAAAAATCTATCAATATATTTCTAATGGAACGAACTAAAGTTAAGGTGATTAAAGACAGTTGGTCTATGTTATCAAATGGAAATAACTGCAGTAGCTGCAAGAAAATGAAGTTCTCTGGACAAAAATAATTCTTCACTTTCACTCTCTCCACTGACACAGTGACAAAACATATAACTTCCTCGTCACGGTCTGTAGCCAGTGTAAAACAATTGCTGGTCAATTACCAATGTTCGTTGCAGGGACAGTGACCAACCATGACAGAACTCACAAAAGATCCAGGTAGCATTCAACAGGAAACATCACCCCAGCCAATTACCCATGAGCTCATTTGTTGCCAAAACAGTCATTAATCCGAACGGTGGGCACATGGAGGGTTATCATAACTTCCAAAACTTTGTCTCAGGGTGAAAGAACTCACAGGGTGAATGACAAAAGAGAAGGTATGTGATATAGCAAACACATGAATCAATCATTTCCCATAGTTTAAGTAGGCTTTGTTTGCATCCATGAACTGTGTTGTCCTTGACTAGTGACATTCCATTCTTGTGTGATGTATATTTAAATATTTAAAATAAACAAACAAAAATCCTTTTTTTTTCACTTTTTATCTTTTAACAGATTAAAAGTGCTGTGAATTAGAATTATTTTTCTCTCATAAATACATTTGGAATAGCAAAGAAACAAGGAAAACTGAAACAAAGATGTATACAAACCAGATCAGTTCTTCCTTAAAGGGAAACACAAAAGACTGCCTTAAAAAATATATTTTGAAAAATAATAACAAAAGGGTTTTTGTGCTGTGATGAAAAGCAACCTCTTTTTTGTGAGATTTCAATAAATATTGCATTGCAAATATATTCACAAAAAAATAACTAAAAAAGTGCTGTTGTACCCTGAAAGTACTACACTTCCAAAATGTACTTATTCAAGCTGTAAAAAGCTCTGGTGCAGGAAATACTGCAAAGGTAAGAGTCAAATGATAAATGATTAAGACTTATACATAAAAAATGGACAATACACACGAGTGAAACCAGACTTCTTAGAACTTCATTCCACACGTCAGTACAAAGAGGTACTGGAAAGATGATTGAAACAGCATTTGAGTTGCAAAACTCTCAGCAGCCACAGGTCCTGTCATCAAATGTAGACCTGGCTCTGATCAAATTATGTCTGGATAAACAACAACATGAAGGATTTCAGCTTGAGGTCACATCTTGATTCCTCCAGAAAAGATTGTTTTTTGCAATGGTGACTTTATACAGCACACATTATTATGTAACAAAACATATTAGTATGGGGATTTTTTTTTTTTTTTTATGAAGCACTGTCCAGTGGCTGTGGATGTAACAACCCTGACAACAGTTTGTAATAACTGTCTAAAAATGGGTTATAAGAATCTCGGTCGGGATGGAGGCTGGGGACTTTCTGTGTGGAGTTTGCATGTTCTCCCTGTGCCTGCGTGGGTTCTCTCTGGGTACTCCGGCTTCCTCCCACAGTCCAAAGACATGCACAATTGGGGATTAGGTGTGAGTGTGGGAGTGAATGTTTGTTTGTCTATATGTGTTGACCCTGCGATTGACTGGCGTCCAGTCCAGGGTGTGCCCCGCCTTTGCCCGATGAGCTGTGATAGGCTCCAGTCCCCCCACAACCCTCAGTGGAGGAACAAGTGGTTAGATATGAGTAAGGTATGAGAGCGGTACCTGAGCGGTCAGGTGTGAGAGTACTGTGAAATCAAAAGTACTGCTAACTGCTGTGAAATGTAACACAATGGAAGACAGCACTCATGTTTCACAATTAGTATATCTACACAATAAAGAAGATTATGTTTAATACAATAATAATCACAAACTCATCATTGTCCTAACTCTACCCTATGACAAGACTTTTAATAAATTTAGACACATTCTAAATTCTACCAAGGTTGCAAAAGCCTGATCACACACACACATACACTCCTACACACACACACACACACAGATAGATAGATAGATAGATAGATAGATAGATAGATAGATAGATAGATAGATAGATAGTACTTAATACTATACTTAGCAATATAAATATATATATTTATATGTAATATATATTTAAATATTAAATGGCAGAAGCACCTGCTTCATTGATTGTTCTTATGTGTTCTAATGTGTAGCTTCATAATATTCATAGGGCCACAGCGAAAGTGCTATGACAATTAAGAGAATAGAATTCTCTATCAAATATTATCGATTATTATTGAAAGTAATGTTTCCTTGATACATCTTTGAACAATAACGTGCATTAGAATTTTTTTTTTTTAAACATCAGAATATATTTTTATAAAAGCTGATGTTTCCTGTGAATGAAATGGGTTGCAACCTATTTTGCAGATCATGTGCTATATTTTGTTTAAATTTGCACAGCAAATCAGAAGCACTGACATTAAGGCAAATGGGAAAAACTCAGAGAAATATCAATTTTCATTCTACCATTTATATTCTACCCTGACTGAAATTTGAACATATAAAATTAACTTTGGCCTGATTGCTGATGAATACATGTCCATTTGGTCCTTCAATGCTGGACAAGCCAAGGTAGAGCAGTTTAGATGTTCACAAAGCCCTCTCTACTTGTCCACATCACCTTCATTTAAACAAAGTTGAATTGCGAGTTTATGCAGCCAAACAAACATTACTGCCGCACTGTTGACTTGCTAAACAAGCACAAAAATGTTTGTTTACTCTGATTCACCAGTAAGGAATGCAAGCAGTGCAAGACGCTGTTGATCTTTGGTTTTGCGTCCGTGAGTGCGACTGTGAAAACACAAATACAGCATGTAACCGGCTGCATATGAACCTGTATACACTGTTATGTAAGCACTCATGAACCACTGTGTGTAAACTGTCTGAAAATCAATTTAGCATAGTAAATATAAAACGGTGAGATGTTTATGCAAATGTAATTATCAAAGTAACTGGCTCTCAAATCAACAAATATTGATTGTGAACATCTGTGGGATGTGTGAGATCATAACATTCTTGAGGAAAGGTTGAATTACACACCCCTAGTCTAATCAGGCACGGTAAGCAATGTTCTGCCAAGTCAAAGACAAATAAGAAAAGTTATAGAAAATATCAGCTTTTTACAGACAATTTGATTAATGAGATCGGTGGCTAAACTCAGCTTAGATCATATCTAATTTAAACTCATTCCATAGATGCTCTATCTGTACATAACATATATGATTGTTGTTGTCTTTAATTTTGACCAGATGTTGGGCTTTTAAAAAAAAATATTCAAATACAAGTGACCTGACTCAACAGGCACTATTATCATATTGATCTACTGTTATGGCAAGAAAAAAGTCATAGTCATTTAATCATTATGTCAAATATGCTTTTAGTCACTACAGGTGATGACAGCCATATTCTAAAGAAATATCTGTAGGATGGAAGGATAAATCCATTACATAGTATTTTTCACTTAGAGATAGATTAAGTGCAATTCTTCATCTGTGTCAGGAAATTTTATGTGTTCAGTTATATGTTCTATGTTTCACTCTGGTTCACTCTTAGTTCACTCTTGTCTGAAAGGAGTCCACTGTCACTAGTTTTCCTATTGTTCCTTAATAAGTCACGTGAGAAAAAGCCATTATTTTCTTAAATAAGAAGGTTGTTTTTATTTCTACACTGTTGAATGAATGGTGTGTGCCAATAGGATGGGGTTTAGTCCTGTTTTTCAGCTAGTGACCCCCAACATGAGGACCAGGAACCAACCATAATCCAAATTTACAAATGAGTAGCAGTTAGGAAATGCTTCACATTGGTGCAATGTTTAGCATTGTCGCTTCACAGGAAGAAGGTCCCAGGATTGACTCTCCCTGTGTCTTTATGTTCTCTCTCTGTCTGCATGGGTGCCATGCATCTTGGCAATGGTTGACTATCTTAAGTCTACTTTAGGTATAAATTTGGTCATTTGTTTGTATTTGTTAACACTGCAATGAGCTGGGATAAGTGATGTCTGTATGGATGGATGTATGGCTTTTCAGAAAAATCATCGGTTTCTATAAGTGTCTGTGAATAATCCCCAGTTGGTGATGAACAAGCCATACAGTCATACTAACAAGCCATGTAGTAGCAGCAATGACAGATATCTGTCACCCTGGTGATTCATGGCTTCTCTTCTCTTCTCTCCCCCCTTCTCCATCTCCCAGGACCCAGCCATCAGTAGGAGAGTTCACCCATAGGAGCCTGGTTCAGCTCAAGGTTTCTTCCTGTTAAAGGGGAATTTTTCCTTGCCACAGTTGCTTGTTGGAGGTCTGGCCCTGGGTTTTTGTAAAGTGCCTAGAGACAATTTTGATTGTAACAGACAAATAAAGATGAATTGAACTGAATTGAATTGAATTGAATTGAACAAAGGCAAAACATGGAATGGAACATCATATGTGCAGGTGGAAGATACAAATAGTGAGCTGTATTGAAGTATAACATTCAATGGAGCTGATTAAATTGCACATTAGAAAGGAATTTTATATTTTGTGTATTGGTTTCTATGGCTTTGAGGGCTCATTTCCTGAAAGAGGGTCCTGCCAACTGAAGGGAGACTCCAAGGAACAAGACTTCATTCTAAACTTTGAAGTGAAGCAGCTTTTAAGATTTTGCATAGGCATGTGCCAGAGTTGAAGAAGGCTGAAGATCCAATAGAAGGTTAAAATGATTCAAAAGCATCCTAGTCGGAACATGGATTAAATCTTATGAAGTCAATCCTTTTAAGCCATGTCACAAATCCATCTAAGTATTAGACGGATTCCGCTGCAAGAATTTGACATGACATTTTAAAACCATTTTGCGCAGAGCTGCAGAATAAACTCATTACAGATCGCAAAGGTGTTGCTGAACCTGCCGGATTTGTCTAGAACTGTATATCTTGAACTTTTTGATGCTTCGTTCCATCTTTTTTTGTACATGACATTGTAATCTGATCTCGTCAATTTAAAGTCAGAGCCCATATTTGGCACCAGAACTCTTTTTTCATTCTGGGTATTTAAACTTTGACATAGCAACCACCTAAACATGAAATATTTAAATAAATTATTATTTTACAGGAACATTTTTTTTTAGTCTTACATATTTATGTATGAAAATCCCATAGAAATTTGCTTTACATTTAACTATAGAACAATAATTTCAAAAGTGCACTTTTGTACTTTTTACATGTAAAACTTGAGAGACAAATTCACTTTGAGCAAGACATTGTAATAGGGACAAGGGAGATGATGTTTAAAATGGTTGTTTTATGTTTGCAGGTTCAGCTACATGCTTTGTGATTTTGGCGCTATCCCAGAGGAGAGATGATAATAATAATCACAGAAAAACCATCGTGATGTCTTTTGTCATCACTCCAACATGGCAGACTTTATGGTGAAGCATCACCAATGCAAAGGATCATTCAAAGTTCAAAGAAAAGAGATAAAAGATCAAGGACGTTCATAGATGGAATTAGACATCTTTGCTTACATAACTCCCATGTGTTGTGATATGGTTCTCAGCAGCCATACCTGTATGGATGCAGAAGCTGAACTCAGGACAGATGCAGGAAGCTGTGGATAATCCCTGGTTTGATGTTACTGCTTGCCCTCTATTTCCTGATACTCGATCCATAAATGTCCAGTGACAATCCAAATTGGCTTCCTTTGCTTTAGCAGCTTCGCTGTTGATCATGGGGATTATTCTCTTTTCATCTTGATGTTTTTACTTGACTGGGCAGGCGGCATCCTCTCATCTATACGCTCCACGCATTGGTTCATGTGAGACATGTAAAGCTTGAAGTCACTGATAGGGTTGCTAAGTCAGCAGAGAGCCAGAGGTCTAATCACTTCTAACAACATTAGCGGCATAAATACAATACTGCTACTGTGTTACTCTTTGTGTGAAGTAACTCCTGCTTTACATGGAGCAAAGAAATTCATTTCACTTTGAATTTGCACAATATATTTCCACCATGATAGGCATATGCTCACATTGGTGAAAAATTTCATTAGATAACAGCACACTTGACAGCAGCTCTCATAAAGCCATGTAAGCTAACAAAAGAGCAACTCTTTTTCAAAACAGATGTTTTACATCTGGGTCTGACTTCTGTGTAAATTAAACGCGTTATCACAATCACAATTACAATGGAATTAGACGTCTTAGAAAACCCATTGATCAAGTTTCACAGGGCTAAATAATGTAGGATATGTGTACTGTTTCAGTTTCCTGGAAGTCTAAGTCCACACGTGTTAATGTATATGCAACAATTAAGGCAGGAATTGACTTAAACATGCAGGCAGGATAAACATTAAATGGGATAAATATATAAGCCTGTATCTACAGGTTTTTGCTGGACTCCATCAGCAACATAAAAGATGCATAAAAGATGTTTTGGAAATGTGGACATTTCTTAAAAATGGACATTATAATATACTTGATGTCTGAACATATACAATTATGATTCTAATTAGCTTTCCAAAGGAAGAGGACCTGGAAACAAAGTAAGTAATGATGACGTCCTTTAATTGTAGAATACTAACAGAATACAAATTCTCAACTGCATCACAGCACCTGAAAGTAAAATCTCCTTGTTGCATTAGCTGCCTAAATGTGTTATTACATATTTACCATGACACTGCGTGCACATGGAAACACTTAGTAGCATGAAAAGCAACCTCTGTAATTATAACAGCAAACCATTAGGTCTATGATTGGAGATTCAGATTAAATTGTCAGATTTTCATCTGATCATTGTTTATTCTACCATCATAATTGCAAGATAAATTAGAGGAAAACAGAAGATGTATCACCATTCCTTACCCCGTGGAGAAACATTCACCAATAATTTTGTTCATGCCTGTATCAAATATGTATAAATAGGGTTGCGTGCATCCGGTTAGATACCTAAATAATTGCAAAACAAAAGCCCTATTTGAGAAATCCTATTAACTCTCATTCATACCTAAAAAGTTAGCATTAAAATAATTAATTAATCAATAATTTTACTGTGTTACATGAAATGAAACTCATGAGTATAACTACATTCATTGATATACTGTATAGTTTCCATTGAGACACACACAACCAGACTTGGACACAGATGAAAAAGAGACAAAATATCAACACGTGAGAGTGTGAATACAAATCTGCCTTTGAATATTAAATATTATTTGTATAGTGCCATATCACAACAGCAGTTCTCTCAAAACGCTTTACAAAATAGAGCATTTAAAGACCAAAGTCTAAAACATCAACATATAGGCACGCAACACCCCCCCCCATGGTGACAAGAAAAAACTACCCTTTAACGGGAAGAAACCTCGGGCAGACCCTGCCCGTAGGAGGGCGGCCATCTGCCTTGCAACCTTTCCATGCTCCGCTGTGCATTTTGCTATTAACTAGTCTGATAGGTTAATGTGTGCATGTGTTTGCATTCGAAAAAAAAAGAATCTTAATTCTTGTAGCACTGATTAATATTCAGTGCTAGTTTGGAAATAATGTCATTATTAGAAATGTAATGATAAACAATGAGAGTGTTTCAGACTGTTGATTGTTTTTTGATCTTTCTAATACAGGTGAAGCTTGCCTACAATGTAGGAGTACATTAACTGAGGTTGTGTCTTCAGATATAAAGGTGCTTTCATGAAATTGCTGTAGATATTTCTTTACCATAACTATCAGAATTGATCATTTAAGAGAGTCACAATCATAACAAAGGTAATATGAGCTAGGAATCATATGTCAAAATAAGACCACCAAAAATGTATATTCCAAAAGCTCTAAGGTCTTTAAATCAAATAATAAATCAACATCCTTCAGTCCTTCAGTGTAGAAGTGGACAAAATACATTGCTTGCTTGCTTGCTTGCTTTCTAACCACTTGCTCCTCCACTGAGGGTCACGGGGGGACTGGAGCCTATCCCAGCTCATTGGGCGAAGGTGGGGTACACCCTGGACTGGACACCAGTCAATTGCAGGGCTAACACATATAGACAAACAACCATTCACTCTCACATTCACACCTATGGGCAATTTAGAACTATCAATTGACCTAATCCCCAAATGTGCATGTCTTTGGACTGTGAAGCTGGAGTACCTGGAGAGAACCCACGGAGGCACAGGAAGAACATGCAAACTCCACACAGAAAGTCTGCAGCCTCCATCCCAACCAGGATTTGAAGGGCTTCTTGCTGTGAGGAAACAGTGCTAACCACCACATCACCATGCCGCCCCAAAATGCATTGGTGCATGGTTAATCCCTATAAATAGAATATATGCCCAGTCATACTTTATCTGTAAAGTAACACCCTGCTTGTGTTTCCTCATTGTATACTGTTTTAGTTATCAGTTACACAAAAGTGTTGGACCATTTCCCTTCCCCTCATGTCGGGAGCCATGACCTGCAAAAGGCCGGAGTGAGAAGTCTCTCTTATCATGGAAAAGTCACACGGGTAATGTTTGTTTTTGGGATACTTAGGGTTGTGGACCAGAGAAACATCATTGCAGAGAATTTTTTTTTAAAACTCCAAAATGTAAACTGTGTCACAACACCAAACTGAGATTTCCCTTATGCCCATACTGGCTCAAAAGCTGCAGAAAAATATATGAAAATGCAGCAGACCTAGCTTACACTGTCACACCACAGCCATGTTATTAATGGAAGAAACCAGATTGTTTGGATATCATATCCCCATGATAATTAAATCCAAATGTTTTGAAATGAAAGCTTAGCCAGTACATGACTGTCGGCTGTATCACAGATGAATTGATTAAGTGTACGTAAATAAACAGAAGGATAAGATGGTTTGTACATGACTGTGAGCAAACATTGCCCACTGTTTTTTTGTCACTCCATTGAGGTGAATTATTCTCTTGTTATGATGTCAGTGCACCCACAGAAACTAGCATTGGTTCATCTTATTTATTATTATTCCTACCATACAATGATCTCAGACAGTTTAACGGGTGTGTAAATCTATAAAATTCAACATTAGCCTCATAGTTTCACTCGCTAAATGCTTCTCAGGCAACTGCTTCCCACAAACAATCATTACATTAATTTGTGGATAACTCACCTCACACATGATCATGCAGACATTTTCCTGAACAGCACTCATTCAGCTGGATGTTCTCTCCGGCAGCTTGCCCTCACAGGCTCTCTCAACAATGAGGCACAGTGAACACACGACCTGCCACCACACTGCATTTGCATGAAGTGCATCTGACAGCAACTTCCTTCGTGTTACTGTCACTATCAATGGAAATAGCTACGTCTCTTGAAATACTGCTAATGATACCCAAGGGAATGATAGAGGTGTGGTCAAGTTGGGGTTAAAGAAGAAGTTGATCCGTTGGATCCTCAAGTGTTGTGGAACACTTCAAAATGACAAGATTGGACTAAAGAGCTCCAATAAGCTGATCCAGAGGGGAAAAAGCTTAAACAAGGGTTAATTCAATCCAGGTCACATTATGCTTCACACGATTCAAGGCATCTAATACAATGCACTTGGCAAAAAAAAACTTATAGTTATAGTATACAGAGACTGCTGTGCACCAGTGACATATGATCAAAGCAAAGTGCTGCTAAAGGGACAGAGAAAGCAGCTTTTATACCAGAAGATTGGGGAGGACCAAGCAAATGTAGAGGAGGTGGAGAAGTAAGTAAAGGGATTTAAACACATCAAAGAAGACAAACCAAGGAAACAGGATGAAATTTAACACAAAACTGATTAAATCATGAATGCAAAAATGAGCTGAACCCAAAATACACTGAGATATGACACATACCTGTGTCAGAATCTACCTATTTTTCCTGGATTCATAATGACATGGTATTTCTGTATCTGCCATGTCTAAAACACAGACAGACCTCTAAAGTGAAATACATGAATTTATAAATGCAGGAGCCACATGTATTTCCAGAAATCACAACAATTTTCCTTAAGATAATCTGCAGACCTTTGTATTTTTTTTGTTTGTTTTATCTCAGAACTATTTTCCCTCTAGCAAGCTAGTCTATTACAGCCATTGATATGTACTGACAGATAAGAGTGGAAACTTTTTTCAGGGGGAAAAAGAAGTGAATTGTTGAACTAATTATATTTAAGGCTGTATTTAGACTTCAGGCATTAGAGTGAATAACTTACAGTATTGATTAAGACATAAGCCTGATATCAGTGTAAAGTCAGAAATGGGTTAGCATGTAGCATTTTAAGCACATTTGACATCAGGTACCAATAGGGTTATAGTGAAACCAAACAAATTACACTACACAATGTTGAGATTATTTCCTTCAGTTTGTGATGAAAGTTGTCATGTTTCAGTTCTGAATTTTTCAACAATCAGAAAAGAAAAGCTCTCAATATAACAACATGTGCCTGTGTGTGCCAAGTGTTAATGTAGTACAACATCAAGAACCATGTGAATTTGCTGAGAAGATCACCATTTTGTTTGTTAATCTGACCTTTTATTAAGGTGACTCTGGGTTCATTCCCAGAGGGATTTACATTAAACTTTATTATTAGGGAAATTGTCACCAGTCTGCAATATTTTTCTTTGAAAGCAAAGCAATTGTATGAATTTGTGTGTTTACATCCAACTCAGCCTCTAACTTCTGTTTGTACAGGAGGAGGCATTCAGAGCAAACAACACTTATGTATACAAGCCAGTTGACCTCAAAAGACTTTCTGAACTCTTCCTTGTGTGTCCATATTTATTTTCTTCCTTCTACAGTACATTTCACATTAGTAGCACATGAAGTAAACAAACATGGTTTTACAACAGGCTTGTTTAGTGTTATTTAGTGCTCTTGTTAGGAAAAACTCAAGAATTGCAATGTATTGCAGTTAAATTGACAATAAGGCACATACAGACAATATTTGGATGAATTATGGAGTATCCCAATTAAAGCAAAGGGGGGAATCCACTATGCAAGACAAAAAATACACCAATCTAATGTTAACATATCCTTTGATTATGTTCTCTCATCTCAAGAGCATGTTGACTATAAATAGTCATTTCTGTTGCTGTTGTTGACCCAAGTGACCATTGGTTTTGAAGGAAAACACATAATGCCACTGGAATGACAAGCAATGGAAGCTGCCTCCAAGTGTTGCCAGAAACTTTGTAATTCCTTATGTCAGTTAGTTGGGGGAAAGAAAGAAATATTTAAAACAACATAAAATAATGCAGGGAGTTTTGCATGCAAGGAGTGAAAAATGATTTAATTCTGAATAATTAACTGATCGTCAGCATTTTCACTTAATTACTTAAGTATATGAATACAGTCTGTTTAAAAATCAACACACCTTATTTGCAGCCACAGTGTTCATTGTAAATGTTAAGTCAGTTGTAGTTAGCTTTGGATGAAGTTTACTGAACTCTTGATGTGTACAATAAAAAGGGGCGGCCTGTCTACTGTCCCTTGGTCTGACGCTCATACTTGGGAGGTCTGCCAGATCCTGTCTCTCCAACATGGCTACTGTCACACCCTGCAGTAATAAGGAATATTTCTGATTTTTCCCCAAAGACCCAAAGTTCCCCAAAGTTTATGATTAAATGATGAAATGTGACTTTTGCTTGGCACTGCTTGCAATGTCGTTGACTAAGATATTTATGGGAATTTATCCTTGGATCAACTTAAAATGTGTATTTTGAAAATTTTTTTTTATATATATTTATCTGTATCAATAGATAGATACAGACATTAAAATAGATAAATATACACGTTTGGATTTTTATTTATTTAATAAGGTAATTTCATAGACATACAACCATATTTAGAAGTATCCCTCTCTAGATTTATACACAAAGTCAGTGAAAACGTGCTGGTTCCTACTTCAGGTCTGTAGGAATTTCTGGCCTAAGTGCATGTGTAGAACATGAAAACTGCAGCAAGCTCTGCAAAGAGCTTTACTTAACCCTTTATTATGCCAGTGATCACATTTGGTAAATTCCACACATGTCTAAGATGAACCAGCTCTCCAGCAGAACCATTACTGAACGACCAGAAGGGTTTCTCCCAGCTAATCATAGAAGAATCAGCAGCATTGGAATCCCATCCCAAAATAAATCCCTAATATCTGAATATGTGATGGCATATGGTTGATTTTTTTAATTTTAATGAGTAATGTTAAGGGTTGAATAAAATTTTCCGTGCTTCTGTGTGAATGATTCATTAATTAAACACATCTAATGTTTTGTAGATGATCACTAACCAAGGCTGTAATCTTAGCCACCTTTTAGCAGTATAAATCACTGACATAACGTCAAAAGAGGAGAGGAAAAATTGGAAGCAGGTGTTTCATTATGTTTCTGTTGCTATAGCAACAGTCACTAGTTGCATGTTTGCACTCTTTCATTTACTAAAAGGCTAGCAGGGATCTCATGAAGTTGAAACAAAACAATCAGAGGCGATGTATTAAATATCATAATGTCAACATAGCTTGCTGGACAAAAGGTTTAAACTAAAGATCAGCATTGATTACACTTTCAGTCCACCATTGTTTTTCATGACTTTGTTACTTGCATGCATTTTTATTGAAATGTGTGGCTTTGGCAGTCATTTTAAGTATTTTAAGATTTTAGTGTTCTTTTTTTAACAACTCTGATCAGAACAGACGGATTGATAGCGTGAGATAACGTCACTGCATACTTGGTGGTGAGTCATGGAGTGGTGGCGAAAAAGAAGGGGGTTAGAATGACCTTATGATGTTGTAATTCAATGTTGAACATGCCACTTTTTTTCTAAAAATAGGTCCAGACTGAAAATAGAAGCTCTATTTCTGTTTGCTCCTTCCAGGAAGGATTGTTAAAAAAAGCAGAGGAAGTGTGTATTGTTTTGCTTTGTTTTCCCCCTCCTTCATACTACAGAAATGAAACATTTCAATTACCTTTACCTTACGATGATCTCCTCTAAAACTGCTAAAGTGTATCTGTGTGTTAGCTGGCTGTTAGATTTAGCACTGGAGTCACTGCTAGCTTCATTCAACTGTATGTCATCGTAGTCAACAGTGTGCTCTAATGACTCGGAGCAAATTGATACCATTTGTCTGGAAAGGCTCCCCCCTGGCCTGAAATATTGCCTTTAAGCTTGCAGCTAAGCCCTCCCTGTGTTACATGCTTATGATGAAGGTCCAGCAACATATCAGCTTTCATTGGGATACTTTTTGTTCCATCCAGTTGGAGACAGAGAGCAGTAAATCATCACAATGTGAATGTATTACTCACTGGACTCACCAGACGGCTGCATCTTCAGCCCCAAAACTAACGATTCAGTTATCTAAGTACATTTGTTGAAGTACTGGACTTTTTTAAGGTTACTTGATTGTTTTAAATGAGCATTTTCCCAGGAAATATTGTGCTGTTTCTCAATTGTATATGTTTAACACAGTGACGTGCAGTCAGTCATGGAAAAAAAAGAAGTAAAAAATTAAATTAAATGTTTGTATTTTTCCAGTGATTTTATAAGCTAATTATCAATTTAACTTCGCCGTTTTTATATTATCTTTTAATTTTCATGTTTACGATTAAATGAGGCAACAGACACGGCGCAAATATTGCGCAACACAGCGCTGCACCGCTGACATTCTGAGGTACAATCAAACCGGGCCTCCGGATGTAGGCGGTGCAATGCTGTAAATTGCCCCGCACCTGGATGTAGTAGTGCAGTCCTATATTGCGCTGCACCACTACATCCGGAGGCCCGGTTCAATTGTGCCTCCAGATGTAGGCAGGGAAGTTTAATCTTCAATTCTTGCAATTTTTATGCCCTATTTAGTTCGAGATTTTTTATTTGGGTTTTCTTTGATTGTTTGATTAAAAACAAAAAAATAATCACAATTTTTTTTATTCAACACCTTGTATTTCCACCACTGATTGGTAAAACGACTCCTTTAAAATGGACTGGTACTCAATAAATTACTGGCTGTGTGGATGTCCACTGAGAAAGTCATTTTCAGCGCTGAAAAGACTTAAATCTTACAGTTGGAACAGTACTCACCAAAGGCAACTTTCCTCCCTGGCACTGATCTCCATTAGACAGAGAGACTTTCAAAACTCAAGGCACAAAAGGAAAACTTCTACAAGCAGGTTATCAATGCGTTCGTTCAGAAGGAACAATCATCATTTATTTATAAGTAAATATCGTAAATATCATTTATCAATAAGTAAATATCATTTATTTGTAAGTAAAGGTAAGACCGTGATGACATTTTTTGAAATTAAATGTACTTTTTGTGTGCTACTTCTGAATATGCTGCTCTGGAGGGCTGATAGAATGTTTGTAAATCTGACTGATGATGTCAGTGCCTCCCCAGCGATGAACCTCACCGCATGTCATGGAACCCATTGGTGACACCTGTCAATCAATCAATCAATCTTTATTTATATGGCGTCTTTTACGATCAAAAATTGTTTCAAGGCGCTTTACAGAATCCCAGGGCCTAACCCCAGACAAGCAACAGTGGCAAGGAAAAACTCCCCTTTAACAGGAAGAAACCTTGAGCAGGACCAGGCTCATGTAGGGGGACCCTCCTGCTGATGGCCGGCCGAGTAGAGAGAGAGGAGGAGAGGGAGGACATGTAGAGGATAGAATAGGTAGGAGAGGAGGGGAGGGGAGAGGGAGGACAGGTAGAGGATAGAATAGGTAGGAGAGGAGGGGAGGGGAGAGGAGCAAAGGGGAGAGGAGAAGAGGGGAGAGGAGAGGAGAGGCACAGAACATAGAAATACATATAGAAATAGATTATATTGAATTGAATAAGCAGCCAGTTGAGTGGGTCAGCGGGGTCGGAGGTCATTATGCAGCTCTGAAGGCGGCGATACCTGTAAATGAATACAGAAGGGGGGGAGCAGAAAAACTACACAAGAAATAGCATCACTAGCCTACTGATGAAGCAGAGGAGAGGAGAGGAAACCAAACCATGACCAGTGTGGTGACAGAGGCCTGTCAGGTGATTGTGTTTCTGGACCCCGGCAGCCTCGGCCTATAGCAGCATAACTAGTATCTTAACCTAGTGATTAGACGACCCCCTAAGTATGATAATTTGTCTGCCTATGATAGTAACTGGAACTACAAGGTTAGTAACAATAAGCTTTTTCAAAGAGGTAGGTTTTAAGCCTAATTTTAAAAGTAGAGATGCAGTCAGCCTCCCGTAGCTGGTTCCATAGTAGGGGGGCCTGGTAGCTAAATGCTCGGCCCCCCAATCTACTCCTAAAGACTCTGGGAACCACAAGTAGACCAGCGTTCTGAGAGCGGAGCGGTCTATTGGGCTGGTAGGGTGTCACTATCTCCTCCAGGTAGGATGGAGTTAGGCCTCTAAGGACCTTGGAGGTCAAGAGGAGGGTTTTAAAAATGATTCTAAATTTAACGGGCAGCCAATGAAGAGACACCAGTACAGGAGTTATGTGATCTCTTTTGTCAATACCTGTCAGAACTCTGGCTGCAGCATTTTGGATCACCTGGAGGCTTCTTAAAGAGTTGTTTGGGCATATAATTGTAAAGAATTACAATAGTCCAGCCTGGAAGTAACAAATGCACAGACTAACTTTTCGGCATCATGCCGCGTTGGTAGCTATCTAATCCTTGTGATGTTCCTCAGGTGAAAAAAGGCACTTCTACAGACTATTTTGATGTGCAAGTTAAAAGAGTGGTTTTGGTCAAAGGTTACTCCAAGATTCCTCACAGAGAGACTAGATGTTAATGACATACCATCTAGGATGATCATATGGTCCTATCTATCCCTGAGAGGTTCAGGACCAAACACCATGACCTCAGTTTTTCCTGAGTTAAGGAGGAGGACATTTTAAGACATCCAAGACTTTGTGTCTTTAAAACAGTTCTGAAGCTTCACTAACTTCTCTGGTTTCATGGATAAATAAAGCTGAGCGTCATCAGCATAGCAATGGAAATTTATCCCATGCTGCCAAATAATGTTCCCTAAGGGAAGCATGTACAAGGTGAAAAGGATTGGTCCACGTACAGAACCTTGTGGAACTCCATGGCTAACCCTACTGTATGAAGAGGGAACACCATGGACATGAGCAAACTGGTATCTATCTGATAAATATGATCTAAACCAGTCTAGTGCTGTCCCTTTAATCCCAACCACATGTTCCAGTCTCTGTAGCAGGATGCTGTGATCAACTGTATCAAAAGCAGCACTGAGGTCCAGCAGAACCAGCATAGAGACCAGTCCATGATCTGAAGCTAGAAGAAGATCATTAGTAACTTTAAGAAGTGTTGTTTCTGTGCTGTGGGGAGCCCTAAAGCCTGACTGAAACATCTCAAATAGGCTGTTTCTCTGCAGATGCTCCAGTAACTGAGTCACCACCACCTTCTCAAGAATTTTAGAAATAAAAAGAAGGTTAGATATCGGCCTATAATTTGCTAACACATCTGGATCCAATGATGGTTTTTTAAGCAACGGCTTAATCACTGCCACCTTGTAGGACCGGAGTACATAACCTGTCACTAAAGAACAGTTGATCTGGTTCAGGATAGAACTGCCTATCAAAGGTAAAACATCCTTCAACAGGTGTGTTGGGATGGGATCTAAAAGACACGTGGTGGACTTTTATTTCTGAATTAGTGAAGATGCCTCAGAAAAATATATAAGGCTGAAGGAGTTTAAGGGCTCGTTGGAGACCCTGTCTGTTGCCACAGTCAGCACATCTGGTGATGGTCCAGTTGTTGGGATGGCCTGGTTAGCTTTTTCTCCGATAGCTAGCTTATGAAATCTTCACCACTAAGGGAAGAAGGGATATGTGGGTCTAAAACACTGTGACTCTTGGTTAGTTTGTCCATGGTGCTGAAAAGAAACCTAGGGTTATTCTTGTTTTCTTTAATTAAAGCAGAAAATTAAGCTGTTCTAGCCTTACGGAGGGCCTTTTTGTAAACTACTAGACAGTCTTTCCAGGCCGCATGATAGCTATCAGCCCTCCATTTTACAGGAATGCCACTTTCTTTCTAATCTTCGCACTTTCTGCTTGAGGGTCCTGATATATGAATTATACCACGGGGCCACTCCTCCTCTAATTTACTACATTCTTTTTCAGGGGGGCAACAGAATCAAGCGTGATTCTCAGTGAGGTTGCTACACCTTCAGCAATAGAGTCAACCTCTGCAGTGCTAAGATTATAATGATTGATCCTTGGGGAAACACATGGTGGTCCTGGGATTAGCACAGGGATTGCTTCCTTAAATCTAGCTACAGCATTATCTGAAAGACATCTGCTATAGTAAGACTGTGCTCTGAGCATAGAAGAATCCTTAATCATAAATGTAAAAGTGATCAATGAAGGATCTGACAGGAGTGGGTTCTGATGGAACACAGACACATGTTCTACCTCAACACCATAGGTCAGAACTAGATCTAGGGTGTGGTTGAAGGGATGAGTTGGTTGGTTTATCTGCTGGAGGAAACCAACTGACTCAAGTAATTAAATGAAGCCATTTCTAAAGCTGTCATTTACAATGTCTACATGGATGTTAAAGTCTCCAATGATAATGACTTTGTCTGTTCTAAGGACCAAGTCAGATAAGAAGTCAGAGAACTCAGATAGGAACTCTGAATGTGGCCCAGCAGGGGGCTGATATACAACAACAAACAGAAGTGGCTTTTCTGTTTTCCAGTTCAGATGGGTGATGCCAAGAGTCAGGCTTTCAAATGAACTGGAACCATGCTTTGGTCTAGGATTAATTAATAGCTTGGAGTGATAGATTGCTGCCACTCCCCCTCCACAACCAGTCACACGAGGAATATGATAATTAAGATGGGTAGGAGGAGTACATTTGTTTAAGCTAACATACTCCTCCTCCTGACGCCAGGTCTCAGTCAGGCAAAATAAATCAATGTGATGATCCGCAATCAGGTCGTGCACTAACAGGGATTTACACAAAAGAGATCTAATATTTAACAGTCCACATTTCATTGTGATGTTAGTTTCTCCAACCTGTGCTTTGGTGTTAATTTTAATAAGATTATGGTGATTGACCGCTCCCCTGTTCTGTGCTTGGTGAACTTTTAACCGTGGAACAGAGACTACATCTATAGTGTTAAATATGTTATTGTTGGTGAATGAGGGTTCTATGGAAGCAGCAGAGAGGTGTGTCAGACTAATTCAATAAAAATACAAGCGACACCGTAAACCTATTTACATGAATATGTACAGAATTGAGAGAAACTGTATTATTATATTATAATTGCATATTCATCCAAATCAACTATCAGAATGTGGAAGAGCAAGAAGAGCAAAAAGAAAACTTCCGGAATTATAGTCGTAGAAATAGAATGCATTATCAGGCACATTTTCCCCTTTCCTTAGTTTTTCAAGGCATAAGGTTGGAAGTGAATTCCAGGGATTAGTGTTACAACAGCGTCAGATCAGTTCAGGAGCTGATAATAAGTAGTTTATTTTCAGCTCGTGATTAATTTGTTGTGACTGTGTCTGCTGCAGGATCACCATGTATCTGCAGAACATCACATCACTGTCATAACAGCCCCCTCTATGTTTTTACAGATGTCTAATTAACAGGTGCAGGTGAGAAAATACCTCTTTTGTTTGTTTTAAATAACACAATCTGCATTGTGAGCAATTGTGTCAAAAAGGCAAAAATAAGCCAGGGCTGTGATTATTTAGTCTGTATTATAGGAAATATTGATGTAAAACTCCTTCACCTGGTTCAAATATGAGCCACAGCCTTTGCGAGCACTCATCTGTAAGGGAACATTCAGATGCCAATTGCATGAGGAACTCCCTCATGAGATGGTCTGATGACAGGATCAGATTGACTTGAAAGCTTGATGGGGTTCATGTCTGGGTCCACATCTGCCAAGTGCAATATTACCAGACATGCCAGACAGAAATCAGCTTTATGGTAGAAATCATGCCATGCACCCGTTCATCATTGTATCGGTTGTGGCGCTCAAGTTCCCTAAAGCGTGATGGTGCAGTGATCTCATCGCTAATGATAACTGACTGAAATCCAAACATGAGTGGGGTGAGAGATGCTATGCTGCAATTGTTATACTACAGCTACAGTAGAGCAGGTCTATGATGTCATGGTTCTGAACGGCAAAGGGGCCACATCAAAACAGTCCAGGACCAAGTCCAGGAAATACATCTGACCTGTGTGCATGTGAGAGAGAAAAAGAGAGAGAGAGAGAGAGTGAGAGAGAGAGAGAGAGAGAATGCTACTCCACTTTCTTTCATTAAAATAATAACAGAAAAGAAAAGATTCATAATGAAAGCATGATCTTTCAAGTGAGCTGCAAGATTCTGTAACGATCACTGCTGAGTGCATTTCACATTTTATGTATTGTACAAACAAGAGACAACAATATAGATTTTATTTTCTTGTTTTGTGACAAGGCCTGACAAGAAAAAAAAAGATAGTTATTATCTCACTATTCCTCATTTTGTAGTAAATGTGTGACTTTTTCTCTGATTTATGGAAAATAGTACAAAACACTAAACCAAAGAAGAATTTGTGTTTCTTGCCTTTGCTTCTACTACCAACTTAGGCAATTATTGTGCTTTAACTCCACTACATATACTTCAAAAATTTAGAAATTACATAACATACATACTGGATGAGATATAGTTACAAAAACAGGTGATGATTTTCAATTTCACCTTATTCATATTTCAACACAATATCCTTACTTTAAGTCAAGTTTGACTTTTGTGTATTTTTTACAACACTGGCTGGCCTCAAATTTCTTTTTACCATCCATGTAATCCACAAACAGCTACAGCAGCCAGAGGAGTCTTAAGAGATGGAGATGAACCTCAAGGTGCAGCTGATGAACGTGTAGCTGCAGCCAAGTAACATAAAAAGAGAGATCTATGCAGCCATTGAAGTGAATTTCAACCAGTTGTTTCTAATTAGGCCTGGCTCCTGGGATCAGCGCAGAAGATACGTTCCTCCTGAACGTCTCAGCTTCTATAAACAACCGTCCTCTAGTTCCCTGGGCTGACTGGGGCCTCCGACTGGGCCGAGGTGTCCACATGTTAAATGTCCATTTTGATGAAATAGTGTGCATCTTTAAAATAATTGTTGATGATAAACAGTAGAGAAAAGCTTGGCAGTTAAAGCAATATATATGTGATTCAGCAGGTCATTGCTCATTTTGGGTCCTGTTGTTACATTTGTTTTAGTCACTTGATGAAAAAATATAACTTTTTTGTCTATGAGCTTGTCTGGAAATGTCACAGCAATGTTTTCTTGACTGCAGACTATTCCAAACCTGTGCTCATTTATCTGGGTTTGGCAAGAGGTTAGCAGTTACAACAGATAGTTGAAAATGACATAATCCACATTGAAAACTACAATCTTTGGTAGCAACACTAGAACACATGAAAAATGGGACTATCATTAATTTTCATGAGCTTTTTACTTTTTTTAGCATTATTTTGTTACCCTTTTTAGTATCAATCTATTGCTCTATCTATTTAGCTACGATCTGTCTGTCTATTTAACTGATATTATAAATTTATAAATCTATTTAACTGATTTTTACTGAGATTTTACAGAAATCCAATGATGTTGTTTTCATTTAAAAATAAACAAATAAATAAAGAAGGATTGAAATAGATTTGCGTCATTCCCTGGCTTTGTTCTCATTTCACCTCCTTTTTGTTCACTCCGCTGAAGCACCATTTTTCTCTCAGTTCTCAAGAAGTAAGAACTTCACTACCCCCCCACACACACACACACACACACACACACATACACACACAGAACTAGTCACCACCTCTCCCTCAGAGTTAGAAAAACAAGTTCACCTTTGCATTATCACCCCAAACGTCTGCTTGAGCTAAAATCTTTCTAAAGATACCCATCCAAAGCCTGTGGTTATGAATCTTAATACTGCACTGCCTTTGAAGCGAATATCACAATGCATACTTTGGTGAAGTATCTTCATCCTTTTCTGCCCCACTTTGATCAAAAAGGTAGGAGTGAAGCACACGCAGACAAAAACTGTTACAAGAACTTAAAATTAGACAAGTCAGACAGAGGACATAAGAGCTGTGCAATCATTTATGAATGACATGACACAATATTTTTTCGCCATTATTTATGTTTTAATCTTGCTTTTCCAGATTTCTTTACTTTATAAAAGTTTATCCCAGGAAAAAAAAGAAGCTATACATAGTATTCTATTGAAGTAATGGATTACCTTTGGTATGCATCAGACAGTGCAGGAGGATACATTGCATAACTCAGATGAACTTGTCGGTGCAGGCTTGATACATCGGTGGGGTAATCCTTATCCAGTGAGGGGGTGTCCTTACCCAGCCAGTCTGCTTCTGTCCAGCTCTGTGTGTATGCATGTGTGCGTGCACGCATGTGTGTGCGTTCTCTCTCCTCCCAATAGTCTGAAGCACTCTTTAGAGCTATTTATAATAGAGGTTTGTTTGCAGTCTGGGTTTTTACCTCCACTTACTTATCTTTGATAAAATAGTGAGGTCAGTGGATAAGAGTAATTTCCACAGTACAAGCATAGTGTTGCTGATAATTGATGAGTTCCAGTGGCTCAGTGGCATGGTCATCATTCAGACAGGCTTAAACACTGCTTTCTTTTATCTGTCTTGATCTTTGACAGTCTGTTCCCCCATCCACAGCATCTTAGGTTCAGACGAGCAACTAAATTATATTTAGTCTCCGTCATACTTGTTTTCCTTGTATAACTGCTTTTTTTCTGCCAAGTCACATCTAGTCTTAATATTTTCATTGTGGCAACAAACTTGGTTTTCAGATTTTTTTTTTTTTTTAGCTTTTACTGTGATCTTGATAAAGAAAAAGTGTTGATCTTTACTACAGCTTTCAGTCCGAGCTATCGTCTGGTGTTCCTCTGGGGTCAGCCTTTGGAGGTCAGCCAGTCATATGCTATCACCAAATCAGTAGATTTTGGGCATTTGGTTGGTTTGGAGTTTGCCATCTTCTTGAAAATATAGAAGATGGCAAACCAACCAAAAAAAATCTAACACATGTATGTATAAATTAGGTCCAGTCTTTATAATAAGATATGGCCTTCATTTATTTACTGGAAGACTTACAGTATTTTATATCTATGTCTGATTTGTTATACTTACTGTAAAAGTGGGATTTTGTGAGGTGAGACTTAGGAAGTGAGATAGAACTAGCCTCCCTATAATCATAATATTTTTATTAAATTCTAAGTATATATGTGGGGTACCCTGCTCTCAGATTGTTACTGTAGAGCCAAATGCTCTTAAATTAGTTTGACCAAACGTGACCTTTGCTAAATTCTGTGCCATGAAGGGACATTTTAACCTCCTAAGACCTGGCGTCCACATATGTGGACATTAGATTTTGGGTCACTTATCATATAAAAGCTAATTCTTCTTAGTATGGGGCCAAATGTCCACATACATGGACCCATAAACATTATATTATTACAAATTTAGATTGATTGTCCCTGTATGTGGACATCATTGTCCCCAAAAACCACTTGTTTCAAAATATTGTTAAAACATGATTCTCAGTCTTTACACTTCCTCAGGTCCCAATAATCTTAAATATCAAAGACAAATTAAGAATGCATATCAAGAGAACGCTCGGGTCTTAAGAGGTTAAATAAACTTTCAAATTGTAATTGAGGATTTTTTTTATCTGTGCATTATTTGCAGCACTTGTAGACACATTGTCAAGTTCCTTTTTTATCAAAACATTTTGTCTGTATGATTTATCTCCTCAAAGAAACCAATTTGACAGACAGTTCAGCTTCTGGGAAAAATGGCATTGCAGCAGGATGGAAGGCATTAAGGGCTCTCAGTGATGCCCCAAGGCAAGCTCAGGCGATTCTCTACTTTAAGAATAGGGCTAATATTTTGCAGTCAGTTTGGTATTTACTAGAAGCTTCCATCGTTCACCTCAGATCAAGCCCAAAGTATCAAAACATTCTGAAGATGAGCAGCGAACCTCCTTCTCAGCACTCTTCCCGGGATGAGATTCTCTTACTTACTGTCAGGCAGTGGATAGGGATCAGCGCATGTCGAGCATAAAGAGGAGAAAAAAATATCTGGAGTTAAAACATCGATGACCATAGTCAGACATTTTAAATGTGACACCACTGAGCTCTTTGCAGATGAAGTAATCTGTGATGCACAGCAATAAAATGTAGAAAATCCTCTTTTGTAAAACATGAGAAGGGGACGTCATCGCTGTTTGATTGATGGAACTGTTACAGAGTCCACTTAACAATCCCCTAAATTTAGATTTGACTGTGTATTCTTGTGCTGAGCGTAGATTTCTGGCCTGCAAGTTAGGCATTACCTCAGCCATGGAGGTTTGAGAGAGTGCTGGAAGACTGGGCAGAAAGGCTGCTGTCAACCAGTCGTAATAACAACTAGTGTAATGTTGAACTGAGCCCAGCATGGTCTGTAATGGCAAAACAAGCACCGGGGTGTTCACATCCAGATATATTATTCTTACTGTTTCAAACCAAAAACAAGATCAGAGTTATAGTGGCCCTGCTCATACAGTGTGTAAAAGACAGCCAGAGTTGCCAGGTGGTCTGGGTTTCTTCAAGCCAACTCCCATAAGCACCCCTTCCAATTTTCATATCTTAATCATATACATTTTGACAAATGTTGCCTTTTGTGAAGAAGAAACCCTGAATTACATCACATTATGAGCTGTAGATTGATGCCAATTGAAAGATGAGATGATGGCATTCATTGTTAAGTTTAGGGTTCTTCTTAAAGTACACAGTATATACAGCAGCATATACAACATGTTCTCAGAGTAAAGAGCAGTTGTTTATATCAGCTTTATACAGTTTTTTTTCATAAACTTAAAATTAACAAAAATAACAAAGCACAAGGATGTGAGTATTTTTAGCTTTCCACAAAAAGTTAACACAATATTGTTAAAAAATGGAAAAGAAATATATAAAAAGTGAGCAAAGTAAGTATCTTGGAAGTAATATACATATAAATTAGTTCAATGTCCCTCAAAACATACATACAGCATTGGTTTTGAGTTGATATATGTTGTCCTTCTGCTCAAAGAAATATTTTGTTGAGAACTGGCGGGGCTGCCTCAGATTTCCTGGTTTGGGTCCCAGCTCCCTCCACAGGGGGGCGCTGGCAGCCCCAGCCAGCTCCTGCACACCTGCCTCCAATCAGTGATCTAGTCGTCCATTTAAGGACCTCACCTGCTCCCGGCCAGTCGTCGAAGTATTGTCCTGTCAGACCGCTCGTTCCCGAGTTTTTTGTAGGAACTTTTTGGCTTTGTGAACTTTAATAAATTGGTGTGCAATTTCCCAAGTCCTGTTGTGTCCTGCGTTTGGGTCCAGACTCACCTGTTTCTTAACACATTTCCTTTTTTGAAAATTAACATTTAGATTTGATTATAATGCATCTCTTTTAAACATTTAGCCTTACAAAGACTTTCGTGTCTGATATACTGACAAGTCAATGATAACCATTTTGTTAACAGCCTCACACTATTAATATCTCTGAAATTAGTGTACAGTAAAAAGTGTCCTGTCTTGCATTATTAAGGAATAATTTAAAGCATTCTCACATTAAGAGCTTGATTTTTAAACTACCTGTCCTGTGTACAATGATTTATCAGTTGAGTCAGTAGTTTTGCTGTGTAATTGCTCATTAACACTAGTTTGTTGTTCCTATACTAAATTGTTAACCATTATAAAAAAAACTGCTGGAAAGTGCAGTTACACAATGAAAGATGCCACAGATTTTACTTTATTTATTGACAATGGAGAGACAAATTTGCACTTCTTGTGTAATGTTTTCATTTGTTTTATTGACATGGTTTTCACTCATATTTGTTAAACTCAAGATTTAAGTCAGAAATATTGATATATAACTAGTTTGGAAGAAGTAATTGAATTAATAATTAATATATCTCATGTAAATGCACTATAAAAGATTACTTTAAAGTTGCAATTGAAACAAACCAATGCTTTATATGTCTAAATTCAAACATCACCTGTTAAGGCTCAATACATTTTTGTTATTACTGCCAATCATCACCACCATTCTTTAATTTAATGTGACATATGCTTGGCCAGAGAATGCAGCAGAAACAACCTGTTCAGTGTGCACTGTGGTGATGTAGAAGAAGACTATTGACTATTTGAGTTGCCATTTCACTGCTTGCAACAGAATCCTTGCATTTTCATGATGTACATCCATGATGTACGTCCATCAAATACTTTGGTGCTGTTGATATGACTTCCACAACCATGTGTATTAAGTAAAAGTAAATTATATTCAAATAATAACCTTGTTTTGTACAAACATAATTAGAAGTATCATAATGGTCAAATTCCCCATCTAAATATAGAGATTTGTATGTAGATTTGGACCTCTATGCGGCCTCCTAATTGAACCTAGTCATAAACAGAGCTTTTGATCATCTCCACAACAGCAATTTTTCACAAATATTCACCCACCACGAACACATATATTAGCTTTTGGATCAGTTATTTTATCATGTTGATTAAAAAATGTAAATACATATTCTTTGCAGACTACTGCTGATTTCCAAATTGTTTCTCATTTGATGTAAAGATATGGGAAGGTGTACACAATATGTATGTTCATAAAAGGTTTTTTACCATGAGGAAAATTAACTTACATGCGTGCTTCCATTGTTCAGACATGTAATACTTATGAAAAGAAATTTATGAGCGTTTGTTGCACATCGATGATATTCATGTAAAGCCCTGGTCTGTCAAACTTTATTGATGTTCTCATGGATCATCTCAATCAGGCTGACTGCCTTTCTCACCATAAATATCATAAAAGAATGCGATGTTAGCGTGTGCACTGACGCCGTGCTTATGTTACAAGCATTTCTCTCTGCGGCCTGTGTGACACTCCAGGCTGTTTCATGTCAAGATTCTTTATTTCTTGAGGGGAAAAACAGGAGGGAAATGTTTTATTTTTAGATCAATAGCAAATATACTGTTGACACATTTCATAATTGACATGAATATTTCATGAAATCACTTGTGTAATGAGTGTTCAATTTGGATTTCATCACACCTTATCACTCAAGGCTGCACATGAAAGAGAGAAGGCAAAATGTGCTGCTTATGTCGTGACTTTTAAAGAATGCATGCTCCTCTAGTATCCAAACTGATAGAGTAAGAGTTACTAATTCTTTGATCATATGAAAATTTGATCATATGACAAAGTTCTTTAGCCGTTGAGTTTCTTTGGCAGTCTGAGGGAACACAACATTTTATGAACTCAAAGAATTGCACATTGAAAGTCCACGTTCAGCTCCAATATCTGAAATAGTTTGAAATATAGAGTCGAATCTCTTATCTTGATTGATGTCTACCTTCAAACAGGCAGAGAAAGAAAACGAGTTTTATCCACCAGGCTTTTACCTGATTGTGGAAAAGCCAGTGGCGTCTTTAATACATCACATAAAGGTTGCTGCATATTCTCCTTCAGCCAACATAAACATTACAACGCTGCTTTGATAGTCCAGGAGGACATCTTGGGACAGTCAGCCAAGGTGTGGAGACTGCAGAGGAAGCTAATTTATGAGTGTGTCTGACTCACTAGTTTCAGGGCTGAAGAGAAACACAGCAAAGCCCTCGTGTTTTAGCATGCAGGTACATTAGCTAGCTCTTCTAAAATTCTGGAGATTTCAGTGTTTACTCTTTATGGTGGATTATGGTAAATCTTTTGCAATATGTTCTATTTTAATTTACGATATGGAAGAGCGAGTTAATGGCTCAGTATACTGTAAAAAACGGGTCTGTTCATGAGCTGTACAGGATGAACAGGGTGGTCAATTGCCCCAGTAAGCTCAGGATATGTAAGTGGAGTCATGTATTCAATGATAACTGTATAAATGAAGCAACAAAAAAAAACAAAATCAATGCCAAATCAGATATTAAATTAGCAGGAAAAAGATCTTGGACATAATGTAAGTTTTGTCCTTGTAACTGCATGGTGGGTGGAGCCAGGAATATTGTTTTGGTATAGATTCTTTGGCAGAATGCTGGATTGAGACATTTGACAAAGAAGAAGGCCACAGCTCCATGCTTCATGTTCTTCAGTCATTGCAGACAACCTCTGAGTGGTCCGTGTCATGTAATGAGCATTCATTACAGCACATTATGTGTGCACTACCTTCCATTGATACCCTGCAACTGAACTGATCTGGTTCAGTTCAGTTGCAGCGCTACCTTCCATTGACACGCTGTAACTGAACTGAACCAGATCTAATTCTGTGGGACAAAATGCACAAGAGTGCCTTGTGTTTTACTTTATACTAAGTAAAGCTTGAAAAACTAGATGGATAAAATGCGGTGGCTACAGTTTGTAAAAAAAAATGCTTTAAAACTGTTGTTTGCCTATAACAAATTTAGTTTAATTATCAAGAAGAACTTGCTATGGCCTTTGAAAGTTTTATTCCCATCCAGTTAATAGGAGCTTGCTAAAATCAATATAAAAAACACAACAAAGACGTGAGGAAAAAGACACAGGTGTGGAGGGTTAGGATAGTTAAATAGGTGAAGGACAAAGGACTGGACATACATGGGATGGCCCACCCGCAGACAACTGTATTGTGGGACAGAAAATATGACAAGATAATGTTAACTAAACATAAATTGGACATAGTGCAGGCTGGCAGCACATAAGCCAGCCTAACAGATCATTAAAACAAATGTTTGAGTTTTTTTAAGATGTTTTTGCATGTTTTAACTGGATAATAAATTGAAATTAAGTTAATTCAGACTCAACCAATATAAAAAATGTTGCCATAAAAAATATTCTAATTACTATTGCATACCTAACAAAATTACTTACAAATGCACATCATATCAGAGACATTTCTATAATGATATTATGGTGTCATTTACTGCTGTGTATATACAATCAATGTTAGACTAGGAGTTTGTTAAAGTCTTTGTTTCTTTTGTTCTTGAAATGCTGCCTCTCTTGTAATGACATAAGACATCTGTCAAGCTTTTGGTGTCACGATCTCAAGATCTTGTTACCTTTAGAACATGGATTCACCATCCAGCACATTTTTAGTGAGAGAGTGAAGGAAATGATCCATCACTCCAAGTAAACTCCAAACAGCCTAATGACACGTGGCAATATAAAATGGAAAATTCAAATAAACATCACCAGGCCTGTTTGGAGGCACTGCTGGTACAACAGCCCAAACACTGGGCATTTGAGTAATCATTACTAGTCATAACTCAGCACACTGGAGATGTTAAATAAACAGTATACTTCTGTAAGGCATATACAACAAGGCCCAAATTTACTTTAGCCGTATCACAAGAATCTGTGAGCTAAAGGACACTCACCAGCCATGCCAGAGATGCTATCTTCTAATGTCATCCCACGTCTTTTCGACAACAGTAGAACATGTCTGCCTGCTTGTTAGAGGCTTTGGTGGCTTTTTCAGCACATCTGCATCTCTTAAATGACTCTGAGAAATCAAATGCCTACGAACTACTTTAAACTCAAGTTGCAACTCAAGGCAACAATAACTTTAAGAATCAAATTGCTTTTTATGCCAAGACAGTAAAAATGTATGATGAAAGTTACTGTATTATTATTATTATTATTATTATTATTATTATATTCTGACCCCTCTAGCCATATTGCATAGAGGTGCCACAACATCAAAAACAAATATTCATATTTTACACTCTTTAAACCCTTACCTTTGTCTGATCTCTCTCTCTCTCTTTCTCTCTCTCTCTCTCTCTCTCTCTCTCTCTCTCTTACACACATACACATACACAACACACACACACACACACACACACACTCCACCCCCTTGTGGCTAATGTCCCCCCTTTAAACTTAAATGTTCTATCAGAGGCCTGAATGTTCTGTGCTGTTCCTAGGTTTGTGCTCTTCTAGACTGAGACCACTGATGACAGACCCTTGAATCCAACAGAGCTACTCCTCCACTTGAGGGTCACAGCGACAGACACACTGATCCCCAATATGTGCCACTGCTGTCTTCACTCCCTACATCTTCTCTGGCTTCTCCTTCCCTCTTTGGTTCTGAGGTTATGGTGTTCAGTATCTACAACTACTGTGTCTGCCTGTTTATCTACCACTACTCAATCAGTCTAAATCAGGAAATGTAGCTGCCCCCTGCTGATTCAGTGTCAGCATTGTACAGGCTGCATTATGGATCTCTTAAAAATCCTTTTTTTCTGTGTTTAGACACCAGTCACTGTCACTGGAGTAGATTTTGGTGATGTAGATGAGCAACCTTTAGCATACATGTACTCGCGATAGCTGATAAGTTCCGTTTTATATCTATAGTGACTTTATGATCTCAGTGCCTTATGCTGATGTCAATTTGACTGGAATTTGGATAGAAACATTCATTCAACCTTTGGTATATGATAGACTACATAGACACATGTATAAAAATATTATTTTGTGATTTAATACTTAAGTACACTTTTCAAATAATTGCTTTTAATAGAAAAAGAACATCAGCATACTGAAAAAATGAAGACCTATTAATCACTTCAGGGTATTTTGTGTTATTTCAGTTTAGTTCATCATTGGACTTTGGTAGACAGCTACATTTGGATTACACACGTGAATGATGGCCTTATCTGATGTAATATTGAAATGTAGTGAAGTTTGTTCCATATTATAAAAACAACTTTGGTACAATCATGACTACTGAATTAAAATCATACAGCTGAACAGGTGCACAAACCTATTGTGTATATGCATACTTTTACTATCTGTCATGTGCATGTTAGTTTTAGGGTAGAAAGAAACTGTTGATCATCTAGAGCTGATATGGACACTGACCTCAGAGGTAAAACTCTGGGACTAATAAAATGATAATTGTACTTCATTATGTGGCTATTAAGAATCTGAGCAAGTCCAGGCCGGGCCCCAAGGTGGGGCCAACAATGTCTGGCAGACATTGTTATGAAACCCAGGTAAAGTCTCACTGCAGGACTGAAACCCAAAGGGCCTGTAGTTATAGTCTAAATTAAGCATATTATGATTCTCTGATTCTGAGTACAATTTAATGCAATTTAAGAAAAAAAGTTATATAAAGAATAATGATGGTATAAATGATATTCTTGTATTATTGTTGAAGAAAAAATGGAGATTGACTAATAAAACTGAACAGTAGGTATTTTTTTCTGTCACATGCACTGATCATCCAAAAAAGCGACACTTTAATGTGTAATTCCTGTATTAAAACTTTGTATAAAAATGAACATACATGGACCACACACACCACACACCTATATCCACCCATATCCTTAACTTTAAGATAACACAAACTAAGAATTACTTCTTTTCTTCCCTTCCCTTCTATAAAATATTGATCGTAATATGCATATTGAAATCTATGTCCTAAAATAATTTAATACAATCTCTGGCCATTTATTAAACACTTTAGAACTCCATTCCAAACAGTTTGTATTGCTTAAGTTCTGAAGCAACATATACGGTACTAAACACACCAATGTGATGATCAGGGGAGAATCATATGACTGAGACAGGAAGTGACTTCTCCAAAATAGCAATACCTCTCACCTATAGTAAGTAAATAATGGAGCTACTTTTAAAATCCTTGTTTTTCAATAGGTAGCTTTAGCCACATTTAACACTTCTAGACCTATTATATTAGGTCTATATTGGCATGAACAATTTATTATTGAAAATTAAAAAATAAAAAAAAATCATCAAATTAAAAAAACAAATAAATGGTAAATGTGATTATTTAAACATTAAAAATTGTCATGTTAAGAAGAAATAGTTTCCATTATTGCCTCTTAATGCCCATTGTAAATATGTATTCAGTGTTGTATGAACAACAACATTGGACATATGTATATCATTTGTATGTCCCCCCCAAAAAATTGCTTTAAAAGGAAGGTTGATCTGGGTTCTTGATATAGATTAAATTATAAAGTAACAGTGACAGATTAAAGAATGGAGTGAGTTTCACTGAACATCTTTGAAGCAGACAAACATTCCCATGTTGCCAGAATCTGTCCATTTAATTTCTGTGAAAAATATTTATCCCTTCACCTGGAAGTTTTGAGGATGTGTTCCTTGAGAGATTTTACAGTGAGGATTTTTTACAGTGAGGATTTCACAGTGATGTGTCATATGAACGCATTTTGTGGAGATTAGGCAATCATATCATAAAACTGAATTTTGATTATGTGTTTGCCATATGACATGCACATATAAAAACAACAAAAATATGGACACACAGGCTCAGTTTTACAATTTTTTTTAACTTCTTTTAAATTAATGTTGGGTTATTGTCTTACAAAAATCCTTGGCAACCATCAAATTCCCTTTATCTACTGTTCATTCAGACATGTGATGGTCATTACTTCATCCTCTTAAGTCAAATATTTTGTTTTTCTAAAACCTAAAAGGGACAAGGATCACTTTATCAATATGAATATTTAGACCTGAAATTTTAGAAATGTTTAGACCCCAAGTGAATATTAAAAGGAAAACTAACACAAATAGTCAATGTTTATCAAAATTGTAGGATGTTATAGCTGTGTCAGTACATTTGTATCAAATATTGTTTGTTAAAATTCCTGTTAGCAGCAATATGAAAACAAACCTAATATTTACGTCATTCTGCTGCTCCCATGATGGCCATTTCCATCCCAAAATCACATTTGAGGGTCAGACTCCAGCATTGTACATGTTTCTGTTGGCTCACCTCTGTATATACTGCCATTGTTTACTCCCTGACCATGCTCCACACGATTGGTGCTGACCACAGCTGAGGCTGTAATTAAGCAACCACGAGGCAATACAGTTAGAGATGAATGTCACTGCTTCCTCCCAGCTTCTTATCAGTCTTCTTATGCGGGAGCAACCAGCGGCTCTTCCCCTGCTTCATTTTGTCACATGCCCGCACCCGCAGTGTCAGACCCAAAAATAACTTGCAATGCAATATCGTGGTGCAATATCGTGGTGTGTGCTCCTTTGCTTTTGTCAGGAAGTAACAGAAGATATTACTAGGATGCATGTATTAACTTGCATGCTCCATAGTTAGTTAGTCAGTGACAAAAAAGTTCCAAAAAAGTGATGCCAAAGCAATTGTTTCACCCCCTGGTAGGATGCTGCAGTTAAATTAAACTTCCATTATTTCTAACAAGGCAGCACAGGTCATCATGAGTAACGTTGCTGTATTGCATTGTGAAGAGAAGCAGTGTTCTGAGGGGTGAATCCAAACCAAGTCAGAGACACATCATTCAAACATTCGGGATTACTGGCATTCCACAGAGGGTGAAGAATTCACCTGATTCCTTGAGAGCAGTCGAGCAAATGCAGAATCAGGTGTCAGGTGCTGTGTCTGCTTCTAAAGGGTTGTCAATTTTGGATTGGTGATGAAGATTGCGTCCACAGAGCTGGGAGAGATTAGCCACTGAGAGTTTTCTACTGTGCAATAAGTACAAGTGCAAATTGTGGGCACTTCAGCAGTACATGAGACGGAAGAATCTTTTTTGTAACATCTTCTGGCTTTTTTGTGGTTTCGGGTTTTCAAGCTGTTGGGTTTCACATCAAACAGCACCAATTGGCTGTTTATTAAACTACTGTAATGTTTCCATTTCATCATTATGTATCAAAGGTCTTTGTCTTTGTGTGTGTGTGTTTCTGTGACAGAGAGAAGCAGAGAGAGAGAAAGACAGAGAGAGAGAGAGAGAGAAATAGAGACAGGGAGACAGGAGAAAGAGAGAGAGGTTTACAAGGACATGGATGTGGGTGGTAAAGGCTGTAACAGCACCCTGCTGTTAGCGCCATTCTGTAGGTTCCAAGAATAATGTCAGAGGCCATCAAATGTCTTAGTTGTTTTGTCTTTGTAATGACCACAAAGGACCAATATAGTGATAATATCTACATGCTATTAAAATAACCTGATCTTTTCAGCAAAATGAGGAGGAAAACCTCACCACATTGTGAGGCTGCAGTGTCGACCATCATTAACCATCCTTAAAGGAAAGATTGTGAGACAGTTGCCTCATGTTCTGCATGAAATTGTGGATAAATCTGTTGGTGGGACATTATTTTGGGACAAAAGCAACAGCCATCAAATACTTTTCCACCATAGAGCACACACAGATAGCTCCCAAACACACAAGGGCTGATGAATGACTGTAACAGAGGCTGATGCTTCCAAGGAAAAAGCAGCTATGTATTTTAATTCCAAAGAAGAAATATATAAATAATTAAATAGCTTTTTTTTTCAAATGCTGAGTATTTTTGGTATGTTTATTTTTTGATTATTATCCCAATCTAATACTATTCTTCTACCAAGAATTACAGAAGAAAATTGTAATTCTTAGTGTAATTCTGGACAAATTAAAATGTTTTTGGTCATTTTAATTTCCCTCATGTACTATAGGGGGATTTTTTACGGAACATAATAAGGAATAAGGAACATAATGACTTGCATAGGAGTTAAATAGGTTATGCTCTTTTCCCATACATATAATTTAAAACACAATGTATGTGAAGGATGCCTGCAGAACACTGTAAAAATGTAAAACAAACATGCATCAAAAACTGGGATATCATTTTATCACTCTGTTCTGTGGCATGCAAGGTGAGGAAATTTCATGCACATGCATGTGTACTGTGACACAATAATAGAATAGCTCCACCGCAAAAGTACTGCAAGCAGCTATGTGGAGATTATTTCTAACTTCTGCTCTACTGTTAAGAATGGGTATCTTTATTTTAATTCTATATTTTAACCAGAAACCAAAAGAATAGACACAGAGCTAAGGCTTTTTTCAGCCAGTGTACCTGGAGTTCAAACCAGACAACCTGGACACTGATCAAGAACAAGTCATTTAAAAAGCTCAGTTAGACATGGAGGAATGTCTATGAGGCTCCACAACATGTATGGAAACACGTAAGTGACTCACAAACTTGGACATGTTTGATTTTCTGACTTGGCTGTATTCAGCTTTGTTATTATTCAAGAAATAAGGATGTGTCGACGGATAGTTTCAGACAAATACCAACAACCTTAGTTCTCCTGAATGCAATCCAACTGGGCTTGCTCGTACCACAGCTATTACACATCTGAAAGCAATAAAAGAAGAAAGAAAAAATGACTGGCACATTCTCAATAATGATTGAAGAATTTTAACAAGTTCCTAAATACCTTTTGATACTGCATCTGTTTGTAAGTTTTTTGTGAGCTTGGAAATGAGTCAGTTTTACAGAGTGAACCGCTGTGTGATTGACTAAATGCTGCTTTTACACCACCAGATCTTCACCAGGAACATTGAGGTGCATTCTGTATTGCTGCCCGTTTCTGATTGACTGAATTAACACAACATTTTATTGTGTTCAGACTTTTTTAGAGTTTGGGATAAAAAGCACATGTTTGGTACTGTTCATGGGTTGATGAACAATTTGAAACTTGTTTTCAAGTGGTAAATGGACCTGTAGATTAGGTTCCATTTCACCTGCTCACAGATAAATATACTTATACATGTAACTCAAACCCTTGGCTCCCCATTCAGAAGACAACTGAGCATCCAACCTGTGCCACAGGCTTTCTCTCTGCTTTCCATCGTCTGTTGCACACGTCCAAATTTCAGAGGAATTATTTTTGGAACTTTTCTGATCTCTGCTGGTAATATATTGATAGTACAACAGCGAGAACAAATCGGCATTGGGAAAACAAGGTCAGGTAAATCACATTAAACGTTTCGTCATTTACAGTATAGTATTTCATTTACTATTTAGTGTGATTTGAACCACAAAATTATAGCTATTGTGCAATTATGAACAACTGACAAAAAGGAGGAAATCTTGTCTTTGCAGGTTAAAACCGCAAGCAATTAAATCTGAAATTGTATGTGTCTTCAGTAAAATAATCTCTAACAGCGAATTGGCTCTATCTTGTGGATGGATATGGTAATCACATTTTCTGACACTGCTATAAAAAAAGGGGGACGGGACGATATTGAACGGTTTATGCATTTGACTGACGCCTACACGGTTTATTATAAAATGTATTATATACATATTTCAACAGTAGCGTCCAAAAATTATTGAATTAGTTTTAAAAAAATGCTAATTTGTTTAATTACTCATTATAATAAACGTTTTAGGAATCTGTTGGGCTGTGGAGCACTGGAGAAAACAATGGACCTTAACAACTTCCAGTAAGTGTGTGGTGAGTTGGAAATAGTGGATAGGAAAAAACATTTGACTTAAGGCAGACAAGTGTTGGCGTTGGCAGAAAATATATTTATATGATGCCTGTGATTGCCTATGAAGCTGGACATTCCATCTGTTATAGTTCAAAGTGAGTAAACAGTGGGTATCAGTAACATCATTAATTCCTGCCTAGGGCACACAGCTTATTATCCTAGTTACCCAGATGCAACAGGGGCCACTATAGTACCAAAGTTTGCACACTATTCAATTCAACTTTATAGCATCTGTTACAATCAAAATTGTCTCGAGGCACTTTCCACAAACCCAGGGACGCCAACAAGCAACAGGAGCAAGGAAAAACTCCCCTTTTACAGGAAGAAACATTGAGCTCCTGCTGATGGGTAACTGGATGAAGGAGGAGGAGAAGGGGGAAAGAACAGACAGAAGAGATAATAGACACATACATAAATATATATCACCATGCAAATAGATTGGTCTGTGATATCACAGGTCAGTGCACATGTATGGGGTTGCCAATAGTAGATGGACACAGAGAGATGAAGAGGAGGGGGGAGAGAAGCACAAAATACTACAGAAGAAAATGTATTAATGGCACAGTCACTAACCTACAAGAGGAGAGGAGAGGAGGAGAAGAGAGGAGAGGAAGCCTTGACACAAACCTGCCAGTGGATTGTGTTTTTGTAACCCAGCAGCCTCAGTGTCAGGGTGTGGGCCCCTCCTTCCCCATAGGGGACGCCAAACCCTGACATGGGACCAGCGGGAGGTCGCGCACCTGAGCTGGATCCCGCAATTACGTCCCCTACTTAGGGCCTGTGGCTCGACAGCGGACGCTGTCGAGTTGTACTGTTGGACTGTCGTTATGGTTATCGTCGTCTTCGCCTTGCTGTCTCGTCTCCCTGGTCTGTTCCCCGTTGGACCCCCGACCAGAATCCTGTGCCCGTCTGCCCGGATCCCCCGCTTGTCCGTTCCCCGGACATCCCGGTTCGTGGGGAGGTAGAGTTTTGTTTGTTTGACTTTTTCCCGTGCGTGTGACTTTTTGTGTTGGCCCGAGAGCCCTTATTCCCTCCTGTCGAGGAGTATTTTGTGTTTTTGCATCCTGGAAATAAACCTTTGTTCCCCCACGTTACCCTGTGCCTGCGTTCGGGTCCCCCCTTCCCCGAGAATCGTAACACTCAGCCGATGCAGCATAGCTAAATGGAAGTAGCCCAGAAAGTTTAGGTGACCTTATTCTAAATAAGATAATTGGTGTGACTAGAAATAACTACACGATTACTGACTAAGTTTCTCAAAGAGGAAGGTTTTACGTCTACTCTTGAACAAAGAGATGGAGTCAGCCTCCCTACTTGGTCAGGGAGCTGGTTCCACAGCGGGGAGGCCTAATGACTAAATGCTCAGCCACCCATTCTACTTTTAGAGACTCTGAGAACTACAAGTAAACCAGCATAATGAGCAGTCTACTGGGATGGTATGATGACATTAGCTCCTCCAGATAGAACGGAGCTTGGCTGCTTAGGACCTTGAAGGTCAGAAGTATTTTAAAAACTTAAAGGGTTAGCCAATGAATAGAAGCCAGAACAGGCGTAATGTGATCTCTTTTATCAGTGTGTGTCAATAATCTAGCTTCAGGAGTTTGAATTATCTGGAGGCTTCTCAAATAATAATTTGGACATCCTGATAATAATGAATTACAATAGCCTAGCCAAGAATGAACAAATTACCCCTTTTGGGGTCACGTGTGCATCTAGGAGTCGCATCAAATTAAGCGTGTCGACAACTTTTCCTGCACGTTAGAGAAGCTATGGAGGAACAATAGGTGTTTGCGGTGCAGGTGGAACAACAGAGGCAGGGGCCGCCCCTGTGTCCCCGGGCGACCGAAGAATACGCGCAAACACCGCGTTTCTATGACAGCGGGGACACAATCAGTGCACACACTGATCGGGGACAGCGGAGCGCACAGCGGCCATGGAAGACACTGAGTGTCCCGCAGTGGACTCCAGGCTCGACTTTATCTGTAACTACGTGCTGAAGACTCTGAAACTGAAGCAGGACAAATGGGAGAAGCTCCTGTCCAGCGAGGACAACAGGCGCGTCCTGCAGGACTTCCTGGATCGGGTCGAGAATAGGAGTCTGGTGGTGTCTGTGACCGGGGCCGGGCTGCTGCAGCTCTCGGCTGTGTTCACGGCCTCCAGGAACAAAGCGGTTTATTTTCTGAAGCAAAGTGGAGCTGCGCTAAACCAGGGCACCATGAAAGAACAGCTGGTTTACGGAGAACTGTGTTCAGCTGTGCTAGACCAGTTTTCTGCTGTAGTTCAGGAGGTGAGAAGCTCCAAACGGTCTGATAAATAAGGGTGGCTAATTTGTAGGTCGTGGTGAGTGCTTAAAGTGTACTCAACCTTCAAACCAAGGAATGTATGAAAGTTCAGGCATAACTATGACCACTCATTTTCAGATTGTGTGCCTTTTTAAAGCGACAAGCTCAGATATAGCGCAGAAGAGAAAATTTAGAGTAACCTCTAGTTTTTTTTCCTGACTAAAGTTTGCATGTTCACTTAAATCATATAAACGAGAGCTGTGTCAGTTTGAAATTCCGAATCATGTTTTGACTTGGTGTCAAAAGAAAAATATGATACACTTATATATTTTGGAGCCTCTGCTTTTGACTGTAGACTTATAATATCCATCTGTTGTCAGATCTAATCATAATCTGCCAGTTTAAATGCTAACATTTAGGTAACTAAAAAATAAATGACTTGGCATGGAAGCTTATGTCAGGAGAACTAATGCATAGACATATACTTATATTGCTTGTGTTGATTGAGACTGACTGGAATCATGTCATTGTAATTTTCAAACAATGTGCCAGCCTCATGCATTTATTTATAAATTGAAGGAGGACTTTTCTGTTAAAACAACATAAAAATAAACATGTCTTTTTTTTTTTTTCCTTTCCTCTCTCAGGTTGTGGTTCCACTACTGTCTAACAATAGGAACCAGTCTGAATGGACTCAGGCCTTATCTCAAGACATGGGACGCCACATTCATGGCCTCAGAACCAACGTGTTTGTGGTGTCAGGACAAGTCCAGGGCAAAACTCTTCTAGCGCTCCCAGCAGGATCGGAGAGAATTGAAGAGGCTGCCCTAGAAATAGACCAAAGGTGACACTTGAGACATGAACAGTTGATTTTTTACATTCACAATGTCAATGTATTGATTATGAAGAATGAATTTAGGTATTAAAAAATACATTTTTTTCTTTAGTAAAACTCAGTCATTCCTATTATTTGTTGAGCCTGACACTGCTGTATTTCAGAGTGGAGGTGGATAAGGGCATCATCCACTCACTGGAGTCAGCAGTGATTGAGTGGAGTCATCAGATTCACAGAGTCTTAGAAAAAGATTCATCTGAAGCTCTGCTGGAAGGCAAAAAACCCACGCCTCAAACAGAACTGCTCTTCTGGAACAACAGGTCAGAACTCCGACACTGTTGACAGTAATTCATCCAAAAAGAGCCCTGATATTAAATCAGAAATGATTCTTCTGCTTTAGTAACTTTAGTAATATCCATGATTTTTGCCCTTTGATTTACTATTACTGCTAATTAACAATATTAGCAATAACACAATATTATCAATATTTAATCACTAAATTAAATGCAGCAGCCCTCTATGTAAGAGCAGTAGTCAGTAGTATTATAATATGAAAACCTAAATAAATGCTGTTCACATTGCATCTCACACTGTAGAAATACAATGGATTTTTGTATTATGTTAATATATACCTTGTATTTGTATCAGTCACAGAGCTGTATACAACATAAAATATTTCAACAGACATTCATGGAGACTTGTGTAACATAATGAACTGGTTTAAATAATGATACTGGCAGGTGCAGGGATCTGGAATGCATCCACTTACAGCTCAGATCCACCGAGGTGGATAAGATGATGATGCTTCTGGGGGCTGTGGAGAGCAGCTATTGTCCTACTTTCAATAACATGAAACATCGTGTCTATGCAGGTAAACACAATTTGTTGCTGCTGTCTAAATCCATTTGCACTTTCAGGTGATAGTCTGTGATGGGACCTCTGGTCCTCATGAAGATCTGTAGTGATGACGATCTAAATGTGTTTGGAATAAAGACAGGCAGCATTTCATACAAAACCAACCAAATAGTCTATGCTGTTGATGTAGCTGAGGTGGCCCTAATGCCTGTTATTAAATAAGGTATTATATTTCCAATGATGGCACTGAAAACACTCTGCTGCTATCTATTGGTCTGACTGTGAACTACATTAAGTTGTGGCCATAATGAATCCATTATTACAAGTTTTCCAAGTTATCTAATTTCAAAGCTAGTGACATCAGTAATTATCTACATTTCTGAGACTACATTGTTTGATTAATTATGAATGTTTCCTAATTTGCATCATATTTGCATACTTCCATTTCCATTGTATTTGCTATGTTATAATAATTAATATACCGTAATTTCCGGACTATAGAGCGCACCTGATTATAAGCCGCACCCAGTACATTTTTAAAGAAAAAAACATTTTGTACATACATAAACCGCACCTGTCTATAAGCCGCATGTGCCCACATTGAAACATGAGATATTTACAAAGAAAGACGGTACACAGAAAGAGTTTTCAAAGTTTTAATAATATACCTTAGCTTTTCTTTCCAAACAGTGCCTGTGACGCGGCAGTAAGACAGCAGGAATACGGTAGCACAGCACTAACAGGGCTGGTTAAAAAAAAAACACCGGTAAAAGTTTACGTGCAGCAGCTCTGTTTCCTTCTTTATCGGCCAGCTCGTTTTGCTTTTAACTTGAAAGCTGCGTCATATGCATTTCTTCTTGCATTTTCCATGATGAGGGTCTGTTCATGCTAATTTTATTCATGGACAAAGCGCGAAGTTACATGAAACTTGCATCTTCCTCGACACACACATTCCACCTGTCTCACTCTTACCTTTTCTGCTCGAGCGCCCCTGCCGGCCGTTAGAAAAAATGCATAAATTAGCCACATCGTTGCATAAGCCGCAGGGTTGAAAGCGTGTGACAAAAGTTGCGGCTTATAGTCCGGAAATTACTATAACTGAGAAAAGAAGAAAGAAAACAATTTGTTAGATTTAAATACTAATAATTTTAAACATTCCTGCTTGTGGGGTTGTTCACAATTTATTGACCCTGATCCAGACATTTCTGTGTTCTCCCCATCCCTGAACGAAAATCAATCCTACAGCCTTAGAAGAGGCAAGGGACATCTGCATATACCTGAGGCCTCTGCAGCCTTTCTTTGAGGACCTGGAGAACCTAGAGTTCCCTGATGTCAAGGCTCAGATCAAGCCTTTGATGCACACAGTGTGCCTTGTGTGGGCCAATTCCAGATACTACAACAGTCCAGGACGCATCATTGTTCTGCTGCAGGAGACCTGCAACCTCCTCATACAGCAGGTCAGCTGTAGCCAGACACTCTCGTCTCTCTAATTTGAAGTTACACAATACACTGTCACTAAAGTGTGTGAAGTGATTACTTTTTCATCACACTGTTCATTAGACTAAAAATCTCTTTTTATGGGTAGAGATAACTTGTCTCTGTGGTCCAACACCAGGCCCGCCTGTATCTAGTCCCAGAGGAGGTTTTGAGAGGAGATGTGTCCGAGAGTCTTCTGAAGGTGCAGATGTGCCTGGAGATCCTGGAGCTCTTCAGGACCATCTACGAGGATGTCCGGCTCAATCTGAACCAGAAAGGCACCCCTGTGAGGCCATGGGACTTTTCATCACTGATTGTCTTTTCTGGATTGAACCAGTTTATGGACAGAGTGAAAACCATTAAAGTAAGTCATCATACATGGACAGAGATGCTCAACTTTCTCACTTAGTGTGACAGTCCATTTCTATTTGCCTGTTGCAGGTAAAAAGAAAGCATTTAATACATCTGCAAGTATAGTTTACATATTGAAATTAAGTATATTAAAATAACACTTAATTTACCATGTTAATATTTAGACAATCATCAGTTTATTTATTTTTTTAAAAATCTAAATGCAAAATAGAATATGCACATTAAGAAACAAATTATCTGAGCGTAAATATGAGCTATTTATAAATTAAAATAAAAATCAGTAAAATATCAGAAGTAAACGTTTAGTGTTGTGATTTTATGAAATACAGATAAAATGTGAATTTCCAAGTTATTGGACCCTGGGCAACAAAGGTGGCACAAGGACCTATAGTATTTTGGATTTTGTTATTTATGTGAGTTTGTTTTTAGGAGTCAACTTTTGATTTTTTTTTTTTTAAATGCATCCTTAAAGCAACGATATGTAAGTTTGTGGCCAGAACTGGTACTGCAATCCAATCAACTATAGTGCGTGGCACCGCTACCCCAGGATACAGGATGCCAGTTATGACAAGTCACTGTTTTTAATTTCTCAAACTATTTATTACCTTGTCAATTCCATGACACACCTGCATACATGCTAGCATTCTATCAATGAACATGCACAAGTCTATATTCAACTATAGAGAATATCGAAATGTCCGTGCCTAAATCAAGTAGAATCAATTTAGCCAAAATTAGCTGAATCTTATCCAGAAAAAAAAAATACTTCTAATTATTTTCTTTTCTGTCTCCATCTTTCAAAGGCATCTTATATATGGATTGTTTTATTTTTAGAATTTTTTTACAATGTATTTTCATAACGAGACATTTTAGGTTTAATAATGACAGACATTTGTGATCTGAATGGCTGCAGTTCAGTGGTTACTTGTAACCCAGATGCTAAAACACTACTGCCTTTGATTGGAAAATAGATGGAGACCAGTGCAACAGACTAAATCAGACTAATCTAAACATCGACATTACTCATGGTGTGACAATTTGCTTTTCAGGTTTTTGAAATGAACATAATTCCTTAAAGTCTGGTGACATATCAGGGTCATTTTATAATTACGTTAAATAAATTACTTACTTAGCCTAGAGCTCTTTTAAATAAAATATACTCTGAAGTAAAATTCCAGTTTTAGTGGAGCAATGAGAAGAAAGTGTGAAAAAAATTCTAAGAATGACAATTTTTACATAGTTTGTGGTTTAATAGTGTGAAATCATTTCAATAGATTTACTGAGTTACATTTGGATGTCATAGGATATCTTGCTGACAGCTGTGGATTTGATGAAGCTGGAGAAATTAGAAGTTGGAGGCCTTCGGGGCCGAACCCTGAACCTTCACATCCAGCAGCTTCACCAGCAGTTCGTGGAAGCGTACAAAGTCTTTACGGAGAAACCATACAACTGTTTGGATCTCGACAACAAGGTACCAGAACCAAGAAGATTTTTCTCAGGGCTTTTCTGTTTTGCAGTGGTAAAGTCATTTAATTTCACTTCATTTACAGGAAAATCTCCTAAGTACCGGTAGTTGTTATAATATATAATATTTTCAATAGATGACCTTTTCCAAGCTAGCACACAAAAAAAAAAAACAGCCTGGTCACTCCACCTTGCCTCAGCAAATTGTTTTTCTGCCCAAAAAGACCTTTTTTCAATGCCATCAAGGATCTTAACCAGATGTTTCTGGGTTCCTGTGAGAAAAAACAATTTGCGGTGCCTGTGAGAGCTGGTGGTTTCTTGCCTTTGGATGGCTGAGAGTCAGTCAGATGTAAAGGGGATATATGCTGTGCTGGCATGCTCGTTACTTTGCTCTGCAGGATGGTGCTGACTGTAGTTATCTTTCTTGAAGCAATATGAAGATGATTTGTCGGAGTTCAAATGTAAGGTGGGTGCTACAGAAAGTCAGCTGGGAACTGTCTTCTCTCAGGCCTTTGAAGACGCTGCTGGCCTGGAACATGCCTTCAAGGTCTGAGAACTCTATCACACCACACACATGCTTATGTAAAGCAAACATGATAAAAAAAAATAGGTTTTTAATAGTGCTTCCTTAACTTCCAGCATGCACTGTAAGTCCCACCCTCATATATTTAAATAGTTATTCCTTACAGATGGTATGTTTATTACACTTACTGCAAAATAAATGTCAACAAAATCCGTATGTGGTTCTGATTGTCATATTCATTGTGTGTTTTGTCTGACTTATCTGACACGTGAAGGTCCTGGATATGTTTGGGAGCCTGCTGGAGCGCCCACTGGTGGCCCCATATGCTCTGAACCAATACCCTCAACTTGTTGCCATGTTTGACAAAGAGCTGGACTGCTGCAAGATAATTTATGACAGACATGTCCAAACCTCAGAGGAGCTGGGTGAGAGTCCAAACAGTCTGTGGCTGTTTTCAAAACAATTTCCTTTTTCAATATTTCCCATTCTCCTGATTATTGGATTTGTGATGAGATTCGGAGTATACAGTAATTCATGAAGACTATTTTTTTGTTCATTCTGGTTTTATTTCTAATTCTTGATCTGAGTGCTGAAATTAAGTTTGCTGTTTGCTTCTGTGTGGTAAATCTTTGATCAGCACCCAAAGCTCTTCTTGGGCCAAGTTATCCTAATATTGCTAAAATTGACACAAGTTCCATTGGCACCACTTGCCAGGACTTTTTGTAGGATTTCAAATAAATACCTCAGCTGAGCAATATAGCATGTTCAGCTTTACTGACAGAAGTCGAGGGTATATGTGTCAGTGTAGAGAAACAGTTGCAGAGTACAGCCTAATGCAGCATAAAGCTGTTTCACAATCTCACACTCTGTCCTGTCTTCAGTCATCATAAAGATCTCCCATTGGGGTCACCTTTTTCAGGAACAGGGCTCTACAAAGATAGTAGATGGATAAAATGGAAGATAATATTTGCATCATGTGTTTTCCATATTGTGCGTGTATTCTTTTATCTGTTAGTAATGGTTCTTAACTCCCCAGGTTGGGCTTTAGTGAATAAGAATATGCCAGCAGTAGCTGGAGGTCTTAGGTGGGCCCAGGAGCTCCAGCACCGAATCCAAACTCCTTTCTCCAAGTTCGGACATCTCTCCTACCCGTGAGTCTCCTTTTTCACTCCCAGCGCAACAGATGATGAATGATGAACTCCATGATGGTTATCCATCTGCAGTGATAATTGCTCCATGAGCTGACTTAAATGCCTCATGAACAGATGTTTGTGGTTCATTGGCCCCTGATAAGATGTTGGATAAAACCTTTGCATGACTTTTAAATTGTGCTCTTTTCTGCAGGTGCTTCGAGACTCCAGAGGCAACCAGGGTCCTGCAGAAATATGAGGTTATGATGCAACGGCTGGACAGGTGTGTGTGGATTTTATCGCAGCCCATTACACTGCATGTCATCATGCTTAGATATATACAGTCTTGAATGAATGCACATATCTTGTCTCAGTTGTGACGACAAAACATCAACACAAAATTAGCTCCGGCCAACATAGTTTTAAACTGAATATTTGTGTTGGTTGAGTTTATGACAGTTATGAAACAGCTCCTCATGGATGCATTTTCGACATGCAGCCTGAGGTGTGATTTATGTTCTCATTACTGCACCACTGCACTGCAGATTATTTCACAGGGCTCACATAATCCCATATGGCCTACCACTCTCACTTGGCACTCACTGGTGCCAAGTGAGAAACAGCCTTTTGCAACATCAAATATCAATTCATACAAGGTAAAACAGCCGAGGTGGAGACAAAATGCTACTTGGAAGGAGAGTCAAAGAAGAAGAGAGGGCCTTTTTAACACTTTGGATGACATCCTTGAGATGGGAAACATTCGTAACTTAATCACAATCAAATCTATTGTCTGCATATATCATATGTTCACCAGGACAGTTAACATATCAGACAGTTATTTGGTGTATATTACACATTTTAGATCCGCTGTGACTTGAGAACTGCCAGCAAATAATGTTGAACTTTATATAAAATAAAATTTAGCTGGGAAATCTCTGCTTCACTGCTGCTGAACATGCTTTTAAATATTTGTCTCCTGCGAAACAAAGACTGAAAAAAAAGTGCACAAAAGTATAAGCTTAAATGATCAAAAAAGAAGCACAAATCATGCAATCTACTACAGTTCTGAGTACTACAGTTTAATTAACGCACAGTTCAATTTCTGTTATTTGAATTTCCTTTTTTATAAGCTGACACAGTTGAAATACCAAGCGGCTGCTGTCAGTAGCATCCCCCTTGAAATTGCAAGTTTTTATTATTTTATGGGTAAAATAAGATGGTTAATACTGACTGAGCATCTGCAAAATCCATCCAATGGAGGCACCATCATCATCAGTGGTCTAATGTTGAAGTTCTAGCAGCACTGACCTTTCAATGTCTTTGATAGCTGCTGTCTGAGCATAGACAGCAGATTGTTTCTTTGTTACCTAGTGAGGAGAAATTTGTAATTCTCACCAACTCATCAAAATGCTTTTAGTGCAGGTTGTCATACTGAAATGTTGGCATGTGCAAAGTTTCTGTAATTATTTATTTTGTGTAATATTACATGAGTGGTAAAGGAGTCCCTATTGTTGCTGTAATGTGTCACGAACCAGACGAGAATCCAAGAGCGACACCAGAGTTTGGTTTAACACTGCTTTATTGTCAGAGTTGTACAGGCAGGCTGAGCTGGACCCGCTGGGAAGGGGGACTGGGCGAGTCTGTCCGTCAGCGAGGTTAGGGACAGAAGGCAGTAGGGTTTACCGGGGAGCGGGCAGGGTAGGATCGTCGAGAACAGGCAGGCAGGCGACAGGATCTCCAAGACAGAGCACAGACAGGATTACCGGGGAACAGAAGCAAACAGCAGGTCAGGGACAGGCAGGGTTGGAACGGGGCAGACAAGCGGGAGAATCGTGTGAAACACAAAGGACAATCTGGCAGGGGCGAATCGTTTGGCCGGGATCTAAATAGGCCACGTGATTGGCCTGATTGGCCCCAGGTGCGCAGTGTCGGAGGCTCCAAGGGCGGGGCTGCCCGCAGCTGTGACAGTAATGTGTGTCGTTGACTGTGAAGTAAATCTCTTTCGCATTTATTTGCAAACTCACTCCTGTGCATATTAAATCACCAATTATTTAGGCTTCATGCCCCTCCCCACACAATAATGGAGTGATGAACAACACCAGTTTTCTGCCCTCTATTTACTCCCATTAGAAATTAGAACCCTTGTTATACTGTCATAATCATTGCCCCTGCCGCTGATGAACAGCAGCGGGATTAAACATATTCCAGTAAGGAGCAGGATGGGCACACACTCATTATCCTCACAGACAAAACGTGGCATGATTTATGGCCATGACCGAGCCATTTGATTGCTTCTACGTCTATAGTGGCGCTGTCAGGAAATGAAGCTCACAGCAGAAATCCAATAAGGAGCACACTGCGAGGCTCTCATCATAATTATGGCTATTTACAGATTGATATAGCTGTACAGAGGCCTGGCATATTTTCTGTTCCCAGTCAGATGAATCAGTATCTACTCCCCCAACCTCCAGTCCACACACCTACACTTACCTCTCTTTCAGATTGTCGATTGCAAAAGGACAAATAAACCCAACCTCTGGTTACAGCCCTGGGAAACATCTACATGCCATTAAGCTGCTCATTTCATTTTCGAATTTGTACCTGTGCTTTTATGAAATAACACCCCCCCCTTCCATCAATATGAATATAAAATAGTTGTGTTAGCAGTGGGTGTAAAGTTGATACAATATAATGCTTTAAAATGTTGTTCCTCCATTTTAGAGATGCTCTACGTGCATATAGCATACAGTAACTTTTAGACACAGCTCACAACAAGCACACAGGAGAGTTTAGGGAGCTCAGGAGATCAGGAAAGATGGTCAAATTTATGGAGGCCAGCATTTCTCTTTGTTTCCTTTACATGTGTATAAATTCAGTTAATAGTAGTAGACCCCCTGAATACAAATTAATTATAAATTAAAAAAGGACATTTATTTTGTTAATAAAGAAATCTGACTTTTCCATTGAGCAAAGTGGCTGAAATTAGGTCCAATAAACAGGTCAGATTTAAGGTTTAAGGAGAAAATTAGTCAGAATAATTAATTTGACTGAAAGATGAAAAAATGCTGAGAAGATAAATGATAAATAAAAATGCTGAGAAGATAAATGACCATGTCACAATGACCAGTGAATATATGTTATGCTATCATACTGGTTTTTTTTTTTTGTGGTTGTATTTTCAAATTGATTTCTGTCTAATCTGTCTTCCAGATACTGCACAGACCTGTACAAAGCATGGACGGAGAGTGTAAGCAAGAGCTCTCAGTATAACCTCAACCTGCCGTTAATCAGCAGAGACTCTGTCACAGGGCTCATCTCTGTCAACTTTCACCAACAGGTTCATTTATTTATTTATTTTCTTGAACCTGCAATCTGACCTGCTGTAAGGGATTTTGGATGGATGTATCTGATTGTCGTTCTTTTTTGCTTGTTTCTTGGAATTTTCAGCATAATGTATGGTATTCAGTTGCTCCCAGAAGTACCTCTTTTCATATGTTTCATTTTTTTTTCACCTTTGGCCAGCTTGCCTCTGTACTGAGAGAAGTGAAGTATTTGGAATCCACGCAGACTGAAGCAATACCCGAAACTGCGATTCAGATCTACACCACTAGAGGGCAGCTGCGGCAATATGTGACCAACCTGGAGATGATTGTGGGCAGATATAACAAGGTTATAACAAGGCTGACGTTAGCCTTAGCGCATTAAAGTGCAGGTTTATGTAGGATAACACAGCTGTTCAGTCATTTTTAAACTCTTGCGACCTTACAGATATCCACATAGCTAAGGCTAACACCCTCTGTTTGTAGAGGTGTCTTATTTGATTTTTTTTGGGTATTTCAATCTCTAAAAGATAAGCTCATGACTTGGATCATTTGTATTCTGCTGAAGTAACTCCAGTGGATGAGTGACATTTACAATCTAAGTTCTTATAATTTTATTCCCAGAATTTCCTAATGACCTATAATGCTGATTTTTTTTTTTTAGTGTAATGTAATGAGATTAGGTGCATAAAATACTGCATAAAATACTGCTTCTCTTTTTGCTAGAGACCCTATCGCACACTCAGTTGTATTGTTGGTCGTAATTGGAATGGGGCATTGGGGCAAAATGGCAATTTTAATAATGTAACACCGAACAATGAAGGGATAGTCTGCAGTGTAATTAACTGGTGGAGCAGGAGATCAGCCACAAATTCAGCAGCTGCCTCGGTCAGTGTTTGCATATTAAAAAAAAAAAAACACAGCTTCAGGTTGCTAAAAGTTCAAGTCCAATTAAGTCACTGCAACAGAATTTTTCAGAAAAAAAATGGCTTTAATGACAGTGAAATCCTGTCTCCTGCCATCCCTGCACAAGGCCACAATGTAGCCTTTCACTTTGCACATTGAAGTTTCATTAAAATATTATTTCTGTACACAGTAAAAAGAAGAGCTTAAATCATCAAATCCCCCCCTGTCACTCTCCCCAGGTGATGGACTCTGTGCTTGATGTGGAAAAACCTCTGGTTCAGGACCAAATTAGAGACATCGATGTTCATCTCAAAAAGGCCGAAGACAGTCTGAAGTGGAACAGTGAAGGTCAGCACCCTTTGAAATACAAATTTTTTGCCTTCCCCCCAGCAAAAACATTTAAAGCAACTGTTCAAAGCGAATATATATTGCAAACCTTACCTATTATTTATTCAGCTAATTTAGATCAATATCAGTTGTAGAGTTGGAACAAATCAGCATGACATTCAGCAGACCTTTTGGCATGCACATTACCTTGTTTGTCTATCTTAGATATAAAGCCTGTTGTTGGTAATTTCACTCTTAGAACTAAAGATTTATTTACCCTTTTTGTCTCCCCTTAGAAGCTTTTAAAAACCTTGCAGATGAAAACACTTTGAGAAAGTTTGACCTCAGATTAAATTTATATCGGGAAAGTTTTTATTTTGAACTCGCTCTTGCACCAGGAACACTTTTTCTGCTGATCTTAAATTAAGTTTGCCCCCTCAGCTCTCTTCCACAGTGTTTCCATCCATCCTTGCCAGTTCTAGGACAGAGACAGGTGCAGCCATGAATACAGAAGCTTTGTATTGTGAAAAAGATGAAGCGCAGATGGTGTTTAATCCACAAAAAGGCATCTTTTTAGTTTCCTCACTCCGGTATTCTCTAATTATCATAGGATAAGTGTGGGAGTTGTTACATTTCTTCTGCAGCAATAGGAACAGGAATGACCTGAATAGGAGCTCAGTTTCGAATACTTCTGGGGATAATTCTGCATGTTGCTGATTTATTTAGTGAATGGACAAAGACTGGTCACCCTGTCTTTGAATTTCAACGGTCTTCACACTTTATCATCTAGCTCCACCTGAGTGGAGAATTACATTCAGCCATAATGTAGCATAGCAGAGCATAGTATAGCAGGAATTTGTTTTATAATCCATATAAAACTCAGATTCTGCAGGTGTCCAATAATTCTTCTAAATTTCACCCAGTGCAGTATTATCACTCACGCTTATGTTTTGTTTTGTTAAAATGCCTCTCCTGCAGTAAAATGATGCTGTGAGCAGGCTGCGGGGGGACACTAATGGAGGCTGTTTTTGTCTATTGTAACTGCAGGCTGTCATTGATTTTGTGATGGTGATTTACTCTAGGAAGATGCACTGAAATGCAAATCAAACTCCAGTGCTGTCTAACACTTCTGGCTTGTCAGGTATTAAGAGCTGTTCAGTGCACTGAACAGTTAACTAGGCACTAGATCTTGTTCTGCATTTTTAAACGCATCAATGAGAAGAATATATGACAGCTTTTCAACACAATCAATTCACATCAATCTGCAGTTGGACTGTTTCCATCAACGTGTTACCTCAATTCAGAAACCAGCAATGTTTAAACAGAAATGTTTTTGTCTGCCCATCTGCTCATCACTGATGTATGCCAGCTTTTACACCAGATTATAAAAACAGTTGAGATTCTGTGTTAACATCACTGTTCATCATCATCACCAACATCAACATCACTGCTTCAGTTGCCAGTAATCCCTTACATTAATCATCATGTTGCTCTAGATATTTGGCCATACATCCAGGAGGTAAGAGACTCAGTCTGTGACCTGGAGAGCCGACTTCATAGAACCAAAGACAATGTGGAGGAGATGCAGAGCTGCATGAGGTCCTGGGCAACCCCCATTTTTAACAGGAAGGATGGCAGAAAAGATGCACTGTTAAGCCTTGAGGACAGGGCTGAGAGACTGGACAAGTTTTATGATTTGTTCTGCTCTTCTGGGGAAAAGATCCACTTCCTCCTTAAGGTGGGTAAAAAAAAGTTGGGATTCTGCACACTTGGAACTAACTTCCAATTTCACTGACATTTCATCACTCTATGAGGTTATCATGCAGTCAGCAGTTCTTGATTTGCTTTGAAAATTTTGAAACGCGAGTGTGACATCTTTTCGTGTCTTAGAGAAACCTGCAGCTTTTCAGAGCCGAATGTGACTCAGAGGAGTGGAAAGCCTATGTGGAATACATTGATGATATGGTCATCGATGGACTCTTCAACAGCATTGAGTGCTCACTTCGGTTCTTCCTGGATAACACTGGTAAGATGTTGATGATGATAAATATTTGCTTTTCATTTCCATCATTGCCAAGGTCACAGTAATCCTCAACATGTCTGGAGACACAAATTCAGAGGTCAATGGGAGCTCTCTACTACTATATTCCCAAACCTATAAAATTCAAAACATTGTTTCTTCATAATATTTGCCTATGCTCAGGTCTGTACAGCAAAAAGTTTGACCTTCTCACATTGGGCCTCATTCACCAATATGTTCTTAATCTTCTTAGATTCTTTCTTAAGTTGTTCTTAAGAAGTTTAAGAAAACCCTACGTCAGATTCATCAACGCGTTCGTAAGTGTCAGAAATGTTCGTAGCTGTGTTCCTAGATTGATGAACGCCATCTATTCGTAAGTTGGGAGCGCGTGCCAGGTGAGTCTAACTAACATACAATTAGCATAAGTCACCGCCCATGAATGCCCATAAAAGGAGCTGCAGCAGGGCCCTGTTGACGGAGCAAAAAGCAGAACAACGCCCAAAGCAAATCTTTTTGAAGTGAATCAAGACTGTTAGACTGTGAATAAAATACATTATTGTCACAATTTCAAATGGGCAATTAATTGCGCTCGACCCGTGCCTGCAGTCTGGCCTCATTGCGTCAGGACGCACATCCTCACGGGCTTGTGGCTGAGGGGGAAGAGGGACACTACGCTTCATAGCGATGTTGTGCAGGACACAGCAGGCCATGATTATCCTACAGACCTGTAATGGTGAGGGAGAGTCATACGTTAGATGAATAAACGTAATCTAAGCAGGTTTTATAACAAAAATAAATAATTACCTTCTCCGGTTTGTACAGCAATTTGCCAGCTGCTGTGTCCAAACACATCCAGTGCCCCTTTAAAATGCCGATGGTGCGTTTAATGGTGGAGCGTCTGCGCGCATGCATCTGATTGAATAAAATTTCCTGTGGAGTCTGAGGGTTGGTCAGTGGTGTCAACAGCCAGGGAGCCAGGGCATATCCTCGATCTCCTAAAGCCCTCGCTATAACGCGGTTCACTTATTGCGGCTTTGCACATTTTTCTTCCAGCGCATCAGTATTATGCAGCAGTGCACCTGTGGTCGCACCCAAAAGGCGGAGGAAAAAGTTTGAACTTTGAAAGTGTTTAATTGTGAGAAAATGTTAAAGCCTGTGAGAAAAGTGTATAAAAGTGTGTGGTTAGGGGTTTTACGGCCTTAAAACCTGTAAAATAATTGTAAAAAATAAAGCTGTTTACTTCGCGGATTTCGTCTATCGCGGGTTATTTGCGGAACGTAACCCCCGCGATAAACGAGGGTTTACTGTATTGAATTTTATTGAACTGCACAAGAGAAAAAAACACAACCATGCCAACATGTCCACACTGAAATGTGTGTAAGAGTACTCCTGAGTGTTCGTAGGATTCGTTCTTACCTACGCATAAATCCAGGATAAGAAGAAAATCATGAATGCCACAATCTTCGTAAAATGTTCGTAAGTGGGACTTAAGAACAAATTTGTTCGTAAGAACGGTTCGTGAATGAGGCCCATTGTTATCAAGTAAAGTTCTAAACTAAAGGAAACCACCTCAATGGTGCTTATTTATCACCTTTATACAAGACACAAGAGTTCTGCTTGTAAAGGTAGTACTGTGAACAATTTAAAGTCTTCGTTGATTATGAAAAGCCTCTGTTATAAACTGTAACACGGGTGACAAATCCTAAATGGATTCTCACATGTCCTCCATTAGGAACCTCTAAACATGCTCTCCTTGCCAGTGCTGACATGAAGGGCATCTCAGCAACATGTCTTCAGGGGTTGATATTCTGCAGACATTAAATAAATTTGTGTAGTAGTTTTGACCAGCCATTAATATGAAAAGGAATGTGGTTTTAGAGGCTTATTGCCAGGCAGCATTTGGCCTCTATCTATATATCCTTTAATTTCAGTTTTCTCTAATTTTCCCTTCATCTCTTTGCCTCTTCAGACAGACAGACTTTAATGATTAGAAAGGTTCTGTTGTAGCGGTCGATTTGTATTTGTATCAGCCAATATGCAGGCGTCTCGGTCGATATTGATTTACTGTTAAGTGCATTCATGTAGCCCTGCATTGAGACGCTGGAGAGCACATGACACACATGCATTTATTGGTGGTCCAGTAACTGAACTCTTTGCAGTAGACTTGTCACTCCTTCAGACATGTCATCTAATATCAACATTATGTATCTTTATCATTATATTATTTTTACTGTATTCATTGGTTTGTGTCTTCTTGACAATAAAACCAGTACAGAATCATGTGGAATATAACACAGCTAAATAGTCATTGATATTGCAGGGAAGGCACAGAATGCTAAAATGGCATGTTATGAAGGTATTTACATGAGTGATTCATGAAGGTTTGAGCCCCTGCTCCCTCTGTGCAATTTCCTTGTGAATTCATAGCATGTTCCTTTTTATGTTAGAAAGCTTAGTGCCTCTGAACCATGATGCTTAAAGGAACAGCTCTCATCTTTCTGACATTTCATCTTTCTGTTGTCAACTGTCATATTGGGGAGGGGTATGCATTCAAAATAAAATAGACAAAAGCAATTTGCAGCTTTTGTGATTGGAGCAGTTTTGCAAATTGAACAGTAATTGTTGGAATGTAGTATGTTAATTAGGGCCTGAGCACTCAGTATATTCTGCTTATACATGCTTATACATTTTACACTATAAACGTGTAACATCCAGTGACCTACAAAAAGTCTCTTGGAGCTAACCTGTGTGTTGTAAAATGGATCTGTTGTGCCCCTACAAAGTTGCAAAGGAGCAGCCTCAAAACCACGTTTGACTGACAAATATGCTATTTGGTACACATCTGTAGCAGCCAAAAACCTACACAAAAAATGTCCTCAATCCATGTACTAAAACCAACAGCAAGTGATATATTTGAATTTACATGTCCAGTTTTGCCACATTTTCAGCCATTGGCAGGTCTTGTATTTTTCCTCACTATTCCTACAGAATAGATTGGATCAGATTAGGTCAGATAATTATTTTCCTCAGTCTCATCTTGCTAACATTTTTTAACATCCTGTCGCTGCTCATTATCAGTAGTGAAACTTGGCTTGGCATGTTTGGAAATCATACTCTTCCTCAAAGGCACTTTGACAGCTGTGGTTTAGGGAGCAAATATATTTATTGATTTATGTCAGAACATTATTCAAATTATCTAGGTTTCACTGAAAATAACATGGCTGTGTTAGAATAATAAAACAGAAAAAATCCCTTCAACAAATAGATGTTTGTTATTTAAAAACAGAAGTGCAACAAGATCTCTTTTGTTTGTGAACTGCTGGCTAAATAAACCATAAGATGGTCATTTACTAACCAGCAGACGGTATTATTGAATAATTGAACAATTTCAGTGTTTACCAAAACAGGCTGTTCAAAATCAAAAGCACATTAAAAAAATCTGTAGTAGTGTAAAACATGCTTATTTGCAGTATAAAAAATATATTATTTGTAGTACTTCTCACAGCCCTTCACCTTTTCATCTATATCATTCTCCATATATCTTCTAAAACTCCTTCCTTTGTCCTTTTATTCATCCTTTGTCTGTACTTTAAGCACCTATCATCAATTATCCCACTTTATTATGTTTCTGGTCATCGATTCAATCTTTAAACACAACTAGTAACCTCACCACCTTCCTTTCCTCTTATTTATTTAATTCTTCCTCTGTGTATCTATACAACACAAATGCTGGTGCCATTCTTGTTCTGCCTCTTAATTTAGTTCGTCTTGTTCTATTTCTGTACGAATTTGAAATAGTTGTTCATATGAACCTAATGATTTGTATGAATATTTAGAGCTGTCATCTCTTTAGTTGCTTCTCACCTCTGTAAAGTTTGTTACTATATGTAGAATACATAAAAAATGTAGACTTCAAACAGGTGTTTACGATTAAAATTGGGTCTTTACTATGAAGATAAATACTTACAACTCTTAAAATGAAAGATCTTGTGACTATTATGATCAACAAGGTGTTCTAAAATTATAACTCCATTCTTGTTACCATGGTAACTGTAGAAAACAAAATTGCTGTTATAACTGAAATTATTCCAAATCAAACAGTTTTGGAATAACTTTGTGTGTAAAGTGTATGTACATATTTACAGGCACACATTAACAGATTCTTTTAATATTTTTTATTTGACACTTATTGCTAAAGTTGTTGCAGTTACTGTATATATTACTGACCATTGTTTTTTTTCATGGTTTATTATACTTATAGTTTTACCAAATATTTTTGTTTTTCATGTTGGTTTTAATTATATTTCAAATCGTTATTATTAAGGGTGGCATGGTGGTGTGGTGGTTAGTACTGTCACCACACTTTGTGTGCGGAGTTTGCACGTTCTCCCTGTACCTGCGTAGTTCTCTCCGGGTACTCCGGCTTCCTTCCACAGTCTAAAGACATGCACAATTAGGGAATAGGTTGATTGGGAACTCTAAATTGCCCATAGGTGTGAGCGTGAATGGTTGTCTCTTTGTGTCAGCCCTGCGACTGACTGGCATCCAGTCCAGGGTGTACCCTACCTTCACCCAATGCACTGGGATAGGCTCCAGTCCCCCCCGTGACCCTCAGAAGAGGAACCAGCAGTAGAAAGCGATCTTTATTATTTTTTTTTCTGTTTTTGTTATTCTTCCCATATACCATAGCATTTTAGACAGCTTGAAGATGCTAGAAAATTTGTGTACCCCCTAAAGTCAGGTATCCAAAAATGGCTCTATGGCACCACCTCCTTGTTACTCATTTGTAACAGCCAAAAGCTTACAAAAAAGTGATATATTTGAATTTACCTGTGCAGTTTTGCCATATTTTCAGCCATTTATAGGCCTTGTACTTCTCTCTTAACATAGAGTAAATACTTCTACATTACAGTCAGAGTGCCACCTGCTGATTACATGAATCAAGCTTGTGTGACATTTGGTTGCTTGATTCACTTGAAGATTTATGCCATGATCACTTCTCCACATGCCACTGTGATGGCTCTTGAGTTTGTCACATGACATGCCATCATCACACCCATTATGCCAGTCCCCGCGGTGGGGGTGGGATGTGAGGGCCCAATCACTGCTCTTTGCATCTTTAATTCAATTTCATTTCCTTTCTTTGTACATTAAAGGATGGCATCACTTTTATCAGAAGATATTCTCAACTACATCTAAATCTTTTTGTTTCATGTAGATCAGAGACCATCTGTGGCACCTCTGTTTGAGGCTCTGCTGGATCTCAAGGTTCCTGATTTGGTGTTCACACCATCTCTGGAATTTGGAGCAGGAGATAGTTTCTTCGAACTTATGGAGACCCTCATCAATGATGTTTTCAGAATCTCTTCACTAATACCACGTGTTGCCGAGCAAAGTACCTTCTCTCACTATCAGGTGATATATTGGTGATTTACTTTTAGTACCCAAGAATACTTGCAAGACTTGCCCCATTAACAATCAATGTGTGCACTCAGGCTGACATGGAGGAAATGGCAGATCTTGCTGACATGCGCCAGCTCCTCATGGGGCGTGTAAAGGATGTCATGGCAACATGCTGCCAGTTTCAAAACTCCCTAGAGCGCTACAGCTATCTGTATGTGGATGACAGGAAAGAGTTCATGCAGCAATTCTTGCTATATGGTCATGGCAACCAAGGCACTGATGGATACAGCAATGATTGTATGACTGAAAGCCCACCAACTCTGGACAACTTCAGGGAGCAGGTGGATCAGTAAGTATTTAGAACATGAAAGCATACTTGTTGTGCTTATTGCTTTTTTTGTTAAAACTGTTGACGTTATACTACAGTTATGAGAAAATATATGAGGAGGTTCAGGGTCTGGAGCCTGTCCACATTTTTCTGGGATGGATGAGGGTGGATGGTCGCGCCATGAAGAGTACCCTCCTCAACATCATCAAAAAATGGAGTTTTATGTTCAAGCAGCACCTTATCGACCATGTAACTAACAGGTGAAGTGGCATATTTTGACTTAAAAGGAGGTCTTCGGTAGTAAGGTTTCACCTTTTTGGAGATAAATATGTGATGTTGTAGCCAATCCTGATTCAATTAATTCACCACTGTACTGTAAGTGTGCCTTATGGTGCGGAAAATACGGTAACTAATATTGATCCATTTTTAAGGTGCATCGGATTCTAAGGCACACTGTCGGTTTTTGAGAAAATGAAAGGCTTTTAGGTGCGCCGTATAGCGCGGGAAATACGGTAGTCATTATTTATTTTCCAAAGTCACAGGGAGCCACAACTCCGGAGCCACGGGCTGCCGACCTCTGGTCTATACACATGCATACCGCCCTAGAAAATCTGATTTGTGTGATATTTGGGTATAAAAAAGCATTCAGTCCTCTTCAGATTGATGTGAATGTGACCAATCTCTGCCTGAATTTGTGACCAATGAATTTTACAATCAGTCTTTCAGACCTGGAGAAGTTTATCAGTGTGGTTGAGGCTGGCCTGAACCAGAGTGTGGAGGAAGGGGACTACACTGGTCTGGTGGAGGTCATGGGCCATCTGCTGGCCGTTAAGGAAAGACAAAGTGCCACAGACGCCATGTTCGAGCCCTTGCAGCACACCATTGCTCTATTGAAGGTGTACGAACAGGAACTGCCTGATGTTGTCTATAAGCAGTTAGAGGTAAACTGCTGTTCATCCACATCACATTCTTTTCCCCAGCCCATTTTCTCTCAGCTGAGACAGACTCATTACTTTTTCTTTGTGTCTCCCAATTGCCCATCTTGTTTCTTTTCTCCCACTGCTGGCAATTCATCATCTGTCACTCCTGTCTGCCTCACATTTCCCTCCCTTTATTCATCTTCCTATCGCTACATCTAACTTATTTTCTAACTGTCGCTCCGCAGGCTCTGCCAGAAAAATGGAACAGTGTACGGAAGCAGACGGCAGTAGTCAAACAGAAGGTGGCACCTCTGCAGGCGGCCGAGGTGGTCAGTCTGCGCCAAAAGTGCGCTGCTTTCGATCTGGAACAGCACACCTTCAGGGAGCATTTTCGCAACAATGGACCCTTCAGGTATAAAACAATAATGGATCTTCTAATGAATCCTACAGGAACAACTTTGCTGTATAGCATTACAGCTGTGTACATATATTTATTTTAGATTTGACAGATTCACAGTCAAGGACATAATATTAGTGTAAATTGAAATAATGAAACTAAATAGTATGTACTGGAATAGTCAAAAAGGGAGTTACAGATGTATATATATTCTCTCCTACATTTTAATTTGAAACAATAAAATTGTCACCTTTTAACCTTCTGTAGTGAGTTTTGCTGTGCTCACATCCAAGTCTAATTGAATGTTATAATAATTAATTCATAGGTAGAGATGCTTCATCATAATGTCTAATAGTCAGATTAGTTATGTGTGTAATTGGTCTTTTAATAACCTGATGATTATTTTCCCATTAATGTTACTGAAGTCATTGTTAATTGTCACTGCGTGCAAGTGGAGCTGGAGACTCTGGTCTAGTTATGTTGCAGCCAAGTCTGCTTTGGCATTTATTACAACTCTTTGTAAGCTCAACACAGCCTAATTTATGCCGAGAATCTTCCAATGTGTGTGTGTCTCTGTGTGTGTGCCTGGTGCTGGTGCATTGGTCCAGATTGGAAAGCAAAAGCCCACACCAGATGTTGGATGAGTTCCACCAGCAAATCCAGGAGAGGGAGGCAGTGATGGCCTCACTGGTAGAGTCTGCTAGCCTGTTCGAGGTCAGCGTGGCCGACTATAAACAGCTCCGACAATGCAGGTAAAGATGGTATCTAGACGGAAGAAGATACTAAATAGTGCTAAATTAGAAACTAGAGGGCCTTTATGTGAGACGCTGTTGTAAGTTACAAGTTATGACGTTGGTTTCATTTATTTATTTGGCTTCTTTTTTCTTGGCAAAGACGTGAGGTGGTCCTTCTGAAGGAACTCTGGGACATGATCACCATGGTGGAATCCAGAATCGCTGCATGGAGCATGACTCCCTGGAGGGAGATTAATGTGGAGGACATGGAGCTGCAGTGCAAACAGTTCGCTAAAGACATAAGGATTCTGGATAAAGAGGTGAGGGAAGAGAGACTTCAATATAGTTAAGATTGATAAGAACCATTTGCATTTTGTCATTTTTAAAGTGATTTGGGATGAACAAAAAGTAGCAACCTACCTTTGTCATACTTTTTAACTTCCTCCTCTTTAGAAATCCCGAGAAGTACCAAATTAAAGATCAACATTACTGCAAAAACTTAAATGTCTGTAGAAAGATCCCTTGTATTGATTTCTGGCCTGTTTTTCTGTCAGGTCAGAGCATGGGAAGCATTCACAGGTTTGGACAGTAAAGTGAAGAACCTTCTCACATCCCTGCAGGCCATAACTGAGCTCCAAAACCCAGCCATACGAGACAGACACTGGCATCAGCTAATGGCTGCTACTGGTGTTCGCTTCACAATGGATAAGGTTTCTGCTTTATTCTTGACATATTGTGTGTATGTGTGTGATACACTTTTAGTCCCTGTGTCCACAGTCTGTACTTTTGCTGAAAGTTTTTTAATATGTAGCTTTTTCCAAGGAACACTTGAACAGAGCCCAGTTCTGCCCAATTATTTTCATATAAAAGTTTTTTCACAGCTTTGTTTTGTTACATTTGGACTTTATAAAACTCACCTTACTCAGCTGTTCTCACTTTCAGCCGATTCAGTAGACTGTAAATCTTTGATTTGAGAGACTTCTTGAGAGTTAGCACTGGCTTTGTTTGGGGATTCTTTGACATTAAGATAAATCCAACAATATAGTCACAAATGTCATATTAAATATCTTTTTCTGACCCAAACGCAAATTGAAATGAACCTGAATGGTTATAATTAGGCTTTGGCTTTCCACACAAGACATAGCATAGCAACATAGACAAGAACTACTGGAGTCTGGAGTTAATCCAGCCATGGACAGATTGGAAGTTTAATAAACCTACTGTTTTACCAACTTCATCCACTTGCAGTGACATTTCTACACCAGTAATTATGTTTGGTGGAATAATTGTAGGTACGATCATGTTCCATGTCCAGGAACTGCTGCTTTTGCGTGCTTAGACACATAATTCAGTAACTCTACCAGATTGTTACTTATACAACTGCCAGATAGTGCTTAAACTAGCTGCTTGGACAAACAACATATTGAATAGTTTTGTATTTACTGTCTTAAAATGCTAGTCTGGTACATACACCTTGTGATGCAGTTTCTTGTTGTTGGAACGGTTCCCAGTCCTACACGACTGGTCACCACAGATCCCACCAGTTCTTTATGGAACAGCCATGCTTCTGCCTTGTCCACAGCCTCCTGCACCCTCCACCTTCTGCCAATCCTAACCTCAATGTCAGCTTGATCTACCTTTCGGTCCTTGTATTCCCTGTAGTGGAGAACCTCCCTTTCTCTGGGAACCATGAACTCCCCAGTAAAGCTGTTAATAGGGAGAGTCAGCTTGTTCCTGTTGCCGTAGAGGGTGATACTAATTAGACTTTTAGGTAAACCCAACCAGCATCGAAAGCAGCTGCTGACCCTCCTCTAAAATCAGTGGCTGGCACAGGTGGCTTGATCAGGTCTCTGCATTTGCCTAGGTCCAGCTCCTGTACTGCATCACTGTACAGTATGTGTCATGAAGGTTGGATGTCTGCTTCCTCTTTTGAGCATGTGAGATGGCCACTGCACTTCTGGCTTAGCAACTGTTTGGTAAACCCAAAAGGGTTTGCTAGGAAGTTGGGCTCTCTCCTTAGACCGCCTCCTGTGCCACTCGGTGGTCAGCAGCTTCTTCCTAAGGACAGCACATAATTTTGCCAGGAACTGACCCGGGAATCACAAACCTGGTGAACTGCCTTGAACTGCCTCTTAAAGTCTTGAACTTCCTGTTGTAGCTGTGAGATTTTTTTTGTTTTTTTGTTTTTTTTCTAATTATCGACGATTTAAAAAAAAGACAAAAAGCAAGACTTGAACCTTACTTTGTATAGCTCCGGCAATCCCTTAATGAATGAATAGATGGTGATCGTGGACAATTGCCCACTTATGTTACAACCCTGTCTAGGGGGAAGGGACGCAACACAATTCGCCAGGTGAAAAATTGCAGAGTAAGATTTATTGTCTCAGGTATTTGCCAAACAAGAGAAAAATGGATAATATAATACTGCTCAACTCAGGAAGAGGGCCGGTGGTTGGACATATCCAAAAACAGAATAAAACATGAAAGGACCCCTAGGAACTAAAGTGAACTATATTGTCCCAAATAAAATAAAACAAGGCCCACTCATCTACGTAAAAACCAAATTACAGAAGTCGAGCAAACCTGCACCTGTTGAAATTATACAATGCACTTTCTAAGTGTAAGAGACAAACAAAAGAACACAGAATCAGTTCTAACTTAAGCTAGCTGTGGCAACATTTGTCCAGAGGGCAATTATCAGAAGATACAAGCAAAGGAATCATCAAATTGTTAGTCACCAGAATGCACAGTCACCGATGGACAGCCACCCTTGCTAACTTACAAACAGGGACTGAATAGTCTCCGGTGAAAGAGGCTGCTAGCCGTCCAGGCGCCACAACAATCACCAGAGAGGGGAGGGTCTGAAGAAGAGCAGTCTGGAGGGACTAAATTGGAGGAAGGCGCAGGCCAATTGTGCAAGGCAGGTGCAGGGAGGGCAAGAAAGACAAATACAAGCACAAACTCTGCACACACACCCCACAACAACAGCTACAGCCATAACATTGGAGTTTCCTGTCTGCACCTCCTTTTGTGGTAACTTCGAGGATACCATCCAGCTTATCATTAAATTGCTGCCAGTCACTTACTTTGCTGGCTGGAGGCCATTTAACTCGCTATTGGTGTTGTGGAATGCCTGGCACTTGGGCTTTCTGAGCATGGAGGTACTGGGCCCTGAGGGGTGACTCCCGGGTCGGTTCCTCCTGCAACTCTGAGGCTATTCCTTGAGTACTGCTCTGGCTGCACATTCACTAAACATCCCACTTTGGTCTGGAGGATCTTCAAACCCTGAGGGTTTTTACAGCTCTTGCCACATACACATACAGCATTTGTTGTTGATTGTCCATTTACCATATTTTCATGACCATAAGGCGCACCTAAAAGTCTTACATTTTCTCCAAAATGTACGCCGCGCCCTATGGTGTGGTGCGCCTATTGTGGTGTTGTGAGACGCGAACGTAGTAGAAGACAAGGGGCGTGGCGAGAACGGCAAGGGGCGTGGCGTGAACGTGCGGACGGCGCATAAGAGCATGAGCCGTCAGCGCACGCAATGAGGAAGTGCACGTGCGCTCTGAACCAGGACTAAATCAGGTGTAAACCAGGACTAAACCAGGTCTGAACCAGGACTAGACCAGTAATGCTTTTGGCTGTTATAATACCAAAAAGACACCCGTAACTGAAGCTGCGCCCTATAACATGGTGTGCCCTATGGTTGTGAAAATACAGTACATGGTTTGTTGCCTGGTTGTCTGTCTGTTTATGCCCCCCCCGCCACCCCGGGCTTTCCTAGGGATATGTTTCTTCAGAACTTTTCGGAGTTGAATTAGGGTTTGCCCTCACTGAGGATGCAGATCGGGTTGCTGGCTCTTCATGCCCTGGTTGCTGTATTCACCACTCTATTCATGTTTGTCAGCCAGTCTATTTTTGGGCGTCACTGGCCTGGCCAGTATGACACAATTGTTCCATACATCTTGTGATGCAGTTTCTTGGACACATCATCAGTTACCTGGGGTCACGAGGATTTTGGGTCTTTCAACATCAGATCCCCTAACCCAGGTGACCCAATTGGGAGTGATGAGCTGGTATGTGTCCAAAAGACGCTCATCCACTGCTTGTTCTCCTGGATCCACAGCCATCTCTTCTTGTGTGCATATGATACCCAGGAGACTGTAGGCGTTAGAGTGACTTTCTTGCAAAGCCCCTTCCACCAACCACAATGTGCAGGCATTTCACATAGCAGCCCCTTCTGCGGCAATCCTCCACCAGCTCTGTATTTCTCCCTCTTTCACTCGCTTCATTGTATATTTTGAGATGCATTTTGCTTTGGTTATTTCTGCAGTGGACCTTCCTTCCATATGACTTTTAGGTTTAAACAATGAAAGAATTGAAGAATGGAGGAATAGGACCTGGAATTTTAATTAAAATATGCCCAAGTCTTACTTGTTTTCTTTACTTCTTACAATGATGACAATAATTCCAATTAAATAAATCTCATCAAAAAGATCCAATTCTTGAATAAAACGGTCATTAAATCCTGTCAATCGAAGGCAGCACTGAAACAGACAACTATTAATGCCTCTCCTCATTAACTTCATTGAGGTCTATAGATTTTGACATTTTGTGAATTTGAAAACAGCATTTTCTTTCTGAATGCAAAGGAACATCAGTGCAATCACAACACAGGTCATCACAGTCGAATACAATGCATCATTGTTGCATAACTAGATAAGAAATGGATTCTCTGAAAAAGATCATTGGCAGGGATGAGCTGATTATCACCCCTTTGTGAAACACTTGAGGAAATTAATTGAGCATCGAGGGCAGACAAACAGTCTGGTAGTGATTGCATTATCATTTTTTTTTATTCCAAAGCATTGCAGCTTATATGGAATCAGGATTGCAGAATAGGCCAGAGTATTTTATTACTGTCATTCTGATGGTAATATAATTTCTGTGACCCAGCCACTTTGCGGTTTGATATTAATAGGTGGTTTGAAACGTCTCATGTGTGTGTTAAACTGAAACTGGCTATCACAGTCAGTGCTCAGCAGTAAAATGTTTCTAATAATATCACAATATGTAATGGAATTCAGATGAATTACTAGGCTGCAATCTTTTTTTTTTTTCAGGAAACCTCTCTGGCTGACCTTCTGCAGCTGAACCTGCACTGCTTTGAAGAAGACGTGAGGGGGATCGTGGATAAGGCTGTAAAAGAGATGGGAATGGAGAAAGTCCTCTCTGAGCTCAACTCCACATGGACAGGTAAAGGAGTCTGGCAGGAAGTAAATGAAACCTTCCTCCAATGATCAAAGCCAACATCCGTAATAGTATCACATTGTATCATGGCTAATATGCTTGTTGAACTCAACAAATTTTTCATTATTATTTATTCTTCAACAAACATATTTTAATTGAATATTCAGTTAAAGATACATTTAAAATTTTCTTTTCACATTCTGACAACATCCATATTGACTGCTTGTACTGTTTCATTACAGGTAGGCAGTTTCAGTATGAGCCCCACCATCGGACGCAGGTACCACTGCTGTGCATGGATGAGGAGCTGATGGAGACACTGGAGGATAATCAGGTGCAGCTGCAGAACCTCGTGTCATCCAAATATGTGGCCCACTTCCTGGACGAGGTGTCTTCGTGGCAGAACAGGCTGTCTGTGGCCGACACAGTCATTTCCATCTGGTTCGAGGTGCAGCGTACATGGACCCACCTGGAAAGCATCTTCATTGGCTCCGAGGACATCCGCTCACAGATGCCTGAGGTGACATGCTGAATTGATCGTGCACAGCTAATTACAGCTCTGTGGGTGTTGCAGTGTTGCTGTGTATCCACACTAGATACTTAAAAATGTTCCTGCTTATTTACCAGAGTTCATTGATTAATATGACAGTGACTGTTTTAATTATCATTAAAGTAAATGTGTTATCTTATGATTTCAGCAAATGGCCAAAACACAACAAGAGTTGCAAAATCACTTGCACTAAAAATTAAAACGACTGATTCAATCAGAGGTTTTGAGATGATGTCCAAACTAATTTGAATAAATATTCAAAATATAAACTATGAATTTTCACATGCTTCATATTATCTTGTGTCACAGCTACAAATTAGGACATTCTAATATTTTTGCTTGTACACATTTTGACTGTTTTTATTTACACCATAATGTTACAGCTGTACAAAAACTTCCATGTCTCTTACTAAACCTGTTTCTCTCCCCTTTCTCTCTTTCCGTTAACTTAATCCTTTGGCTCGGCTTGCTGGTGAAATCATTCGCAGGACTCCAAACGCTTCGAAGGGATTGATGCTGATTTCAAAGTGCTGGCATATGCTGCTTATCAGACACCCAATGTGGTGGAGGCCACCAATACACCTGGTCTGTTTAGTAAACTGGAAGGCATCCAAAGCAGGTGAGCCATTATCAACCGTCATCATTTTCACACAGCTTTTATGCTTCACACACTTTTCACATCCCTTGTATTCCTCTGCAGGCTGTCCCTTTGTGAAAAAGCTCTGACAGAATACCTGGACACCAAGCGTCTGGCCTTCCCCAGGTTTTACTTCATCTCTTCTGCCGATCTGCTGGACACCCTCTCTAATGGAACTAACCCACACCAGGTGGCTATGATCATTTATGCTGGACAAAAATCGCTCAAATAAGTTTGTTGAATAATTGATTAGAGGTTATAAATTTTTCTAGTTATTTGATTGCACAATTTTCATCCACCTATGAGTGAAACTAAGTGGATTTTGTAGTACATACGTTGTCCACTCAGAGGTGCTATCCCTCACAGTTTTGCAATTCTCCCCCCACCATCATCAGGATGCTTTCCGATGCATCTCAGCCTCAGTGAAATAAATCACTGTTAAGCACAACCTGCCACTAAATCTCTCTAAGAGGAAGTTAGCAGGCGTTTTGCAGAATGTGGGTTCTGCCCTTCTGCAAAACAGTAATGAAACATTATTTATTTGCACAGCTGCAGGGAAAATACTGGAGTATATTCCCAACCCCCCCAAGCTGAGACTGCCTGTTTGTTTGCTCAGGTCCAGAAGCATCTGTCTAAGCTATTTGACAACATGGCTAAGATGCGATTTGAGACAGATGGAGAAGGGAATCCTTCCAAGACTGGTCTGGGGATGTACAGCAAAGAGGAAGAGTATGTTCCATTTAGCCAATGCTGTGAATGCACCGGACAGGTAAACTGGTTTGTGATCTTTAAGACTTATATTCAAATCTTTAGAGTAGAGGCTGGGCTTACCGTGACCCCTATTGGAGACCAACTTTAAAAAAAAGACATTTAATTGGTTATAAAAGTGTAATAAGAATTAAGTTTAAATTAAATGCTGTCAGCTTAATTAATACCAATAGTTTGATTGTGTTTGATGTATTGAGAATTGCACAAGCTATAAATATTTAGCATAAAGATGCATTCAATTAAATATCTTTTGTGGTGTCATGTCTAAATAAGTCTGATAGCTGTGTAAGGAAATTCTCAAAATTCAACAATCATGTCGACAAATGAAATTGAAATTCTGTCACTGCCCCAGGCTTTTGTATATCAAAGTCTACAAATCCATTAATTTTCCATTATATCCCATAATATTTGCCAGACTCCACTTCCACTCTAATGCTTATTAATAACCTCATTAGGGTACATTGATAAGAGAACCCATCAATGCTCATTTGCATATAGTCCTTTATTTCTGCATTTCTATTCTTAGGCTCGTCTTCACGTGTATTTTCTGTATTTGGTGTGTAAGGTTGAGGTGTGGTTGAACCGTCTTCTCGACACCATGCGCTCCACAGTGCGACATGAGATGACCGAGGCCGTCTCAGCCTATGAGGACAAACCAAGGGAACAGTGGCTGTTTGACTATCCGGCTCAGGTAAACTGACTTGGTTGTATGGGTTTAACTGACAACGCTCCTTCTGGGGAGTTCCTACTCCCAGTGGTGGCTTTAGCTGCCATCACAGAGACTGATGGCATTATTGTGAGCATGCTTCACAGGATTGTTTCATTAAAATGTAAAGTTTGGAGCCTCACTCAAGTATGAGTTGTTACAATAGTTTGATCAGAAATTGCAATGGAAATGATAGTTTGGTATAGAGCTTTTATTGCTATTGGTTTGCCAGTTCCAGTTATGTTTTCTTCTTAAATGACCCACATATATTGGATGATGAAATAACTGCCAATCAGTGTCTGATGCTCCTACAATGTACACACCTTGGATACTCTAGCAGGATTTCATTTTTTTCTGATTCTTCTATTTTTATGCTCTTTTACCTGGTATTTTTGATCATCCTCATTATTTCTTAAACAGAATTGAATCATAAATCATGACCAACATGTTAACTGATAGATTACCATAAACTGATTTTTCTCATGCAAGTCTGGCCAAGAGGTTATAAGGAAATTAGAAGTGCATAATGGAGAAAGGATCAGTCAAGCGTTAGAGAGCTCTGCAGTTGTTCTCCAGGGTGGAGCTATGATGCAGAATGTGGAGGAGAGGGGGAGGTCGCGCTGCTTCTATATCCTTCTCATGCTTGAGAAGTTACAGATTGCAGCCTTCTGCCCATTCCTTTAAGCTCGTTACACATCATGTCTCCAGACATTCGCAATTAGAACATCCTCGATGTCATTATCTCAGATACAATTTTTAAGTTTTTATAAATGCCATCAAATGTGTTCTTTGTTTGTTCAAAGACATTTCAAAACAAACCATCAGCATAAAAAATAATGCATGCTGGGATCCACATTAGGTGCAAGGGCAGTGTAAGAATCAGTATTCTCCCTGTGTGCACTCAGTTTCCAATGCAGTAGCTCATTACGCAGTCAGCTCCTGGTACTGCCCAGCAGACACACTCTGCCAGTGGAGGAGAACTCGCAGGAACAGATGAGTGCGGGGATTTCTATGAGATGCATTCCCAGTGAAAACAGCGATTTTCACAAATATTTACCATGGATAAATCCGCCTGACTAGAGTTGCACTATTACTGCTCAGAGATCTGTTAAACTAAAATCTATAAAGGATGTACAATTACAGAACTCAAATATTAGCTTCATATTTACTTAATTCAAAACAGCCATAAGCATCATTCATAGATAAGATCCAACCAAGCAAACAGGGAATGACTTTATATCTCTGAGTTTTGATCTCCTAACGAAAACAGCAGTCTGCAAAAGGGGGGGTAATGTTGAGTTATTCCTGTGCTAATTTCCCAGTTCACTGATGTTCAAGGTCAAACACACTTGAATGGAAGCCAAACATCTGTCTGCAATCTGCTTGGATTAGAGTATTTGGATATTGGTTTCATTAATGGAAGCTTAATTATTCATTTTTTGTCTCTAATAATCTGTGACAGTTGCCCAGACAGACAGTGACAGATTCAGATAGCGTGACCTCAGTACATAATAAGGTTCTGTTAGCACGTCTCCTTCCATTATCTGCATGATCCCTTTGCAAGTGTGTGATGTTGAGGACGAACATTGTGAGAGAACATTTGTTTCAAGCTACAAAGAGCCACCAAAACACATTTCTTCTGAGTCTGTAAATTTGTGGTCCCATAATCTGATGATATGGAGCATCTATCATTAAATACCTCCTGACTGTGGAAATGGTCTTAATAATCAGTTGTAAGTAAACTCCAGTCAGTTTTCATCCTGGGACTAAACCAGCAAACATCACGTCACATCACTTCACAAAAGAGAAACAAAACAAATTTCAAATTGGTTCAGGTGAACCTGGTGTTTGCAAGAACTCTTATAGCAGTTGTTTGGTCAGTCTGTTGCAGAAAAGACAAGATAAGTAAAATTTTAAAAATCTGAAAATAGCTAATGTAATTTTTTTTTTTTTTTTAAATGTGTTCAAATGCATTTTTTTTGGGGGGGTAGATTTGAGTTTATTTACTTGTCTTTTTTTTTTCTTGTTTTTTGCTCAAGAACACAGGAGGACCATAGGAACCCTTCATGGCCTAGATCTACATTGGTTGCCACTGTCAACCAATGTCACAGCCACTGTTACACAAGTAGAGAACAATTTATAAAAGCTGTGGGATTTTACATTTGTTACCCAAATTCTGCTATGATCTCTCTGATCTCCATTTTGTTTTGACGCAAAAGTCAATTGGCTTTGTCACTCCTTAACAACTCCTACCAGTTCCTATGGCCACTGGTCAGTGTGAAAGCATATGAAAAACTGCTTTTGAGGGAGGGTAGTTTGTAGAACTCTTTTAGAAGTGGACTATTCCTAGAACCACATTCCTATAACTACTAAAGGGGCTATAGCGGGAGTTGTAATAAAATGAAAAAAACATATTTGGATATTCCAATCAAAAATGCTGTTGCATAATAAAATGGTGTTCAGAATGAAATTGTTGATTATTTTATTAACACCTTCAATTATTAATCATGTCTTGATGTCTCTGATGATGAGAGGTAGAGAGACAGAGGACAGAGATTACATTCTAAATAAGGGTCATCTGCCTCTGAAAAGTAGGTGAAGTGGGTAAAAAAAAATAGATATGACATTCTTTTTTTACATTTTAGGGATAAGGATGTTAAACATCCTTGATAAGTGTTTGAAAGCAACTGAGATAACCAGACGAAAACCTGCTAGGTTTATTGGGAAAATGTGGCCATAAATATTCAGCACCTGGTTTAATGTTATTGTGTTTAGATAATTCTGATTCCTTCTGGCATCAAATGCACAATTAACTCATATTACTGTATAATGTTGAAACATTATATAATTCCTAATCTATCACTCCAGGTGGCGCTGACCTGCACTCAGATCTGGTGGACTTCTGATGTAGATATTGCCTTTGCCCGCATGGAGGAGGGCTATGACAATGCCCTCAAGGAGTACTACAGGAAACAGGTGTCCCAGCTCAACATCCTCATCTCCATGCTGATCGGGCAACTAACACCGGGCGATCGGCAGAAGATCATGACCATCTGCACCATCGACGTCCACGCAAGAGATGTTGTAGCGAAGATGATCGCTCAGAAGGTGATGTAAATTCTTATTCAGACATTGGTGATTCCCACTGCATTTTATTCATATTATGATTGGGTTTATGCAGTGAATTATTTCAAGATATTGGGGTAAAGTATACCATTATAGTAATTAGATGGTTGAAAAGCATGGATTACTCATGACTGTCAATTATTGCATCATAGGTGGAGAATTCTCAGGCTTTTGTGTGGCTCTCTCAGCTGAGACACCAATGGGATGACAAGGAAAACCACTGTTTTGCCAACATTTGTGATGCACGATTCCTCTACTCCTACGAGTACTTGGGAAACACGCCACGATTAGTCATCACTCCTCTCACAGACAGGTGTGTAGGCTTCATTTTCTGAAGGTAAAAAGGACTGTATTCTCCAAATGCCATTAATTACTAGTACTGTAACTCAATCACATTTGCAAAAACATAATTTTAAAAACTGAAGATGCCTTCCTATATCCACTAGTGAAGCTTTTGAAACAGTTAAGCTACTTTGCCTCCAGATTATTTGCCCAAAAGCACAGATTTAGGTGGGATTTTTGATACATTTGAAAATAGAGATGCTGCTTCCCAGAACTCTTTGGCAGTTTGCAACATTTGCCTGTGTGATTTTCCAAACTGACCAGTATTCCCTTTGAAGCCTGAACAAACAGAAACAATGGGCTTTGATGGGGCCGATCAGCATCCATGCAGCAAGACTTCACCATCTGGTGCATGCCCTTGCTGTGACATGTGCAGTTTTTCAACTGGCTTTCATTTCCACAATGGACAGTGAACCAAGGCGCTGGGTGATAGATCCTTTAATCCTTGACTTCTGAAAACAGCCCAAAACATCTTTTTTATGATATTATTGCCCAACTTTTTTACAGCTACAAAAAGTTTAGCAATGTTGTCAGTGAATTTTATAACACCAGACCTGAAATTGAAATGACATTAACAGAAGAATGAAGCCTAATGAAAAAAAAAACACTATAGGATTTTTAATGTTTTTCTTCTGTTTTAGTCACCATCTGGAAAAACAGTTTAATATGCAATCTAAAATGAGTATTCTAGAATTATTACAGGACAAACCACTTCTCATCTTAATTGTAGGCCTGATGGAAGCTCAAATCCTTTTTTTTTATGAATCATCCTCATATTTAAGATAACTTGAGGTTTACTGTTCAGAGCTCTGCCTAAAGACTAAACACATTTCATATAAACACAAAACAGCTTTGCAGTGACAATCTAGACTTTATTGTATTTCATTACCATATAACCTTTTACTTTAACTCATTTCTCAGCATTGACATTGTCCCACCAACTTAAGAAAATATTTGCAACAGTAGAGCTGAACTGTGGCAATGAAAAAGTCAATTTTAACAGGACAAAAGGGAGCAGAGCCAGGCTCACATAGTTCAGTTCAGGTCCTTTATTGCCCCACACAGGGAAATTTACAGTGCAACAACAGCACGAGCTCGCAGAGAGAAAATAAGAGAATAGAATAGAATTTGGAATATACAAGAGGATGTATATTTGCAATAATCCAGGTAAATGGATACTTAGCCCCTGTATACCTGTACATAGTACAGCGGGTGAATACAATATACATATCAGAATATATAATATTCAGATTGTGCTATCGGGCGTTATGTTTATTGTGCAGTCTGACAGCAGCCGACAGGAAAGATCTGCGATACCTCTCCTTCACACAGCAAGGGTGGAGCAACTGCTCACTGAAGGTGATAGGTGGACCTTTCTGCTGATGGCCAGTAGGGTAAAAGAGGTGGAGAGTTGATAGAGCAGGGAAGGACAGAAAGAGGAGAGGAACACATACATACAACATCCTTTTGGGGAGCTTTGGAGTCAGTGATAGATGACAGATACACAGTGGGACAGAGAGAAACAAGAAAAAAAAGCCAACATAATCCACCAACATTGTCTCCAGACAAGGGAACAGGAAGTGATACAATATGTTACAATTTAGAGCCAGCCCCGAAGTCCAGTATTCCATTGAAAAACAAAAACTCATGTAAAAGAATCCTAAATCTTGATGCCAGTCACCTTAAGGTGATAGATGCATCAGCCTTCATTTTGATATTGAAAATTACATCTTTTTAGAAGCTATTATAAGTATCAATAATAAAAATGGTGATCAAGTGAAATCTGGAGAACATATTTTTAATATTGTCAGCATACAAAGGGATGAATTTGTGTAAGTAACTGTAAGGCCACAGTCAAATTCTGTCCTCTAATTTGCCTTCATAAATCCTATCCTGAAGTCCTGAGTTGCGTTTAATGAATACAAGCTTGTATGTTGTGACTTAGTTAAAGCTGCACAAGGTCGGTTTTGTCTGCTCAACTCCTGCAGCAGAATAATTAGCCTGAAGGAATCACGCTCGTTAATCTATGGAAGCAGAAGCAGTATCGACATAAGGTTACCATTTGATCAATAGATACTCCAGGTTCCTCAGTGTTGCACAATATCAGGATTGTTTTACTCATACACACAAGGCTTGATTTACTAAAGGTTTGCTTGTATAAAAACATATGCAAACTTGACATCACCTGTAAAAATTTCTGCAAGCTGATCTACTAATGGTGTGCACTGAGGAATGCGTGTTTTGATGCTGGCAAAACAACACAGGCTGTCCATTTAATGAATACGGGGCATTTCTGCCCATGTGAGGAAAATACTGCAGGCAAAATGCAGCACACGCAGGATGATTTCTCAAACCAGGAAGTAAATGCAGCGATATGTTCGTATCTAAATACAATAAGTTACAAGGAATGCAGACAAAGACGACAATTTTTTTTCTTGTTTGTATTTGGAAACACAAAATGTTTTCTCCAAGGTGTTTACTTCCATATCAGGCTTCTTTTAATTTAGATTTGTCTGTTGGAGATTATTTTTTAGCTTAGATGTTCATTTGCCTCCTCTACAAGCACTTCCAAACTTTTTATTATTTTAGGCACTTCCAACTCATTTGGATTGAATTTTCTGTTCTGAACTCAACATGTGGAAAAAGAAAAAAACAGCAGTGTGCAAACTGGTCTTTTCCCATATATTGTCACTGATGCATTAGTAGATCACCAGCAAATGCAAATCAAACAAAATCTTACCACAAAAACAATTTAGCACTCCTTACTGGCCATCTTAATAAGGCCCATACTCTTGAGGGAGAAGTGGACTGAGTCACACACACAAAGGATGATTTATGGCTATTTTTCTAGATAAACAATTCACCTTTTTAAAATTAAGTTTTTACATCTGAGTTTTTATTATTCCCATCCATGGCATCCTTCTTCCACTTTCTTTTTTTTTTGAGTTTCCATCTGTTATATTTTCCAAAACTTTTCCATTCCATACATCATCTATGAAGCAGCAGTTCTTTAAAATCATTGCAGAGTCTTGATTGCCACCATCAGTTTGCTGTAGTGATGTTGCCATTGTTTATTGATATGAGCCAGGCTGACTGTTTGTTAATCCTGACAGGTTGTGTGGGGAGGGGCAATGAACAGTGTGGTTTAGGTGGTGTGATAATCCAAGGCATAGGGAGCAGCATATAATGAGGTTATATATGACGAGGGCTCAGCTGTCACCAATTAGTGCTGGTTCCACAAATCCAGCTCTGAGTTTTTTTTTTCCTTTGCATGCAGTTTATATAGAAATCATGTAGAATTTATCACCCCCCCTCGTTTAATTTAATGAATAGGAAGGGAACGTCCCTGTCAACAAGCACCTAGTCAAGCAAATATTTTTACTATTGCAAATAGATGTGTCTACAAATGTTTGATATATTTTTAATTGTGCAGTATTACTGTACAAACAGTGTTACTTGGAAACAATAATGAAGTCAATCAGAAAGGAGAGGAGTTGGCTTTGACCAGATGAAGAGCGTCAATGACTCTTGGTTGGCCTTTGACTTACTCAAAGGCCTACTTTTTTATATATATATATATATATATATATATATATATATATATATATATAATATACTCATGTTCCTTATAATTTTAAAGTATTTTTAGTGCCTGCTGTTTTGCCCTTTTGATGAGCACTGATACTGGAAGATTATATAAGCTATTGATAGCTACTGATTTGACAGACTTGCTGTAGCTGCATTCACCTACTTTGTCAAAGAGCCAAAGATGGATAGTGATTTAGAGCAAATAAATTATGAATCTGAAAGGCACAGAACATATTTTTTTAAATTGAAACTAATAATTTAGCTACGGTTCAGAAGGTGGATGTACACTATAGTGCTGATGATCTTCTTTTTTAGCATTTATGTATACATACATATGTGTGTGTATATGACGCCACATAAAATGTTATGCTTCAGTTCAGACTATATCAGTAGACCTTGTGGAATGTTTTTACTCTAATTTAGATGCTACATCACCCTGACCCAGTCCCTCCATCTGACCATGAGTGGTGCTCCTGCCGGCCCTGCGGGCACAGGGAAGACCGAGACGACTAAAGATCTGGGCCGCGCCCTAGGCATAATGGTCTATGTTTTTAACTGCTCTGAGCAGATGGACTACAAGGTGAGATTTGCAGCCCGTGCATATCCCTTCGGTGCCTTTGCAGTAGCTGTTAATATGCTTGTTTCTTTTCATCTTTGCTTTTGTCAGCGATCTGCTGTACATTTGTCATTAAAGTCATCAGTCTGTCTTTACGTTCTTCTCCTTTCATCTTTTTCCACACTCATCTAACATTTGCCTGCTTCCTCCATGGAAGATGAAGTGATTAATTAAAGTATGATTATTATTTCTATGCTAAAACCTGTTAAAAAAAAAAGTTCCCATTAGATCCCGGCTGCTCACTTAACTGTGTGCTCCTAAACACTAATTTTAGCACATTGAGAGTATCAACATAATCTTATCAGCTTTATCGTTTCAGTATAGGTGCATCTCTGGCTGTACACACCAGGATGAGGTGTCAGAGAGAAGTGCAATTACACTCAGAAGGAACTCTTGCACCCCCCCCCACACATACACACAAACACACAGTGTTGAATCAATCCCACAGTCACCCTCGGTTTGCGTCAGAGAAGGTTTCGTTGCCCTGTAATTGGACAGAAGCTACTCTCTGGAGAGCTGTTCACCTGCTCTTTCATGGCTTCTGAAAAAACTAAAATGTGGGTGTTATATATCTCAGCTTTTTTGTTGTTTGTTGTTTTTTTTTTGCCGTGGATGTCTTGCTTATTAGTGCAAAGCCTTGTTTTTGTATCATCCTGATTATGTTCACCCACTCCCAGGCTGGCTGGGAACCAGTGTGTTTTTGTACAATAAACACCATCTTCAACATAATTGTCATATTTCTGCCTTGACTTATCAGTGAGTCAGTCAGCCACCACCCCCACGGAGGACTGACCTTAAAGGGGAAGACAGGTTGAAAGCATTCTGGGATACATTTACAATGACAGAGGAAAATAATCCTGTTCAATCCTGTTAATGATAATTAATGTTTTGCATTTTTTTCCTTTTTTTAGAAGTCTTTTGTGAGAATTAAAACCAAGAATTGTTAAGTAAACTAATGAATCAAATAAATTGTCATGCATTCCTGAACCACTTTTTTTTTTTTTAAATTTCTCTTCCTTCTGTCCCACTAGTCCTGTGGGAACATCTACAAAGGCCTGGCTCAGACAGGGGCATGGGGCTGCTTTGATGAGTTTAACAGGATCTCAGTGGAGGTGCTGTCTGTAGTGGCTGTACAGGTAAGGACCAGGTGCCTCCTCCTTCAAGTCAAGATTAAACAGCTCATATTTGGACAGAGATATATAAATCAAAAACGAGTTTTGCTAGTAGCAGAAAAAACAAATCCTATCCACTAGATGGTAGTAAGTTCTTATTGTCTGCTAAAGTGAGCCACACCTAACTGTAGCCCACAAGTCACAAAATGGGAGCAGTCAAAATTCCTCATTGGACTAGTCTCAGAGTTGTCCAATTTCAGGCAAAGCTGCTGACCATTCACACCCCAACCTAGTCAAGAACTCGACAGTCCAGAGAACTAAATGCGTAACTCTGCCTATGCAATCCAGCAGGGCTAATTTCTTTATATTTTCAAGATACCCGCCCTTCTTAAATGTGTAAATCTGTATGTAAATTGTAAAATAGTTTCATTTAGGTTGAAGTAGAATTAAAAACACCAGCAGAAGTACCATCAATATAAACAAACACATGCAAATTGCCTCAGCCTGAGATTAATCCACTATGGCTGCAACTTTTGCACTATTCCATTGGATGTCATGACACCTTCACTGATCTCATTCAAGAATAAAGGATTTGCCTCTTATTGGTTGTCTTCAGAGTTAGCTGGGATGCTTCTTTCTGCACCAGTAACAACAATTCTGACATATTTAATAGAAAGGTGTAGCAAGACTTATTAACACAAGTTTATCATATATTTTGTCTGCATTTTAGTGTACTAGATTGCCTTGTGGGCAGCTCGGTGGTATGATGGTTATCACTGTTGCCTCAGGGCAAGAAGGCCCAGTTGGGATGGAGGCTGGGGACTTTCTGTGTGGAGTTTGCATGTTCTCCCTGTGCCTGTGTGGGTTCTCTTTGGGTACTTCAGCTTCTTCCCACAGTCCAAAGACATGCACAAATGGGGATTAGGCTAATTTGGAACTCTAAATTGCCCATAGGTGTGAGTTTGAGAGTGAGTGGTTGTACGTCTATATGTGTCAGCCCTGCGACTGACTAGCATCCAGTCCAGGGTGTATCCTGCCTTCGCCCCTATGTGGTGGAATAGGCTCCAGTCCCCCCGCGACCCTCACTGGATGGATAGAATGCCTTGTTTTGTTTCTTTGATTGTTGCATTTTTATCCGATATACTGTCCCATCATATTTCAGAACGTAAAATAAATTTTAAAAATTACAATATCAGATGTAACGAATTCTGTCTGCAAACATCTGCTCACAGAAGAGTTCACAGAGGTTTCAGCTGGCAGCTTGATTATCCTTGTTTCTATTTCTTATGTCTATATATTTACAATGTATTCAGATTGATCTTTAGTGGTACACAGTGTATTAAACTGGAAATGACAAATATGTCATGCTATTTTTAACAAGAACTTTGTTTATTTCCAGTATGCAAGTTCTCTCGCGTTAATTCTGGTGTGTTGCAATAGAGTTGTGTAGTAGTTATCATGGCCAGTTCTCACACATCGGAAGGAGATATTTTATGAATGTTATTACAAAGCTGTGGCTGAAGGGAAAGGCTCAGTCGTAATGAGCCATGGTGCCGTTTGGCAGTTAAAACATATCATGCAACAAAGTCACTTGGTGATCAATCTTAATTGCATTAATTGATGAAATAAAGTCATTCAAATTGAGAAAAATGGAGAATGAACTAAAACGAGCCATAATTAAGTCACATGCTGTCCATCTATATTTCCAGTCAGATTGACAGAAAATGGATAGGAAACAGAACAGACGGCACCCTAGCAACAGGGAACATTACAAACAAGCACAGCCTGCAAATGTCAACATATATTGAAGCAGCTCATTTTCTGTGAGTGTCCAATTCGGCCTACACTATATATACGTACACACACACACAGCCTTAAGGAACAAAACCTTGCATTTTATTCAAGAGAGAACAATGCTGGTTGTCACGGGAATGAATGAAACTTTGCAGCTGAGTGTATTGATGTTGAGGCTGTTTTCCTGTAGGAACACAATTCGAAAGGTGAGGCTTTTACCAAAGAAGTGGATGTCTCTGTACCTCCACCCCAGCGGATATGAAATAATAAAATAAAAAAAAAAAAATCTGTCATTTTTCTTCATGCTCACTTCAATATATGCTGTAGGCGAGCCAACCCTTTGTTTCAGGGAGTCTTTGGAGAATTCAGCCACATACTGCGTCATTCAGCTGATGCTAGCTTTTTTGTTATCTTACATTATGTTACCCCAGATCAGTCAAGGCTTCTCTCTTGCTTTTTAAGACCCTGTGGTGGATTTACTTTGTACATGCTCTTGCCCCATATGATAAATGTATTCACACAGAACACATCAGGTGAACAGCAATTAAGATGCTGAGTGACAATAATGGAGATCATCGCTAGACCTAACCTGACTTATCAGCCCCTTCTTTTTGTCTCTCTTAAGCAACAATAACAGTTGAGCGGTCGTCTTCCATTAGCTGCAGAAGTCTGGAGTGCTTAGAGATTTTTGAAGTGCCAAAAGCATGAAAAGGTGCTGGTGTACTGAATAATAAATCACAGTAGCTGCTGTGTGGAGAAGTAGACCTTGAAATCAGAGGAGTGTCACAGTGCTTCGATGACAGCTGAGCTCCAGAGTTCACTGTGCTTCAGTGGAGACATTCCTCACTAAAGCACACACAAATCCATACTCGACCACTGGTCGGGTTTACTCGGTGGTGGGGCTGGTTCAACGTCAAGTAAATCAGAATCTCACAGAAGGCTGTCATACACAACTACATGGAAATATAATGGTGGAGCTCAGTGTCTGAAACAGTTAAACACAAACCTGCAACATGTCATGCTTGTCTAACACTCCCATGAAGGTAGATTCCCACAAGGAGAGGTGCAATATGGTTTGATGAAACACAAGGCTTGTGTAAAGAATGTCAAAAGTGGCTCTGGAAAACAATAATACTGTGAGAGCAATAATCAATACAAACCTTCAAAAGGTTTGAGACATCTAACATTTGCCTGTAGACATATGAGGTATTGTATGATTGGTTTGCAAAAGTATGTGATTTATGTACTTTCCCGTTTCAAGTGGTGCCATTTTCAATTCATTTGACAATCTCAGCATTGTGACTTTGAATTCATAAACCTCAGACAAACAAAAGAAAAATACTGACTCCAAGCACAATCCATAGTTCATATCTTGGTTCCAGCCATTATGGTTAACTGCTGTCTATGAAAAATAAATCTAGTGCTGGATTTTCTAATGCTGGCAGCCATTGGAGACAGGAAAAGAAACCATAAATATTCATCAGCTCCATATATATAGTGTACAAATATTTTTAAGATCCCATCTCAAATAGGTTTTCATACTGATGTGCTAGTAATGAAGAAAGATAACAGTATATCTCAGGTCATTTATGAAGAACAGAAGGCAAAGGCAGAAATATCAGAAAAAGGCACTAAAATGACTTGTGTGCAAAGGAAGGTAAATATTGAAATATCTAACAAGCCATGCACCAGGACTTGAGCTTGTTCTTTCACCGCAGTCCAGATCCACTGGATCACAAAATGGAGGCTTTTCTCTTTGTTGAATTTTTTTGGTCTTTTGTTTGTTTATATATTTTTTTTTACAATCACTGTAGCATTATAGTGGTAGGCCCCAGTTGTTCTACACACAAACCCCAAAGTCCCGGTGATATTGTCATCACAACTTTGGTTCATCTTTATGGCTGCTATTGCTGCTAGTTTTATTTCCCGTCACAGCCGTAGTATATGTTTTTGTGTTTTGCGCTGCTGCGCTCTGTTTTTTTACGATCTTGAGTACTCATCCACAAAGCGATGCTCTTCTTTTCAGCTGTCAACTCGTAACACTCTTTTACCACACAGATGCTTGATTCAAAAAGCCTCTTACGGCCTATAAAATTCCATTTTTTTGGTCACACATGCACACTTAAATGTAATATGCCCAACTGACCATTCCACTAGTTGTAAGAGGATTAACAATATGGGACGATTAGATTGGACATCTATTTTAACCATGTTAGCAATACAAATCAGAAAGGAAGTGTTAAAATAAGAAAACTACTATTTAGCATCATAAATTCTGCTTTTGTGTGGAAATTTTTGGAATAACTACAACATGATATTTGTTAGCTTTGGTATGCCTTTGGTTTAAATATTTTCTCTTTCACCACAGTTCCACAGCTTTTTTTTTTTCTATATGCAGGTCAAAAGCATCCAGGATGCCATTCGAGATAAGAAGCAGAGGTTTAACTTCCTGGGAGAGGATGTGAATCTCTGCCCTTCTGTTGGCATCTTCATCACGATGAATCCAGGCTATGCTGGTAGGACTGAGCTTCCTGAGAACCTCAAGGCTTTGTTCAGGTGCTTCTCCAAATTGGTTTCCCCACTTTGATCCTATCAAACCAGTATTCCACTGAGCTCTGCCCTCTTCTCTGTCTCCCACAGACCATGTGCCATGGTGGTGCCAGACTTTGAGCTGATCTGTGAAATAATGCTGGTGGCCGAGGGCTTCATTAATGCTCGGATCCTTGCAAGGAAATTCATCACACTTTACACTCTGTGTAAGGAACTGTTGTCCAAACAGGTACTGCCAGGGTTCTTTGACAGTGTACACACCCAGGAAAAGCAAATCACTGACAGTGTGATCTCTTTATATATGGGACTTTTGATTAAGGACTAACTTTTGAGGCCACACACAAAAGCTGACTTAATTGTCAGATTGAAAATGTGTATGTATATCAATGAGAAGCTGCCGGAAGTTTGTATAATATTCCATCTAATTTTATCTTTATCCTTTTTTAGTCTTGTTTAACATGTTTCCCCATTTTTTTTAGTTATTTAAAATGTCCAATAAAGTCAGTCAGTCATAGTGATGACTAATAGTTACAGGAACTCTTCCCCTTTAGTAAGCAGTATAATGAGCCCACAGCAATGAATTAATTTTCCTGGACTACAGGCCCAGTTAAATGGTACACCACATTATTTCCCCTTTTATGACACTTATAATTATACTTTTAGCTGCTTTAAATTGTGCAGAGTTCCTTCACAAACCAAGCCAATAAAGTGGCATTAACACCTATAGTTGAAAAAAAAGATGTGCCTTGAGTCAATTGCAGTTTGAGTGGCACTTAAGTCTTCCAGAATTGTGCAAGTATAATGTGCAGCGTCAACCTCATGACCTTAAATGAGTACACATGCTAGGGTGTTTACAATGTGCGTACATTAAGCAGTAAAGTGTCAGTGTCGAACATCCTGATACTGTTATTATGACAATATGAAGAAATGCTGGTTGCAATAAAGCAGGACTTGCACACCTTACTGAATTCAAATACTATCTCAACCATATTTTAAAGTTATCCTGGAGCTGCACTTAAATGAGCTAAAGTCTTTGTTGATGTCTTTGAATTTGGACTTTGAATCTGGAATGGATAAGTTGAACATTAAATTAATTGTAATGCTAAACCATTTTGTGTGTCCTTTTGGACACATTTTTTACAATACAGGAAAGTAAGTGTGTGTGAAACTTCCTCAGTGATGTATTTCTCCCTTTTACCAAAGGATCACTATGACTGGGGCCTCCGAGCAATCAAATCAGTATTGGTGGTGGCTGGCTCTCTGAAGAGAGGAGACCCTGGCCGAGAAGAGGATCAAGTGCTGATGCGAGCTCTTAGGGACTTCAATATCCCTAAAATTGTTACTGATGATATGCCTGTGTTTATGGGGCTCATTGGAGATTTGTTCCCTGCTCTGGATGTGGCTAGGAAGAGAGATCTGGAGTTTGAGAAACATGTGAGGGAGTCCATTCAACAACTGAAGTTACAGGCTGAAGACAACTTTGTACTCAAGGTGAGCAAAACTCCACCATGATTTCGCAACAAGGTCCCTACATCAGTTAGTACATAAAGAACAACATTAAATGTTGTGTCGGCTGTTGCAAAGTCAACAACTAAAATAAAGGGTTATCTTGAGAGACTTGTTTGTCTTGTAAAATTAAATTATTTTACACTCCTTTGTGTTGGAAACTACTGTATGGTCCAGTTATTATAAATTATAATATTTTATAATCTGAATTTAATAGAATAAGGAAACCAATTTAATACATTTTGGAACAAATATTGTCTTTTGAGTTGAGAGCTTTTGTAATTTGCTTATAATTAAGTCATATACATTTTAGTGAATAAACGCAAATCATATATTATGATTATTGCAAGGAAGACATGTAGTAAGTAAGTAATATTTCTGACACTGAGTCAATTGTCTGTTATATCAGCGGTACAAGTGCTTGTCTTATTCTGTTGTCAGACATTGCTGGTGCTTAGAGACTGCTTTTGTAAACAACACCAATCTGGATTAAAAGTAATTTGCCTTCAGGTTCTGCCTTGTAGAGGGCAAATGGGGGCAGGCAAGATAGCCCAAAAAGCTTGTCCTCTACTTCGTTCAGATTTTGTGAGCTACAGCTTGGATTCAGTGTATGTTTTAGTCCTCAGGACAAAGGTGAAATGGTCAAATAGTTTGACAGACTGTTTACAGTGAAATTGACTCTAAGCAAAGGTTGAGGTTTGGTGGGCAGAATCCTGAAAAAGTGATGAAGAAGAGGAAAGAAAAATAATGAACAATAATTTAAATGACTTTGTTAACAATTGATTGAGTTAAAACCATGCTACTTAAATTTAGGTAAACAAAAGGACAAAGGAAGGAAAACGTTTTAACCGACATGAAAAGACGGCCTTGATCACTTGGTGGTGCCATCAGTCCCGCATGAATAACTAATTAGGCATTTAGTTTCAGAGCTAGTAAACATAAAATGTACCGGTAGATGGATTAATATATGGATGGATAACGAGTGAGGAAACATATAGTATATGACAACTTTTAATAACTGATATCAAAACTTTTAATTTTTCCTGCTTGAATTGTTTTGTTTATAGAAATAAAATAAAGGCTACAAGGGTCTTCCCCCAATCTCTATTCTTCAGCACACAGCCCCACCTCAAGAATTCCAAGGAGAAGTACTTCCTCCCTAGCGACTTTATTCAGGAAGATTTGGAGTTCAGGAACTTATTTTTTTTTTCCATGGGTTCAATTCAGAGTGAAGCATCAGGAGCTTTCAAAAGCAGCTAACCTTTTGGTTGAATTCTAAAGATTTAAAAAATAAGGGCATTCCAATGCCATCTTTATTTTTCACTTGGTGGATTGACCTTTAGCTCAACAGCTTTATTTCTAAGAGTGTGGAAGGAGACAAACACAATCACAAGTTACCCTGAAATCCCCAAATGGAGGCTTCATCTTCAGTAGTTCCAACAGATATTACAGCCGTAGTGCTTTCATTTAGATTTATCTTGTTTTTTTCCAAAAGCTATTTACCTCATGTCATAATGCTCCAGAGGGAAATACCTATTAGTGTCAGCCCAGTCTGCAGCATCGGGATGAATTGGCCAAATATTGCTGAAAATCAACATGTGTTGGCAATAAGAGTTCAGATGCCTGAGTTGCTGACCTAATTTCAGCCATTATGTTCCATAGAAATAGAAACACATGTGTTAGCACACTCTAACACACAAATGCACGATAGAAGCCGATAAATGTCAGAGACAGATGAACACTGGACCAAGGGAAATAAGTACAATCTGCCTCAGGTCAAACAGACAGGGGAAACACATAATAACACTCCATCAATGGAGGCTGGCTCCGCACCATGCCACTTAACCCTGACATTGTGAGAGGCACTGGTGAAAATAAACAAAGAGGAGGAAAAACAGCAAGAGAGACAGAATGGGGGAGCGGTCAATAACAACCATCCACCCCCAGAGCCTGAACTTTTACTTTCTTTGTTTGTGTGGAACCTTTTGATTCCAGACGACAGTGGGAGGGTGCGCAGCGGTGGCTAGCATACCTTTAACTTTAACATGTGCTAGCATCAGTCTTGCCTACATCAAAGCAAGAAATTACTCGGAGCCTTGGAGTGAGCCTGCCCTCCAGCTGAATGGAAGCCTGCAAGGAGCCTGGTCAATGGCATCGATTGAGCACACATCTGTATGTTTGAAAGGATGCAGGGGAGGAAATCTCTCACTGCAATGTCGCTAAGCTTAATTGTCAGCAAGGAGTTTTTCAGGGTTTGCTGTTTAAAAGAAAATATAAAAAATACAAATAAATACAGATGAATATTATGGGCAATGTAATAAATGGCACATTTATAATTATAGTGACAAGAACCTTTTACACTTTTAACACTAGTTTTTTAATGTAGATTGTTAATCAGATACAATGTGATCCACAAAATGTACCCCCTTTTAGAGTATGTAGAAATCTACCATATTTTATGTTGGTTTGTAAACCCTGTACACACTGCATCAATCCACTCTGTCAGCCAGTACTTTTTATTTTCACCATAAAACATTAACAATGCAATGAAGTGGAGTGTTACAGTGTACTTGCCCATGAAATGTTAAAGGGTCACTGTATATGTATTCACCCTGCCAACGATGCCCTTCATGTGACTGAAACAAAGCTTAAATACAATGTCTCATTTCTGTGCGTGTGTGTTAGGTGGTGCAGTTGGAGGAGCTGCTGGCCGTGCGTCACTCTGTTTTCGTTATCGGGAATGCAGGCACGGGAAAAAGTGAGGTGATGAGGTCACTGCAGAGGGCCTATCAGAACATGAAAATTAAACCTGTGTGGGCGGACCTTAACCCAAAAGCAGTGACCAATGATGAGCTGTTTGGCATCATCCACCCAGCAACTAGAGAGTGGAAAGATGGTGATTACAGAGTGGCAAAACACATTGTTGGATCAGTACACAGAGTTTAATGTGCAATGTTCAAACACCTCCTGACAGGCCTTTTCTCCAACATCATGCGTGAATTGGCCAATATCAGCCACAGTGGACCCAAGTGGATTGTTTTGGACGGAGACATCGATCCAATGTGGATTGAATCACTCAACACAGTCATGGATGACAACAAGGTGTGAGCATAGTGTGTAGTGGAGGGTTATTCACCATCTAACTATCTTTGTGTTGAATAAAATGCCATGTAGACACAATTGAAAGAGATCAAGGTCCCTACAGACCCTACAGACTTTCTAGGTCCTTGGCATTTTATACTATTTTGATACAATTTCTACTGGGGCACCTGTTACTTCTCTATTGTAAAAGAATTCTGTCTCTCTCTTTCTTATTACAATATTATTGAAATGTGTCATAACAGTCACAAGCTTCCCACACAAATTGTGTAATATAGCAGGTTAGTTATCAAAATTTAAATTCCTCCATTTTTAAAACAAGAAACCAGATCCTTTTCTGGGCCACATACCCATCATGGAAAAAAATAAAACATTAAAAAAACCCTTTCCGTGGCAACTGTAGACAGATCTGTGATTGAAGCCTGCATGTGAGTCAGAGCTGCATATCGGTGAAATGAGGGACATTTCTATGTGCAGGCCCTCAGTATATGTGGCAACCACCAGACAAGATAGTGAGTGAGAATAGAAAAGAATAAGAGCGGAGGATAGCGGCTGACAATCCAGGCTTATACTGTGTAAACAACACTGCATCCATTGTATGAACATCGTTTCCTTCTGTCAGGTTCTGACTCTGGCCAGTAATGAGCGGATTCCTCTGAATCCCACCATGAGGCTGGTGTTTGAGATCAGCCACCTCTGCACTGCCACCCCCGCGACTGTATCAAGAGCAGGTACTCCTCTCTTTGCATTTGAAAGGGTATTTAAAGTACATTTTGACCCAAAATCCTTTTTAGATGTTTACCTACTTTTTTATTTTGATTATTTCAGTGTGTCTATGCACAGATGTCTATTTCATTTTACTTCATTGGACTAATATAAAACCCAAAATCCATTACCTTGATTATTATTATTTTGCTTTTTTTTTTTTTTAAACTTTTGTTTCATAGACCTAGTTAGTCCATTTAATTGTATATTCCTGGTTCTTTCTTCAGGTATCCTGTACATTAATCCAGCAGACTTGGGCTGGAACCCTCCAGTATCCAGCTGGATTGACAGGAGAGAGGTCGAATCAGAGAAAGCCAACCTGATCATACTGTTTGACAAATACCTGCCAATCTGTTTGGATACCCTCAGAACAAGGTATTAACTCCTCAGCAGTGTCTGCTGAACTATTCTTCATCAGCTATGCATAACTCTAACTGATATATAATGTACCAAATGGATAAATGAACATTCAGCTTTTTCTTTCTTTCTTTTGTATTTCTGCTGCATTATTAACATTCTTTTTATGTTATTATATTAAAGGCTGATACAGGTTTACTTCAGTGTATATTATCAATCAAATGCATGAGAAGAAAAGCCATATGTCAGCTGTTGTGTTCTACATCATTGAAATGTACTTACATTTTTTTAGGAGGCGATGTACACATTAGCATTTATAGGGTCCTCACGTACATGATAGATATGTCAAAGGTATACTGATCTTATCAGCAAAGCCAAGAAGAAGAAGAGGTAAAGAACCTGCTGCTAGCCATTAAAGTAGGACAAAAATTATGTTGTGCTAATGTTGATGATAATATTGAGAATTCTGAACTTTGTTTAGCTTTCATTTAATATTTCAAGGACCCCAGTTTTGTCTGTGGGCAGGCCTGATTGTGACTGCCCTGCCCATTTTGATGTACCGGTAGGTTTCAATGTGAAGACAAAAATATTGGGACAGTTTGAAACAAAACTGACTGACTCAGAAGAACTGGATGCCATCCTGTATCTTGTTGTATCAGGCACCTGCCTCTTCCAACACCCCCACCATCACTGCTCAAGGAGCAGAAAACAAAAAATAGGAAGCAGAGGAGGAATAATTGACACCATCGTAACTATTCTCATCATCATCCACTTTGGGTGAATACAGTGTTTTTTTGGATTGTTTGCGAATGGTTCCTATTTGGAATGCACTGTATTATTGGTTATGAAATTGGAAGTTAATGGGAGCTTCCCTGATGTGGGATCATTGAATTCATTTCTTCTTCTCATCGTCGTCTTCTCATCTATCTCATTATTATCTTAGTATTTTATGGATTTAAATATTTTATTATATTACTTTATGTGATTAGGTTTAAGAAGATCATCCCAATCCCTGAGCAGAGTATGGTCCAGATGCTGTGTTACCTCCTTGAGTGTCTTCTAACTCCAGAAACCACACCACCAGACTGTGCAAAGGAACTTTATGAGCTCTATTTTGTGTTTGCTGCAGTCTGGGCCTTTGGGGGGGCATTGTTCCAAGATCAGGTATTGTACATGTATATTGGTTATTGTGACATTGCCAACAAAGGTCAAAGCATTCCATTTTCTAGAAAGGCATGTGAAGACTGGAAAAAGGGAAGGGATGTGCCTGAAAAAGCTGACTGTTATCTTTTGTAAATAGATATTCCTTGATTTCTATTCAATTTTGATAGTGTTTATATAACCCAAATATCTCTGTAGCTCTGAATCATCATTTGAAAGTTATTTCTAGTTTAAAAAATATTATTTAAAAAAAACCTATAGATCTCCATCTGGGATGATGTGGTCTTGAATCATTCATAGATAGATGCGGAAATCATAATCTAGCAGAATTTAAATCAGCAGGAGCACTGTAGTGAAGCAGTTGCTAAGCAATGCAGTTAGCACTGTACAGTAAGTGTGCCCATCTAAGTTATGGGATAAAACAGTACTCCCATTGGTACAAATGCACTCCACTTTATTTTTCCATCACAAATGCATTTAAATGCTAAGTGGTTTTATTGACTGGAGAGTTTGTACTGAACAGACTAGACGGGTATCTAGGGGTGAAGAGGCAATGGAGGAAGGTGAAAATTTGCCAGGCAGCCGATGATGAGGCTCTTTCACTCTCTGAAACAGACAGATGGATATATGGGCCTGCCACCTCTCATTTTGTTCCCTTCAGCAGCTCTGGTTCTGTCGCAGGGTTGTTGCCATTTATCTGTCCTCTGATAAATCAGACATACAAATCCATGGCCACTGTGTTGGAGGAGGTGGGGGGCCAGAAAGAAAGTCATTTTAGGATATTGACCACACACTAACCCCCTCTGTGTCTCTGTGTGAGTCCAGCTGATCGACTATAGAATGCAGTTCAGCAAATGGTGGGTAACTGAGTTCAAAACCATCAAGTTCCCATCCCAGGGCACTGTGTTTGACTATTATATTGATCCTGAAACCAAGAAGTTTGAACCCTGGTCCAAGATGGTGCCCAGGTTTGAGATGCATGCAGATATCCCTCTTCAGGTATGACATTTTATTCCAATTGTTCTGCCAAGGGGAGTTTTGAAAATGTATACTTTTTTTCCTATATGTAGGCATGTTTGGTTCACACCACAGAGACTATTAGGGTTCGATATTTCATGGATCGGCTCTTGGAAAGTCGACGTCCCCTCATGCTAGTGGGGAATGCTGGAACAGGGAAATCTGTTCTAGTTGGAGACAAATTGGGGTTATTGGACACAGAGAAATATGTGATTAAGAATGTTCCATTTAACTACTATACCACATCAGCTATGCTCCAAGGTACAGTGTTTCTTGAATTGTTTTTCACTGTTTTAAAATAAAAATCTTGTCATCTTAGCATGAAATATACACTGAAATGTACATTGTTCATTATAGTAAGTAGGGAACTTTAGAATTTAACACAGAATTGTTCATACACTCCTTAACAGTAGGGATAATCATTTGTAACTTTCCTGAATAGCATTAATTTTGGGTTAGGGTGACTGAGATTACGAAGATCAAGGAAACCACTATTTCATAAGTTTTCCACCGCTATAGCGGTGCAGGTTTTTTCTACATTCTGTCTTTAAAATATGGTAAAGATTTCCTCAGGAGAAGGTATACAATGAATTACGATACGATGAATTATTTAGAAAGAAAAAAAATCATAGTATAATATTACATACCGTTACATTGGCCCGAATGCTATAAAATGATTTTGATAATGATAATTTCTGAGAATACACAAAGGTGAACATGGAACTCATATATCCATACCTTAAAAAATAAATCTGTAAAATATTAATAATTTAAAACTTTCAAACCTGAGTTTAACACCCACTGGTATCTGTGGTAAACCATTTTAATCTCAAATTTACCTTGTTGTACTTAAACTCACCATTTAATGTGTTTTTTTTTTCTATTTTTCCTGTCTCTTCTCATGTTCTATGTTTCCTGTCTCTCCCACACAGCTGTGTTGGAAAAGCCCCTGGAGAAGAAAGCGGGCCGTAACTATGGACCTCCAGGCAGTAAAAGGCTGATCTACTTCATAGATGATATGAATATGCCTGAGGTGGATGCATATGGCACAGTGCAGCCGCACACACTCATACGACAACACATGGACTACAGTCATTGGTATGGCTGTCATTTGTAAGCAGTGTATACTCCATGCATGAAAATCTATATGTGATCAAACATGATCATGTTTGATGAGGAGAACCAGGGCGTGCCATGTGAAACTTCAGTAGTCCTGTAGTAAAATGGCTTTTAAATTTAGAATTAATTTTTACTGGCACACTTTTGCTCAAGAGGACCCCTGAAATTCCCCAACTGCTCATCGTTGTAATTGGTTAAATGATCGACAGTTCTGGAGATTTTCTCCAAAATTAATATATAGACTCATTCAGGTAAAAAAGTGCCAGCCGCTGCTGGGTATAATACCTTAATAATTCAAATAAGTGATTTCATCTTCCTTTCGGTATTTAGATAGTTTATACCTCAATGTCAAACCACTACAACTTTCATTGATGCCAGAAGTCAAATATGAGTGCAGGCTTGTGTGATTCCCCCTAAAAGGATTGAGCTGCTCATCTTTCTGACACAGTGAGGCCATTCAGAACATGGTTCCATTGCGTCAGACACAGGCTGACTGACTTTGACACGGTCAGCCTATTACAGATATAGTAGGAACATTTCAGGTATGAAATTGAGAGGAGGGAGGGTGTTGCTAAGTTAAGGCAGATTAAATAAGAGCTGAGGTGTCCATGTCGGAAAACATGGAAAAGAAATGTGAGAAAGAGTCACTGTGCACATACTGTAGACTAGAGTAATGATTCTCTCTCTCTCATTCTTTCTCTCTGTCTCTCTTCTCTGTATGTGTGTCTGCACTCACAGGTATGATCGTAACAAGCTCCTGTTAAAGGAAGTACGCAATGTTCAATATGTATCCTGTATGAACCCTACAGCAGGGAGCTTCACAATCAACCCACGACTGCAGGTACATTTTCACACACACACACACACACACACACACACACACACACACACACGGGTGCCATTTAACATATACCACAACAGTGATTCCAAAGAGTAACACAGTGTTGCTACACAATATGTTTACCTTTCATTAATTTATTAGCACCTAGTATTATTTATATTTAAGGTTAATAATAAAATAATTATTCTGCTTTAACTCCCTCCATAGCGGCACTTCTGTGTCTTTGCCCTGTCATTTCCTGGAGCTGAAGCCTTGACGACCATCTACACCTCAATCCTATCTCAGCACCTGAAAGGGGAAGGCTTTATGGCTGCCTTGCAGAAGAGTTGCACCACACTGGTTGAAATGGCTCTAGCCATTCACCAGCGTGTCTCTTCCATCTTTCTTCCCACTGCAATCAAGTTCCACTATATTTTCAACCTGCGAGACCTCTCCAAAATATTCCAGGTGATGACACATTGAAATGCAAAATGAAAATATCAGCATATAAATATTATCTTTTGAGCCTCAGTTTTTAGTGCTCTGCTTTCACTTGCAGAGATGAATGTCCCTGTTACTAATTTCTCATCTAAATTATTATCGATTTAAGAGCTGGGTCAAAAAGCTAGAAAGAAGTCTGAAATAAGTGTAACAGAAAAAAAATGGACTTGCACTTCCTGGGGTGTTAGTGATGATTTAATATATTTAAACGAATATAATATCAGAGCAAGGAGGCTGTCAAGGGAGAGGCTTTGGGGGCATATTTCTATCAAAATCCTCCACGGTTTCATGGAGGCCAGGCTCCCTCATTTAACACACTGGCTCGTATAATTAATGCTTTCAGCCACTCTGCTTTATCAACTCCATTTTTCATAATTCTATCAAATAGTTGAGAGAGGTAGCTCATAACAGCATGGAGTATCTCCACTGTTGTATTCTGCAAAAAACTGTATTTTACAACAAATCTTATATCATATTAGACCAAGTTACTACCTGTAAGTCATTCAGAAAGTTAAAAAATAAAATATTTGTCACGGGTTCGGAGTGAGGACCCAAATGCAGGCACAGGGTAACGTGGGGAGAAACTCAGGTTTATTTTCCAGGGTACAACAACACAAAATGCTCCTCGACAGGAGGGAACAAGGGCTCTCGGGCCAACACAAAAAATCACCCGTACGGGGAAAAGTCAAGAACAAAAACTCTACCTCCCCGCGAACCGGGATGTCCGGGAAAGGGACGAGCGGGGAATCTGGGCAGACGGGCACAGGATTCCAGATGGGAGTCCAACGAGAGAGCAAGACATCGACAGCGACAACCCATAGCAATACAATAACGACCCGACAGCTTCCGCTGTCGGCCACGAGCCCTATGAAGGGGAGGTAATCGCGGGATCCAGCTCAGGTGTGCGACCTCCCACTGGTCCCATGTCAGGGTTTGGCGCCCCCTATGGGGAAGGAGGTGTGCCAGACACTGACATTACCCCCCCTTTAACGGGCGCCTCCTGGCGCCCAAACGGACTTGATGGGGTGGCTGTGGTGGAAAACCCAGAGGTTGTCTCCATCCAGGACGTGGCGCTGCGGGGCCCACGACCGTTCCACGGGACCGCATCCTCCCCTGTCCACCGGGCGCTGCCATCCTCGGCCCCTCCGGCAGACATCCAAAATCTCTGCCAGTGGAGACAGGTCCAAGCCCACCACCGGCTCGGCCCGGGAGACGTGGAAAGCAGGGCGGGCCCCCAAGGACCCCTAGAGCCCCAGCCGCACAGCCACGGGGTCAATCCTTCGGTCGGCCTCGAGGGGTCCCCCTCTTCCCCCGAAGAGCCGAGTGGGCATCTTGGGATCTGGCGTCGGGTTGCCTGGGGCTGGGGGGAGAGGGTTAAATGAAGGGGAGACGCATGTCCAGGCTTTCTGGCCTCGGCGCAGGTGCGCCCGGATCGACTACTGCGGCCTTCTCCTCCTGCGGACTCTGGGGGACCTGGGGCACCAGTGGAATCCGGGGGGACTGCGGACCCTGGGGGAACTATGGGCCCTAGGGAACCTGGAGCACCTACAGAATCTGGGGGGACTAGGGAATCTGGGGGAACTACAGAAACTGTGGAACCTGGGGCACCTGCAGAATCTGGGGGGACTAGGGATTCAGGGGGAACTACGGAACCTGGGGGAACTCCAGAACCTGGAGCACCTACGGAATCTGGGGGAACTAGGGAATCTGGGGAACCTGCGGAACCTGGGGGAGACTGCGGAACCTGGGGCGACTGAACCTGGGGCACTTGTGGAAACTGGGGGGACTGTGCATCCTGTTTCCTCTTCTTGCCCCGAAATTTGCAGCTGCCGTGAACCGCGATGGCGGTCAGCTGAGACGGGCTTGGCGACGAGTGCAGCCTCTGCTCCTCCACCTGCAACCTTTTCCTGAAGGCATTGATCTCCACGTCGAGGGCCAGCTTCACGTCCAGCAGGCTCTCATAGTCCTCCAGCTGGCTGAGCATCTGGCTCCTCATGGTCAGCAGCTCCTCGTCCTTCTGGTTAAGCTTCCGCTGCCACACCTCTCGCTCCCGGTCCACGGTCTTCCGCAGGTCCTGTAGCTGATGCTCATGGTCCTGATGGAGCTGCTGCATCGCGTCCGCCACTTTTGTTTGCACTCGAACTCCCGCTGGTGTACTGAGTCCACCTCTGCCAGCCGGCTCTCGTACTGGCTTTGGATCTCCTGGATCTCCTGCTCAAAGACGTTCCTCTGAAGGTCCAGCTGTTCCCTCAGAGCTCGCACTTGGCTCTCCATCTCCCCCCTGCTCAGGATCTCAGAAGACAGCTGGCCCTGGAGGCCAGCAAAGACATCGCTGAGATTCCTGTTCTTGGAGAGAAGCTTACTGTGTTCTGCGTCAGGCGAGCGCCAACTCAACGTTCCTCCACTGGGCCAGGGCATCGGCTAGCTCACCCTCCTTCTTGTGGCACCTGAATTGAAGTCTCTCCTTCTCATCACAGAGGTTCCCGCAGTTGGTCTGCAGCCGGGCCTTCTCTGCTGCCAGCCCATCCAGCTGCCGCAGCATGGACGAGTGCTCACTCTCCAGCTTCTGGACCCACTGGATGCAGTTGGCCAGGCGGTCGTTGAGGTGCTGGAGATCGGTCTGTGGTGGGTGCAGGGGTGGATTCAGCCTTAATGGCTGAACAGGGAGACAGAACAGTCAGTGAGGTCCCGAGCCCTGTTCCTGGTCTGGCTGCCCCACAGGCCACACACCTCACTGCATCGGAACCACCCCCAACCAGACACACATCACAGACCCAGGTCCCCACATGCCTCTTTAACACCGTGACAAACCCTGTGGCCGCTGAGGAAGTTGTGCTGGGGGTCCGAGGCCCTCCACTGAGGGCCTGAGGAGCTCCGTTGGGGGTCTGCGCATGGTGCTGCATGAAGGTGCCGGCGCAGCGTGCAAACACGTCGAGACTCTGGTTAAAATTCAGGAGGGATTGCTCATGACGTCAGAGGACGTCCGAATCAGCGGGGTGCCTCCTGGGTCCATTTCTGGTTGGGTTGTTCTGTCATGTGCTCCTACGAGGGCCCCTTGACAGGCCAAGGCCTGCTGGATTCCGTCAGTCTCTGCGGAGTCCATGTGGCCAGATTATTGTTACGGTTTGGGTTCGGACCCCAAAAAGCGGAGACTGACGAGCATGTGCGGAGTCCACAGGTTTATTGCCCACACCAGAAACCAAGGAGGGCCGGAACAAAAAACGGCTGGACAAATCACAGGCAAAAATCCAAAACAAGGGGCATGCAGCTGAGGAAAACTCGTCGCTTGCATCTAGAACGCAGGGCGGAATAATCTAGCACTGCTCACTGGAAGGGGCTGGCCTCTTAAGCAGCAGGTGACGAGGAAATTGGGAACAGGTGCGCTTTGTTGGCTACTGGGAGCTGGCCACACCCTCTGCCAAAGCTTGACCTGATGAGGGGGGTAAAACTGATCAGGCCTGTCAAGAGAAAAAACAACACAGAGCTTGACAATATTAAGTGTCTTGTTTTAGATTGTGAATGTAAATATGCACTGGTCCCTATGACCAAGTGCCTACTGTTGTGTTGGTCCCACTTTTCGGCCAAATCACCCATGACCTGCTGAGGCCCCTATATGGCATCAAGATGTTTGCATATCCTTTAAGTCCTGAAAGTTGTGAGGTGGGGTTTCCATGAATTGTCCAGCACATCCCACTCATGCTCAGTTTGATTTGCAGTGATATGGGGAATTTGGAGGCCATGTCAATACCTCAAACTCATTGTGTCTTCAAACCATTCAAAATCAGTTTTGCATTGGCAAAATTGATGCATTGGCAATATGCAAAATTGAGTGCAGTATGCTGCTGAAAGAGGCCACAGCCATCAGAGAATATTGTTGCCATTAATGGATGTGCATGGTCTGAAATAATTCATAAGTCAGTGTCAAAGTAATATTTACATAGATGTCATGACCCAAGTTTCCTGGTGCCATGTGTTCCTTTGCTAAGTAATGCACATGCACCCAGTCATGCATATGATATAAACAAAAATCATGATCCATCAAATCAGGCAATCTCCTTCCATTGCATCAGGGTCTCTGGCTCTGATGCCCACCTGCCAATTGTTGATGCTTTCAAAGGTGGACATGGGTAAGCATGGGCACACAGACTGGTCTGCAGCTATGCAATCCCATATACAATAAATTGTGATGCACTGTGTATTTGAGAATTTTCCAGTACAATCTTCTTTAGAAACTGGGTCTACAGAAGCTGTTGGATCTGACCATCTGGCCCAGCCTTAGCTCCACATGTGCATCATTGAGTCATACTGTAGTTGCCCATGACACTATCACTGTTTAACATTCTTTCTTCCTTCTACCACTATTGATAGATACTGATATCTCCAAATCTACTGCATCCCAATAGCTGTAGATTTGGAAACCCAGTTGGCTATCCAATACAATTTGGCCCTTGTCAAATGTGTGCTTGCCCATTTTTGCACACCATTTAAAAAAGAAAGAAAAGAAAAAAACATTCAATGTCTAACATATTCTTGGTGCAATGAATATAAACATTGCTATACACCTGGTCTCTCAGCGGACATAATATTAAGCCTGATTAGCATATATTCAAATTGAGTCAAATTTAGATGCTATGTTATGCAGAGCTAAAAATTGTTGGTGTGAATTTGAAGTCATACAACAAAAATGCTCAAAATACATAGAAAATTAGAACTAGTAATTGCCTTCATGGCCATATGCTTTAATAGAATTTGGAGGAATAGGAAATGTAATGAACAATTAGACATACAGTATTTGTTGGACTAATTGAGTCAATGTTTCGATTATGAGGATATTAACCAAGTCAATCCATTCTTTTTGTATTTATGCAGAGCATGCCAGTTGTAGTATACAAAAAATATACAGTAATTCACGTCATTGTCATTATACAGGGTGTTCTATTCACACACTTCAAAAGCACAAAATAACAATCTTAGAAAACACAACAATGAATAGGTCAATATGTATAAATAACCCGAAGATATATTGCTGCACTCTATCTTACTGCATATTTTTTTGTACAATTAAATAAGAAACATGGGTTTGTTATCAAAGTAATCAAAGCATTAAGTAATTAAAATCTACAGTGACATATCCCCATCTAAAGTTCTACAAGGGGGAAAAGTAGAGGGTAGAAAAGTTTTAAAAAACAAAAAAAAAAAAACTGTCCACATTAACACCTCAACCAAAATGACTAATCTTTAGTTCTGAATGGTTTTCATTTTGTCTTTAATTATCTTTTTCTTGTATTTTGTAGTTGTTCCCTAGTGATTATAATGAGCTGATTTGTAGTATGGTGAAGTCTTCTGCACTATGAAATAGGCATAATTACATCCCAAAGCTCAGGCCTCATTGACCTCACAGCTTTTAGACCTTGATCTCATATATGAAAGCCTTTAGGCAGAAGGAGATTTGCTGTAACCTAACTCTTAGAAGCTGTCATTTGAAGATGATTATAGCCCCTTTTTGTTTATTAAAATGACTGGATGACCACTAGCCCCAGAGAGGTGCCTTCACCTAGCACTTCAGATTAAGTGTAGAAACTTTTTTGTAGTTCTTCTGCCTAAAGTATTCATCTTACACCTTAGAACAGGTGGGACATGTTGAACAGCTCACAGTTCTGTCACAGCTGTAATTCCCTCAACTGTGCCTCTGTGCTCTGGCACCCTCAGAAGTATTCGGCAAGACAGTACAAAGGCGCATCTAATTTCCAAGCAAGTGGCCTAAATGGTTGTCACTCAGCGTTTTCTGGCTTGAAGTTTAAGATGTTTCACCCTAGCTGAAATAATTGGGAGTTGCTCTGTGATTCACTTTGTTTTAGAACTTTGAAAGTCATAGCCATGGGCAAACATCTCATTATGATCATCTCTAATGGCCCAGAAAGCTGCAGCTTCGAGCCTTTGTGTGAGGCATAAAAGATGGGTTTTTTTTAATGTGACAAAAGAACTGGTGCACACAACACCAAAGCCAGTGACTGTTGCAGAGGTCTTGCTGGAATTTTACTATATTGTTTGCAAATTTCCAATACAATACAGTGAATGCATAAAAGTTTCATATTGTGCTATCTAGAGGAGTGACTGCTTTAATTTGTAACCATTAGAGTAGATTTGGTCTACTCCAATAAAACTAGGATGGAACTAGAGTTGAGAAATGAAAAGGGGGATATCAAAAATGCATGAAACCAACATTATTGTCTGAATATATTGGCTGTCCTAACATGCTAAAGATTAATGAAAAAATGATTAATGTAAAAACAAACAGACTTACTATGAGTGAAGCAAAGTTGCCAAAGTCAACTCATGGAGCAAGACAAACAGTTTTGGCACCCAACTGGGAGCTGGAATGCCAATGTTCATTGTCTGGCAGAACTATCAGAGGGGCTGTCTTCCCCATGTCAGACTAAATGAGCTCCTCCAAGCTCAGGAGGCGTGGGAGGACATGGGAGAAAGATGGATGGAATAAGAGACAGGGGAGGGAGAAAGTGCCGAGAGGCAGACGGTACTGACTGCACAATATGTTTGTATGATGTTTCGAGGATAGTCAGCTGGGTGTATTTGTTAGCAGCGGAAGCATTGTTTGGGGCTCTGAGCAGCTGTCAGGCTACGAGGAAAGCTTGCTCACACCAGACGGTCAGACAGACAGATACACGCCAACACTGAGAACTCTAATCCCTCTCCTGAGTTGAACAAAGCAATCTAAGATCAGGGACGGACAGGAGGAGTATGCCAAAGTCAGCTGGATAGAAAGACAAACTTTCCTTTCCTAAGTTTGTCTGTATTTTGCGGTTTGTTCATTTGATACAACTAGCAGATAAGCCTGTTTAGATGACTGTATATGATATACACCATATGGTGCTTTGATTTGCTCAGACACTTTTGGAAAATAGATGCAGGGTGTTGTGATTGACACCATTATATAACAAAATGGAGTAGAAAAAGACAGATCTATAAAAAATCACAGGATTAGATCATTCACTCATAATCTTAGAAAACTATCTTGGCTTTTGTAAATGTAAAGTAGCAACCATCAAGTTTTGTTTGAATTTTCAGCACACACACAGGCACACCTCCCATCTGCTTCATTACACAGTGGATTTAGCAGCCAATTGTCACGTTCATCAGACTTGGATAAATGGAGGGTGGCTCAGTCAGCTGTGTTTACCCCTGGAGATGATTCTCTTGATTGGAATACTTTCTGGGGCTGTGAACCCACAACATCTGGTTGCCTCTGCTGTGTAACAGTGCAGTGAGGATAACAAACATTATCTGGGTTTCCTCTTTGTCACCCTATACAGTGTCTGTTATTTGAAGGACTAGATTTTGCCTGACTGCATCACCACCATCATTTTCATGAGCCAGCAACCATGTAACATGGGCCTCCTGTAGAGCCACATTATTCATCAGTCATCCACTAATCACTCACCTGCTAATTATCCTGATGCAACAGACAGGAATGAAGGCAATCACACACAATCATCTGTTTACAACATTTTTGCTGATTAGGTGCCAAAAAACTTCACAAATATTTGAAACATACAATGACAGTTTCCAAATTCATCAATGGTTAGACTTAACTGTGAAAATAGTTTGATGGTAATAAGGTTTCTTGGTTTTCTTGGATTATATCATTGTGTGGTTGCTGTAAAACAGAATACACATCTCTGAGCTTCTCACCATTTTTTCCCAATGGTGTAATTTCAGCCCAATGTTTGGCCCAAACTGAGCTCTCTTTTTGCCACACTGGTCCAGTGATATCTGTCACTGATGGCAAACCAAATTGCCTGTCAGGCACATGCTGTTTTTGTTCCCTTGTAGGGCAATTTATCCAGAGTTCAAAAGGGCCAATCTACCCTGGGTAGGGAAGCATGACCTCAAATTTGAAGGTCCAAATCTTAATCCCACTTAACTTTTGGACCAAGAATTTTTAGGATATTTGTTCAACAGATGGGCATGCTAATATTACATAGCTTTGAGCGAATATATTATCTCTCTGTCTCTCTGTCTCTGTCTCTGTCTCTCTCTCTCTCTACCTATTTTTTTTTTCTTTTGTTTTTTTTTTCCATGTGATTGCCATGTGCAATTGTTGTTTCATTGGCTCTCTGAACAAAAAGTAATCTCTTAGTAAAATAATCTACAGCACGTAAAGCACACTGAAAAGACAAGCAATTTCAACAAAAGTTTTTTGGGGGGGATTTTTTACGAAAATGTTCTGTATTCTTTTCTGTTTGTGAATGTGGCTTATTGGCAAAATCAGGGAGCGCAAAAAGCATGCTATTACACTCTCTTAAAAACAATCAAGTGGGCACTTTGCTGTATTTATTCCCTTAGAAGGACACCCTTGAGTGTACATTAATGTGTTGAATCACTATTGCATTTGATCCTCAAAAACAACTTTTGAGCTTGTACACACACAAGAGGTAGAAAAGACCTCTACAAGGTGTTTTGGTCACTGGAAGGGCATCTAAAAGTGTACTTCACTGTGTTTTCTTTACAAGAAAGGCAACTGAATGGGCACTTTATTATTTGTAAGGTGCTTTCGCATTTAGCTTTCTCTTTAAAACATCTCAACAGGATTGAGCTTTGCCCATTAACAGGATACCCTTTAGCAATACATTTATTTTCTCACAGAAAAAGCACTCTGACCATTTCCATTTGTTTGTGCACTGAAAGGGCATTTGATTGGGCACTTTCTCAGGTGAAACATCTGTACAATTTATCTTTTTAAAACCATTTATCTTTTTAAAACCATTGTCATGGTTAATAAATCTCCAATCATGCTGCATCAAATAGCCAACGATGTTTATAATTAAAATACTTAGAAAATTATTGTGAAAAGATCTACTACAGAATGTCTCAGCTGACGCATTTCTCTCTCTCTGTGCCTAGGGCATTCTTTTTTGTACCAGTGAGTGTCTGAAAACCCCTCCAGACCTGCTTAAAATCTACCTGCATGAGTCCAACCGTGTCTACAGAGACAAGCTGGTGGAGGAGAAGGACTTTCAACTCTTTGATAAGCTGCAGGCAGACACTGTGAAAAAGTTCTATGAGGTGAGAATCTTAAAACTTAAGTAAAGGGTGGAGGAAGGGGGGATCATTCAGTTAGCTGCTCGGTGGCTGGAACTGGACATTAGTATCGAACCTAGAAAGAGCAAGTAAAAAAAGATTAGGGTGGACGTTCCTGCAGAAGGTAGGAGGGAATGTTAATCAGTGTGGTACGGGAGTCCAACTGTCAGAGTCTGCACTGTCAGCCCCGCAAATGGGAAAACATTTTAATGGTTTTCTGCTCACTGCTCTGCCCTCGACCCTCCCTGGCTGCAGCATACACACTAGTCATGCCACAATGAAGAACCTGACAAGTGTCTATATACAGATCCACAGAAAGAGAAGAGAATAGCACTGCCCAGTCCAGCATGAAGTGAACTTTTTGATTCAGAGGTTTCAGGAAAATACTGTCCTAATGTCAACTATTTTACCATATTTCTGAGAACAATTGTTTCGACAACAAAGGCATATTCTGAATTTACAATATCCAGTCCTGAGTTTGTAAAATTTGTGTTACTTATATGAAAATACATGTCGCAAATAAGTGCTTTATTATAATATTTTTAAAACATGTTTCTGGAGTGAAAATGAACTAGGTCACCCTGTATACAGATGGGGTCCTCAGCTGAGTCCCTGTCCACTCCATTTAAGCTTCACACTAATGTTATGCTGACAGGGTCACTGTTTGGTCCTGCATGCTTACTTCTGTGTGTCTGTGTCTGTCCCTGAGGATGTGGAGGAAAGTCATGGACAGAATGGGCATATGAATGTGTACTGCCACTTTGCAAGTGGGCTGGGGGAGGCCAGGTACATGCCTGCAGAGTCCTGGAGCAGCCTTAACAAAACCCTGCTAGAGATCCTCGACAGCTACAACGAGGTCAACGCCACCCTAAACTTGGTGCTGTTTGAGGATGCCATGGCCCATGTGTGAGTGAAGCCTGGAAACTCTGGGAAATATGTGGAGAACTTTCAAAAAAAAAAAAATATATATATATACTTTATTGTCTGTCAAGGAAATCGAGTGGCTTCCCAGGTATTTTAGGATTTGCAGTTCCATTTCACAGACTGTCAAACTGTGAAAGGCTAATCTGTAAGCATATTGTACATCATGGAGGACAGATTATGATTTGCTTCAGTCTGTCGGCATAAAAACGTACTGCAACATCAACTTTCTGTCTTTCATATACCCTAAAGGGGACTTTTGTACCACCAAGAATGACAATGCGTTTCCCTTTTTTCTGCCATGCTGCTTATCTGTGATGCATACATTATGCCACTCTGACAAGTTAGTGAGTTCTGGATGTTCAAGATACTACTGCTCACATAATGTTAACATTGTCTTTGGATTGTGCTGATTTTCTGAGGCAATGCGTAAAATATTTTGCTTTTTACCTTTTGATGCTACATGCAATTCAGAATCGAAATGCATAGTTCCATTATACATGAGACAGTGCAAGACATTTTTTTTTTGAGTAGAAATACAAGTATTTGCCTCCAAACCTTGGTAGAAAATATTATAAAATTACCTCAGAAAATTACTTGTTGGATCAGTGAAGACAGTGAAGATAAGAAAGTTATGGGTGGATTTGAAAGACACTAAGTCTAAAGCATTTCAGATGAAAGCAGTTGAATATCGCTGTGACATAATGATCCATTTGTGAAACAATGTGGAAAAGTTCAAATGAAATAATTAAAACATTAAAAAAAAATAAAAACAAAAACAATCCCGATTCTGTAGATTTCATATCAGCTAATGTTTGTTATATATTTTTTTAAAATATATTTTTCACAGTGTCAGATGGTATAAAAACAAAAGGACATGAAAGAAATGCCTTGCTTTTTGTTTTATGAGTCATTTTCTTTTTCCCTCACACATTTTCCTCCTCCGACTGACTGTCTGTACCTCCACATGTAGCTGCCGTATAAACCGAATCCTAGAGTCTCCACGGGGGAAATGCGCTGCTGGTTGGAGTGGGCGGCAGCGGCAAGCAGAGCCTGGCTCGATTGGCTGCCTTCATCTCGAATCTGGAGGTTTTCCAGATCACCTTAAGAAAAGGTTACAGTGTCAGTGACCTCAAGGTTTGTGTGGCATTACACACCAAAAATGTATTGTATCAAGCCACAACCATTCAGCTACTGTTCCCATCATCTATTGGTTTTGCATGATAGTAAATACTTTTTTTTTTTGTGCCCACAAAGACTCTTTTCTCATCATCTGTCTCATCATAAGAATATACCCTCACCGGCCACTTTATTAGGTACACCATGCTAGTAACGGGTTGGACCCCCTTTTGCCTTTAGAACTGCCTCAATTCTTCGTGGCATAGATTCAACAAGGTGCTGGAAGCATTCCTCAGAGTTTGGTCCCGTTCCACCACATCCCAAAGGTGCTCTATTGGATTGAGATCTGGTGACTGTGGAGGTCATTTGAGTACAGTGAACTCATTGTCATGTTCAAGAAACCAGTCTGAGACGATTCCAGCTTTATGACATGGCGCATTATTCTGCTGAAAGTAGCCATCAGAAGTTGGGTACATTGTGGTCATAAAGGGATGGACATGGTCAGCAACAATACTCAGGTAGGCTGTGGCGTTGCAACGATGCTCAATTGGTACCAAGGGGCCCAAAGAGTGCCAAGAAAATATTCCCCACACCATTACACCACCACCACCAGCCTGAACCGTTGATACAAGGCAGGATGGATCCATGCTTTCATGTTGTTGATGCCAAATTCTGACCCTAATGTCGCAGCAGAAATCGAGACTCATCAGACCAGGCAATGTTTTTCCAATGGTCTATTGTCCAATTTCGATGAGCTTGTGCAAATTGTAGCCTCAGTTTCCTGTTCTTAGCTGAAAGGAGTGGCACCCAGTGTGGTCTTCTGCTGCTGTAGCCCATCTGCCTCAAAGAACGTACTGTGCGTTCAGAGATGCTCTTCTGCCTACCTTGGTTGTAACGGGTGGTTATTTGAGTCACTGTTGCCTTTCTATCAGCTCGAACCAGTCTGGCCATTCTCCTCTGACCTCTGGCATCAACAAGGCATTTCCGCCCACAGAACTGCCACTCACTGGATATTTTTTCTTTTTCGGACCATTCTCTGTAAACACTAGAGATGGCTATGTGTGAAAATCCCAGTAGATCAGCAGTTTCTGAAATACACAGACCAGCCCTTCTGGCACCAACAACCATGCCATGTTCAAAGTAACTCAAATCACCTTTCTTCCCCATACTGATGCTCGGTTTTAACTGCGGGAGATTGTCTTGACCATGTCTACATGCCTAAATGCACTGAGTTGCCACCATGTGATTGGCTGATTAGAAATTAAGTGTTAGCGAGCAGTTGGACAGGTGTACCTAATAAAGTGGCCAGTGAGTGTATATTTCTTTGTCTTGATAATATGATAATACTATCTAATAAAGGATACAGCAATGGCTTCTATGAGCAGAAAAAGAGAAACAACAAAAGCTTTTCAATTATGGAAATATGTCACTGAATTACTATTGTATCTGTAAAGGTTTGCACAAAATTGTGTTAAGTGTCCTGTCTAAACTTACTTTTCCTAATTAAAGGGAATTCTGACATTTAAATGAAGGACACAGTAGATCTAATGTCTATTATTGTGCACTTAAATGTTACAGAAGGCTCATGCTGCAATTTGCTTATCCTTTTAATTCCTAGAAATGATCTATAACCCTAACCTTAAATTAGACAAAAAATCAAATGATACATCAGCCTGCTCTTAAACCAATTTCCACTGCTTATAATAAGTACATGTCTTTTGTTTCTTTTTCTTTTACAATAGAAATACTTGAAAATGGAAAAATTTATACTGTTGACATTTTTAACATGATATTGCCTCAAGTTAATGTGTGTTGGTGTCAGCTTAATTTGCCACTACATCACGTATACTGTATTACAAATTAACAATAATTGGCATCTCAGACATATCTCTTAAGTGTCACAGCTCATTTTGATTATGTGTGTCACCCTCTCACTCACAGATGGACCTAGCATCTCTCTGTATCAAAGCTGGGGTGAAGAACATGGGCACAATGTTCCTAATGACTGACGCTCAAGTGGCAGACGAAAAGTTCCTCGTTCTGGTCAACGATTTGCTAGCTTCAGGTAATACCATGCCCCACTAATTGCATGAACTTGTGTTAAAATCAGTAGGGTCAAGATTAGATGATTAAGTATAGTTTTCAACGTAAAATAAATTATTTTGACCATAATTCTCAATCATTTTCATTTTGGGGATTCTTGAGGCCCCCTCAAATGACTTGAGCATGAAGGACACATAAACATAAAGGAAAGCAGAGCCTCAGTGGAATTTATATCATATTACACAGGTACAGTGTACCCTCGTTTATTGTGGGTGTTACGTTCCAGAAATAATCCGTGATAGACGAAATCCGCGAAGTAAACAGCTTTATTATTTTTATCGTTTACAATTATTTTACATGTTTTAAGGCAGGAAAAAACCCTAAACACACATTTTTATACACTTTTCTCACAGGCTTTAACATTTTCTCACAGTCCTCTTATTTAAACACTCAAAGTTCAAACTTCTTCCTCCGTCTTTTGGGTGCGACCACAGGTGCCTTTTCCCCTGCAGTTCGCCAACAGCATAATGCACTGTAAAAAAAAATTGCGAAGCAGCAAAGCCGGAAAAGTGAACTGCGTTATAACGAGGGTTCACTGTATGTGTGTGTGTGTGTATATATATATATATATATATAATAAAATTACTAACTGTAGTCTTTCCCATTCATTTACAATGACTGGTCATTTTTGACTGAGAACACCACGGGTGTGTACAAGTCCCATAAAAGGCTTTTTTGTGAAAATATTTCAGATTTATGTGTTCAAATGCCATGTGTGAAGTCATGGAACCTCATGACAAACAGATGAAATTTACTGCACTTATTAGAGGGGAAACTTGTGAATTGGTCAGATTTGTCTGGAATACAAGAAGGTTAAGGGATTTTCAAGTACTATCTGGGTTATCTGTAAGTGCTGGCTTCTTTTCCTTTTGAGTGACAGATGTTGCATTTGACTTTCAGGCCTGAGAATGATTTGTGTTGTTTATATTTTTCAGCTCAAAGAAATTCTTCTCAATTTTAGTTGTGTAAATTTACTTGTGCTTTATTTGCCCTTTCTCATCTTTTAAGCCATTTAGGTTCAATCAGCTAAACAGTTTTGTAGGATGTTTCAGGTGGGAATATACCTTGCCACGATGAGTTTCTGTACAGTATTTGCATGGATTCTGCAATGTTTGGCAAGTATTTTGTCCATTATTTTGTGTCTCAGTTTGATTAACATTCTTGTTTTGCTCATTCAAGGAGAGATTCCTGACCTGTTCCCAGATGATGAAGTGGAGAATATCATCAGGAGTGTGAGGCTTGAGGTCCGTGCCTCTGGATTGATGGATACAAGAGAAAACTGCTGGAAGTTCTTCATCGACCGTGTTCGGAGACAGCTCAAGGTGAAACACTGACTAGTATATAAGGGAGATGTTTGTGTTTCTTTTTTTCCTGGCATTTCACAGCTAATCATCCAGAGAATAGTTGTTCTCAATGATTGTCCTTAGGGGAAGACATTTTTTTTTATTAATCTGTTTCAGGACTGCATCACAATTTGATTTCTAGTCTCTTTTAATATAGCCATATCCTGCCCTCTCATGCTCTAATTTACCAATCTGGAATTAAAAAACCCTCTTACTTGGATAAACCTCTGACATTATGATGAAGCTTTCCCCCAGACAATTTTCTTTCCCGACATTTTCAGATGAACTTGAATGCTTTCTGAGACACTGGATGTCATTATAAATCATTGGTTGGAGCACAAAAACCGCTGTTTAGCTGCAGATTATTTCAGCAATGTGTAGCCTCTGTGTTTCCCCTAGGGAGAGAAGGATTCCAGCAGGTTGCTTATCCTGCCATTATTACAGTGCACCCCTCCACCCCCATTACTACCACCCACATCTTCCACTGCCGCTTCACTCAAAGCTTAAGTCTCCCTGGGTTGGAAAGTGAATAAATGGGAAAGGCAGCCCCATGGGTATAAACTTGTAAAGAGTGGATTTCAAACCATTTGGTTTTCTGTCTTTCAAACTGTCTGTCTGAATGTTTGGAAAAGACACTTTCTTGCCTAAAAGCTGAAACTAAGAGAGTTTTAACCTGGCTGCCTGGAGCATATCCTGGTGGGTTAAATAATATTAACATTTAAAAAGCTTCTCCCAAAATTATACTTCTGTGATTGCTTTAAAATTGTAGTCTTTGCCACTACAACATCTAGGTGGCACGAAGATGCCACCTAGATTAGCAATACAATAAAAAAAAATTGAAACATTCCACATTGACTTAAGAAGGTTAATTTGGTGGAGGCTGTGGAGAAAAGTGTGAAATCATAGCCCACAGGGTGATACTCAACCTTCTTGTTTAGGACAACATGCAAACAATGATGAAATGTATTAAGTTGCAATGTGAAATGCAGCTATGTGGCTACATTTTAAACTACTTTACCTGTATGTTGAATAAATGGAATTTGGTAACTTCGTCAGGGATATGCATTATAATTAATGAAGTTTTCTGAATGAATGTAGTCCACCAAATATTTATGTAGCTTTACACACCATTATCATTAGAAGTGCCTTTGGGTGTGCCTCCTGTGTGTTTGTTTCTTCAGTCTAATGGCATCAAGCAGCTGGCTGCACTTCTCAACAAGCCAGCTGTTTGTCTCCGACAGTGAAACTCAGACTGATGCAGCCTGCAGCTGAACACTCTTTTAATTCACACGTTGGCTGGAGGCTGTGTGTGCTTAATGATGTAGTTTCAAATAATTAATTTGCTGTTTTTCTTCCCCCTTTTGACCATGAAGAAGCATTTGTCAGGGCAGGACTTCATTGTTTTTCTTTTTCTCTGCCTGACTCAGTTGTAATAGAATAAAATAAAATGACTATAACCTTATTGTTGCATCAGGCTTCACACTTATCTCTGCTTGATCTTGTTTTTTGTGTGTCTACTACAGGTGGCTCTTTGTTTCTCTCCAGTTGGTAATAAACTCAGGGACCGCAGTCGGAAGTTCCCTGCAGTGGTGAATTGTACAGCAATTGACTGGTTCCATGAGTGGCCACAGGAGGCACTGGAATCAGTCAGCTTCAGGTTTCTTCAGGAAGTACAAAATATTGAAGTGAGTCAAGTCACTTTAGTCTATAAATATGAAAAATCTGAACAAATAAGAGTAAAAAAGTGATTCCAATGTATTTAAAATGTAATTTACAAAGTTGACACTGATAATGAAGTGATGAACATGACGTGCAGAACCAACATTGCACAAACCTTTTTAGTAATGTCATTATCTCTGTGAAATTCAATTCATGCAGCCACAAGTAAAGGATTCTGTCAGTAAATTTATGGCATATGTCCACATGAGTGTCAATGACAAGTCGAAAAAGTACCTGGCCAATGAGCGGCGTTACAATTACACAACCCCAAAGTCTTTTCTGGAGCAGATTAAACTGTATCGTGGTCTTCTGGGCCAAAAGAGCAAAGATCTAACCACCAAGATGGAGCGGCTGGAGAATGGCCTGACAAAGCTCAACAGCACCTCTGCACAGGTATGGTACTCAAGCATCAATTCCAAATTTCTAATACAGTAAGCAATTTTCATGAAAAAGCATATGCAGAGAATTTCAAGAGGAAATTACTTTACAATAGGAGCTATTGTCTTAACCATGTAACTACTCTGGTAAACACCCCAACTTCACAACAGACTATTTTATTGATGTCTGTGGAAAAATGACTTTCCCCAACTCCCTTTATGCATAAACAGTTGGATCAGCATTTGTTCAGCATATGTGCATTAACCAGTCAGTTGGAAAATTACTGTATCAGCAAAAAAGATCAAAGACAGACCTGATGGTTTTTAGTATGACTGATGCATGGCTGGAGCAAAAGCCCACTGATGGATCTGTTGGACAGTTTTGATATCAGTCCACACTGCCACCATATTCATCTGACTGGTTTAAATCATCAAACCGTCGTTTGAATCATCATCTGCGGTTATTTTTATAGAGCCATCCATCATTTACCACTGCATTCTCTTTTTTGTGGGTACACTCTGAACAAGTCTCTAGCTAATTGCAGAACTAACACAAATAATGGGGAGAACATGTAAATTCCAGATAGAAAAAAAAAACAAACCTGCCCGCCTGGATTATTCAAACCAGCATCTTCTGTGAGGCAATAGTTGTAGTTAACATTGTTGATATACAGTATTTTAGCTATATACGGTACCATTATAGTGATAATATTATATAGTTGAATATATCAAATGTCTCTCATAGAAGTGTATAGATAGTATATGGTCTTAATAATGGGAGGGCTGCTATAATAGAAGTACTGAAATAGGGAGTAGTTGTTGGCTGTTTTATTCAAACTGTCAGGTAGCCCATTAAGCTACAGACTGTATCAAGTATCACAGAGGAAATACATGCATTAAAACATTTACATAAACAAGCCCACGCATGGGCTTAAACAGCCTTTACATATCAGTGACATCAGTGTGTTAAATAACTATTTCCCACCATCCTTTGTGGTAGAGCACATAGATGTACAAACACACATTGACTGGATTGTAAATGAGAAGCTTTCTAATTAAAGAGCACGACTTTTATAGCAGCAAGAAGCCATTAATGTACTGTTTGTGTTTTGCAGTGCATTCACAGCTGTAGTCACACATGTGTAAGTGCTGTTATTTAACATTATGTGAAGAATTGATGGCTCACTGGGGGCTGCTGTAGTCATAATAAACAAGAAGAGGTTTGTGTGTGTTTGAGTGTGTTTTGAGATACCATGGGCATGAGTCATCCGCACATATATCCGGAAGTAGAAGTAAATATTTTATGAGTTATAATGACGGCAGGAATGGTTAAAGGAGGTGCAGTGTTGATTGGTAGGTTGATTAGTTGGTTGGTTGGTTGGATGGATGGATGGATCATAATAATAATTTGTAAAAGATGAATTCAAAATTATGAAACACTTCATTGCTATTTCTGTGTAGGTCAGGGGTCGGCAACCTTTTCTACTCAAAGAGCCATTTCCCAATGATACTCTAGGTTTTATGGTGTTAATGGCTCCTGGAGGGTACAAATATCTGGAACTCCCAAACAGTTGGTTAGAACTGATGAAGCCTCTTGGATGAGCGGTAAAACATCTTCATGAAACTCAACCAGTCCAATTGCTATAATTCAACTACCAGAATTACTTAATTGCTATGAAATTATTGATTACCTCAATAAGTATATCTGTCCTGGATTGTATTGACCATTTACACATCTTTCAGTAAAATAATTTTACTTGAAGGTACCTTAATAAATGAGAAATCTATCATACAGATTCTGAAATAAAGTCACCTGAAGTCAAATTAAGTTTGAACTCACCTTCAAAAAATACCATTCTGAAACCACAATTTAAATGTATAATCATGCATTAGAAGAAATGTACCATTTTTACAAATTACGAAGTGGGTGTTTATAGAACTGGCTACATATATACAGAGTAGATTTACCCAGTATTTTGTTGCCAGTTGTAAATCTGGCAACGGTGTAGATGGGAAGAAGCCCTAAGGAAGGCTGAAGCGACGCATGGTTGCATGTTGGCAGCCAAGTAATAGTATAAAAAGTTGGACATTATGCTTTCTTGCTTTCTCTAGAAGTTTTACACAGTCGGGGAACCATCCCATAAAAAAATCCAACAATGCTGTGTTTGTGGAAAAAAGATATTGGACTGAATGCAGAATGTTAAATGTATTATTACACCATATTTTAAAATTATTCTACATATTCAGCAATCGTGTAAAGTTTAGATTGGCAGTTGTTCTTCTATAAATATTAGTTTGCCCTGTTTTCATCACTTTTTGACATCTAAGATGTTGATCACGATAGCACCATATGGCAGAAAAAACAGGGGCATTTAACCTTTTTTGTGATTTGAACATTTCTTTGACACATCCAACTTATATTAAACAACCAATGCTGACAACATAATAGTGCTTGTGCTTGTTCCATAATAAGCTTCACCATGAAACCACTTCAGAACAAATATCTCTTGTACAGATACGTGGCTGCAGCTCATGAACAGATACACTAAGCATCAATCTTGTCTCCTACCAATTAGTTCAGCCCCCCCCTCCCCCACTTCACACTCATTCAGTATGTTTATGGGTCACCTGGTGCTCATCTAATGTTTGACCAAATCTTTAGCATGCTTACAACTCCCTTTCCAGCAGCCTGATTTTCTCTTTGTAATTAGCTGAAAGACAAGCATGAAAAACATCTTGGTTTTATTTCCCTTGAGTGGCATATTGATGGACTTAGACAGCAATGTAGAGGATTATTTGTTGGGGAGTTCTGAGTTTTTGTAACAGCTTTAATTTCTCTTTACAACCTTCCTTTTCAAGTTTTTTTGTTCCTATGCCCTGATATCAGCTCTTGATTCCAAATGAGTTATTTTTGCCATATATTAATCATATTCATGTTATTATTTGCCCTTGCCTTTATCCACCATGTCAGGAAAAGTTTTTTGGTAATGATGAATTAAAGATCACACGCATGGTACATTGAGCAATCCTGATTGACACAAGCTTTTATCCAAGAAAGGTTCAAGTTGATTGTGTAGTGATTTTTTTCATGCTTTACTTTTGTGAGTCACATGATCCTATTGATATTTTTAAATAACAGAGGATATAATCATTATTCAAATTAAGAATAACAAAGAGGTTTTAGACAACATTTTTAGTATACACTTATACGGAAAGCCGTATTAGTACACTTATACGGCTTTCCGTATAATCTAAAATTTAATTAGATGAGTGTGATAGTGATTTTAGTAATCTTGAAAGGATTGGTCCAGATTTGTGATTAACAAATCGTACCTGTAGAGAGAGAATACAAAATGAGATGTGATATTTTCCAAAACATCAAAATCCTCTGCTTAATGTAAATTTGCATGAAAAAAATAAATAAAATTGTAATACTGTGCAATATTGTTTCCATGTTTGTTTTTTTTTTTTGTTTTGTTTTTTTCTAGTCTAGTTAGTTGTACATTAGTTCTCGTCTGGTCTATTCATGTTCTGTATTCCTTTGGTCTTGTCTGTCACTTCCTGTAATGGATTCCCTCTTTAGTGATTACATGCCACACCCCTGATTGTTTGTGTACTTCAGCCTTTTTTGCCTGACTTTCACTGAACTGAACTATTTGCCATATTAAATTTTGGATCTTTGTGGAGTACATTTTGGGTTCAATGAATTAGGCGTGATTAAAAATGCCATTCTATCTTGAAGCCTATGTGTAATATTCTCGGGCTGGTCATACCGATACTGTAGGACTGATAGATTAGCTGAGTTAATTGGAAAAAAATGTCTGTGAGATTTTAAGCTGCAAAGAAAATTGTCTACAAATCACAGTCTTATATCTTCCTGACCTCTTGCCTTTTTTATCTCATGTGTTGATAGGTGGCTGACCTCAAGGCCAAGTTGGCTGCTCAGGAAGTGAACCTGAAGCAGAAGAACGAGGATGCTGACAAGCTGATCCAGGTAAGAGTGTTAGAAGTGACCAGGCATTAACATTCACATACAGATATTTCCTCATTTGTCATACTTTATGGAGGGTTCAGCCATCTCTATAGTGTTAAATTTAATTTGCACACAGATCTGTCTTGTGCACTGAACCAAATATAAAGGGGAAGCCTGATCTACCATGAACTAGCTTAAGCTTTGCCAACTTGCCTAGACTACTACTGAAAGATGTTGTTTTTTCAACGTTCTAAAAGTAGGGTATTAGACTCTTAAATTTGACCAGATTAATGTTATTTGCTATCCCCCAGGTGGTTGGGATCGAAACAGAGAAAGTATCCAAGGAGAAAGTGGTAGCTGATGAGGAGGAACGTAAAGTGGCAGCCATTGCTGTGGTGGTGAGCGGAAAACAGAGAGATTGTGAGGAGGATTTGGCCAAAGCAGAACCAGCTCTCTTGGCTGCACAGGATGCCCTCAACACTCTCAATAAGGTCAGTTTCACTCATAACGCCTTGCTGGGCCATATCGATCTGTTTCGTCATACCAGCATCTCCTCTTCCTTTTTTTTTCCATGGTGATTTTTTTTTTTCTTCTTTCCTTGATTTTGTTTTCCTAACTTGAGTGGAATGAGTTCTATCCATGCAGACCTTAAACTGCAGCCGATTGACTTAAAATCATGTCACTTCTATCATCTTAAAAACAAAAGGGATTTTTTTTTTTTTGCCTGTTATCAGAGACCGTTTCTGGTACCTTTTGAAAGATTGTCGCAGTGGCCCTTTTAAATGTGGTTCTGAATGAGTGCATCTTGAGCCCTCCATATTTTCTGATCTCAAATGAAGATTCTTCAAGGAATATTGTAATACAGTGATGTCTGATGGATTCTCCGCATGTACATTGCCAATGGTACAAATTTTCTCAAGTTTTCACTATCCAGTCAGAATATTCATCGACGTTCAATAGACAGACATTCAATTGACATGCAATAGCAGGATTTAATGTGTCTTTTTAACTGTTGTGATTTTGTACAGTGACCTTGAGTGTCCTGAAAGGCAACTAAATAAAATGTATTATTATACAGCTTAGCATTGGCGTACGTCATTGGCACATCAGAACTTGCACATTTCTTTGACCATTTATACATTACTTTTAACTTGCACATGATACTATTGCTTATTACAATGAAACATCTAAATATTGAATATTGACTATTGCCACCTTACTCTTGGGTAAAGAGTAAGTTGAGTAATATAGCCTGTGGGAACTAGCACATGTTTTCTATGAGTGGAGGAGACTTTCAGAAAAAATGTGAAAAGTTTCAACACTTATTCTTAAATACAAATTCTTTGCAATATGTATTAATTCATCCTTACTTCATACCAACTGTAGGTTTTATGTGTAGCCAGAAGGACTGAAAAAATCCACAATACTAAAAGGTACACTGTTCAAACATGCAAAACTGGCATTTAGTCATTTGAGTGTTCAGGAAAGATGCCCTAATTAGCATTCTCTGTTTTCTTTTCTAAGTCATCACAGGTCCCAATTCCTTTATTCCACTGCTGTCACTTTTTACTTTCCCTCCAGCATGCAACAGACATGTACATGTCCAGACTCAATTAAAGCACTGCTCTTTTGGTTTTTTCCTTTTTTCTACTACAGAACAACTTGACAGAGTTGAAGTCATTTGGCTCACCTGTGACTGCTGTGACCAATGTCACAGCAGCAGTCATGGTTCTGATGGCACCTGGGGGCAGAGTCCCAAAAGATCGGAGCTGGAAGGCCGCAAAGGTAATGATGTCCAAAGTAGACACATTCTTGGATGCTCTTATAAACTTCAACAAGGAGAACATTCCAGAGGCTTGCCTCAGAGCCATTCAGCCATACCTTCAGGTGAGCTTTTCGCTTCACTCCATTGATGAACATAATAAGACATAAACTTAGGAGTGTGTCTGTACAATTTGCTGGGGTTCCAAATGGGATCAACTAGCTAATAAAGTTTTACAATCTAAACACTTCCCTCATTAGAACATTCAGTGGAGCAGATATGAAGTAAGCTTGTGCAGGAGATGTTAAATTTAGTTTCAGTTCAATTTGTATACCATAAAGATTCACTTTTGAGATGAATGCGGTAAAGCTGTTTATCTTTAAAGAAAAGCAGATTGACTTTTGAACTCTTATATAAATAAGAACGTTGTTACTCTTGGAGCTGATTTTTTTTTCCTCTCCTCCCCCAACAAAAGCCTTTGAGGGTTTTCAATAAACTCAAAGCTGATTCATCTTATGTGTCAATAGGATCCAGAGTTCCAGCCAGATCTGGTGGCCTCCAAGTCATATGCAGCTGCTGGCCTGTGCTCCTGGGTTTTAAACATTGTCAAATTTTATGAAGTTTATTGTGAAGTGGAGCCCAAGCGTCAAGCTCTCAGCAAGGCCAATGCAGAGCTGGCTGCTGCACAAGAAAAACTCAGTTCCATCAAGACCAAGATTAATGTAAGTTGGGGCATCAAGTTTATTGTGTTTGGGCAAGCAATCCATCCATTTTGTTGGGATTTTATTAATATCAAATTTATTCGCCTGAGTCATGCTCTTGTTCTTACACTGGCAGAAACGCTACAAAAATGTGTACAATTTTAATTGTGCAGTAACTACATAAAACATGGGCTGAGAAATGACTTGTATCCTCTTGGCACCTTGGAGTAAAAAGGTTTGAGACACGATCAGGCTCAGATGTTGTGCAGAATAGCAAGAATACCAAGCTGAAGAAAATAATTGGGACAACAACCAACCAGGTGCTCCAAAACTCTATGGAATAAATGTACCAATAGATTTCTCCTTGAAAAGCTGAGCTAATCAGAATATTTTGCTTCTCTTTGAGATTTTGGCTCTTTAGCTCAACATGATGCAGAAGGATTCTTTTTATATCAAAGTTGTTAATTGTAATAATTCACAAAAATCACAAAAATATGATTATGCTGATGAATTGCATCTCTATTTGATTTTGTGCTATACATTGGTGAGGACCCTGACATGACATGAAATGACACCACAGAAATGTAACAAAGCCTCTACAGTCAAGTCTGTGAATGATAATTCTTGTAACCAAACATTTGAAAGAAATGTTTGCAGAGTGATTAATTAACTACAAAGTATTGCAGAACAGCAGAAATATAACAACTCCCATATAACTCAACTCCCTATCATACATTCCACAAATCCTTAAGTGATCTCAATCTGGTATGGCCAATGTTTCACTTGAACAATCAAAGGTTTCATTTGCTATTTGGCAGAGCAAAATATATGGTGGTGTCAAGACTTGAATTTAACATAAAAGCTCTGTACGAAAATACTGTACAATACAAAAAGGGGGTGGGCTCTTGTTGGTGTGGAGGTTCAAGATTGAAAATTCCTGTCAAAAGGTTGTGATTATAATTATATTACCTCCCAAAATATTTAATAAATACAAAGGTGGTGTCAGTGCTATTAAATTATTTTCTGTTCATTATTTTAAAAACAAATCCATTGTCCTAAGGAACATGGTTGACTATCATTGGCTGTAGTAGTTAGTTTCACAGTGGTGTTTCACATTCAGCACATGGGTGGAATGCAATACTCCAGAGACCATGATGGCTGCTAATACTGAGAGAGAGAACAGCAGCTTTTAATAGGATCCAACATGGCTTGCTCTTTCTCTGCTCCTCAGTTGCATGGTTTAAGCCAGGGCAACCCAAAATTTTGAAAGAGCCATATTGGACCAAAAAAACAAAAAACAAATATGTCTGGAGCCGCAATAAATTAAAAGCCTTATATAAGCCTTATAATGAAGGCAACACATGCTCTATGTATCTATAGTAGCTATATTAGCCTACTATCAAAATGACTAAGTTAACTACAAATACATAATGAGCCTTCATGATTAAATGTTTATTGTTCCTGCTTTGCATTCTGTAGAGAATGATGCGCCACATGACTACTCTGTTGTGCGATGCCCCCTCAAGTTTAACTTCATAACAATATAAATGAATTATGTTTCATTGCTTTGATGAAATTAAAGAAATGCAATAAAGAAATCCGATTTTTTCCTCCTACAGAAACCATATTAAAACAAAAAATATATTTCTCTCTTCATTTTTTTCCATTTTCAAACATTTCTGAAAAAGCTTCAGGGAGCCACTAAGGCGTCGCTAAAGAGCCGCATGCGGCTCTAGAGCCGCGTGTTGCCGACCCCTGGTCTAAGCAAAGAGTAGGTTCAAAGCTAAAAGGAATTCGCAATCCTCAAACTAATCTACAGAACCTGTGTGCCTCCATCCATTAATCCTGTTTGTCCTTGTGGTATTTGCTTCAATATGCCAAATAAAGTATCCACACAATTCTCATGTTTTGGCTTTCTGCAGACTTCATTGTCACAGTCTGAGTTAATACATTTCATTATTCTTCCTTTTTGCTTTACATATGTCTGCTTGCACTATTAGCAACTAAATAAGAACCTGGCCAAGCTGACAGCCAATTTTGAGAAAGCCACTGCAGACAAGCTCAAGTGCCAGCAGGAAGCAGAAGCAACGGCGTACACCATTTCCCTGGCTAATCGTCTGGTGAGAGTGCATTTATTTTTATGGGCTTTGTTATGAAATTCATTTATTCAAACTCACAGCTAAATGTAAAACATTCGAATAGATATAGTTGTCTTTTGTCCCTTCTAGCATTCATCATTGTCTGAGGGGAGAGATATGCTCTGCTGACAGCAGCACATTTAAAAAAAAAAGTGTTGACATTGTTAATATGATCTTAAATTATTCACGGAAAGTTTTCAAATGGGTGGCCTGACAAGATCAACAAAGGGATGAGAGGCTGAGTTCAGTTGCTAATCAGACACAGATACCTGCACAAATACAGGCATCTGGAGTGTGCAGTGTTTCAGTGATGCATACTGAGGTACAGTCACTATCAGTGGTTTGGGAGGGATAATATGTTAAGGTATCTTTTTTTTTTTTTTTTTTTTTTTTTTTTACTGAGCCCTGAGGGGAAATGAGATCATTGCTGCTGTAACGAATAGAGGTGTTGGTACATAAGCAAAGAGGTGATAACAGATATGAAAACCTAATGAAACCCGACAAGGAGGCAGTGAGATGCTGCTGTTCAGGTGATTTCCTGATGTCTGCAGACACATCACATACCTTATTTAAGCAGGGACAAAGTGTCCTTGAGATCAGAAGGTGCCATTTAAATACACAAACACAGGCAGGCAAACATATTCAATTGTTGTGCTCCTCAACAATGCTTATGCTTATAGCCTCTGAATGTATTCTCATGAGTTCAAGAAGTTGAGCTTTCTTCTACTTTTTTTGTGTAAAAGGTTAGGAACTAGATATTTAAGATGAAGGTAGTCAAATGGGGTATTGATGGAGGCCATTGCCAAGATTCTGTTGTGATATGAATCTTTGCCTTTTTCTGCAGGTTGGAGGTCTAGCATCAGAGAATATCCGCTGGGCAGATGCTGTGGAGAACTTCAAGAAACAAGAGAGAACTCTGTGTGGTGATGTCCTACTCATCACAGTCTTCATTTCATACCTGGGATACTTCACCAAACACTATCGTTTCCAGCTTATGGATGACATCTGGAGGCCTTATCTCAGCCAGCTCAAAGTACAAGACCTTGTTTGCATGCACAAAACTTGCTGAGACTTTCTCATTAGGTGTCAAAATGCAAGATGCAAAAAAATAAAAGAAACCGTACTATGATGGCTATACAGAAACTTACTAGAAACTATTCAGGAAATGTCAAAGAGTGCAAAATCACTGCTCATGCTGTCCTTGAGAACACCCTGCACAGATTATGGAGGGATTTAAAACAAGAAGTGGACTCCCAGTCATTGAAAGTTTTAGTTTGCTTTCCTCCAAGGTTGTAAATTTGAATAATTGATGAGATTCAGAAGCAGTATTACAGTCAATCTATTCAGATCTCATGGTACTCTCCCTTATCAATTATCCTGCAGTCACTGCTGCAGTTACACCCATAATTTTATATAGACTTTTATGTGAAGTTAAAGTACAGTAATTGCTCTTTTTTAATTTTTCACAATATAGAGTTCAAAAATCACTAATTTGTCTTTTTCTTAAAAGGCCTACACAGATTTAACATCACAAACAATTGTGCTTCAGCCTTTTAAGAATCGGCACCAGTGAAAGAGATGATTAAAAAATGTTTATATTGTACAGTTGTATGGATGCATATCTGATTTGAATCATATTAGGATGGTTTAGCTATGGATTTATTTGTGTCGTAACTGATGATTAGTGGTGAGTAGCCAAGTTATGTAATGCAATGATTACCAAAATCTCAAAAACTTGACTTGTTTTGTCCCACACATTATTTAAGGTTCCTATCCCCGTGACCCCAGAGCTGGACCCTGTCAGCATGCTGACAGATGATGCAGACATTGCAGCATGGCAAAATGAAGGGCTGCCTGCTGACAGAATGTCCACTGAGAATGCCACCATTCTCACTTCCTGCCAGCGTTGGCCGCTCATGGTTGACCCACAGCTGCAAGGCATCAAGTGGATCAAGAACAAATATGGTGAAGACCTAAAGGTCATTCGCAGTGGACAGAAAGGGTAATGAAGCTACCAAAAAAGATGGGCATGTAGTCATATGTTAGAGGATTTGATAAGGGGAACTTATCAAATCTTCAAAATGAAGTTCTCAAAAATGCAAAATGAACTTCTCTTTTTTTAAGGTACCTGGATGTCATAGAGCGAGCACTGGCATCAGGTGATGTAGTTTTGATTGAGAACTTGGAAGAAACTCTGGATCCTGTTCTTGGGCCATTGCTGGGCAGAGAAACAATCAAGAAGGGCAGGTAAAGCGATGTGATTTGACTATCCTGAATTATTGTTAGCAACAGCTGCATTTTTAAATTTTTTTAAATTATCTTCAGAAACAGGTGGATTATCTTCAAAAATGGGTGAATTGGGCACGCACATCTAAATGTAAATGCTTTGATTAATTCTTAATTCCAGATTATTCTTTTAAAGAGCTGCTGCATTGATTCTTGTGTGTTTTTTATAACTATGGTATATGTTTTGTATTATGCTGTATGACTGTTTTTATCTATATCTAACACTGTTTTCATAATTCATATTAGTCCTTAGTATTTATTATTGTCATGGTGCTTATATTTGTAATGCCTTTTATTTTAAGGTCACATTATGAATGTGACAGAAAACAACCTGCAGAAACTGCAGATGAAGAAATCTCATTTTTAATCTGATGTGTTTGATGGATAATTGTATGTGATATCTAAATAGCTTGTAGAGCATTTTGCAGTGAATAATATAAAATTGTCACATGTCTGTGACATGATATCTCCATTCCACAGAGATAAATGTGGGTTATTCTATTAGTGAGTGCATGGAATAAAAGCTAGCCTCTCTAGGGGTGTGGGGATACATTAACATGCACATTAGTGACATACCCTTTATGCAGAATGATACGCTGCCTGTCCAAAAAAAGTTATATGCTCAAATTCCGTTGAACAGCTTTGAGTATGGTACCCATTTGCTGTTGCATGATGTTGTTAGACTTCTGCAGTGCAGCATTTATTTCTGTCCAGTTCATGTTCTGCTACATGCAACCTCAGATCATAACACAGGCTTGAATAATGCACACTAAGCACAATGGGGAACAACATTTAAACTTTAATTAAATTCAGTTTTTCAATTCTTTATTAGGCACATAGATAGTTGCATATCTGGTGTGCTTCCCAACCCTGTTAATGACAATTGAGCTGATTTGAATAACCCCCCCCCGGGATGCATATCTCCTACCATACAACCATAGCTACCTGTACATGGATCCGTATACGTGAAGTTGTCCTCTTGTCATCAGTTTAAAATTTCTATGTTGGATGGAGAAAGTTCAGTCCTTGCCAATTGTTATTTTTATCCAACGTAAAAACGGTTAATTCTTGCTAAGTTTCCACAATGTGGATGATGGAACTTCATCTTTTTAAGAAAATAGCTGTATTGCCGTGATCAGCAGTAAGGATCGGGAACCCACTGTGTACACAAGATTATGTAGCGAAAACTTGATAAGCCATATAGTATTAACCTAAACACCATCAATACCTATGATTAAAATCCCACAGTATAATTCGCACTTGGTAACCAACTCTGACAGTGTGACATGATCTCATATCACGATCAAACTTGCAGCAATACATTTATCTTTTGGATTGCATGCATCCATGTTTCTGCACACAGCTTTTCTCCTCGATTGTAGAAGGGGCAGCAGTTGACCTACTGATTTTCTGTGCAGAACAGAAAGTGAGTGCAATAACTGCTTACTCACTGTAAACATCTAAATGTTATGCTTTATCTTCTGGTCCTTCAAAATAAGCAGTTGCACAAGTGTATACTTAATGTTGTTTTCCTTGAATACCTCATTGACATGTTTGTTTTTTTTAATGTAAGTATTTCAAGGTTCACTGTCAGCTATGGCATGTCAGTGTCATTCACAGGAAAAACAGACAACACTGCAGTGGTGGGGTCTAACTTGGATAAATCTTTTTTTTAGGAATTAACAAGACTGATTTGATTTGAATAACACTTATGATTCCATAGAGATACCAAGTGGCAGACTAGCACCTTCATTGATGTCAGCACAAATACAGATCTTGCAGACCAATTTCCAACACTTTTGTAATGTAACAATCATTGTCTTCTCTGTTGAGATGGCTGACTGCACTGGAGAGCTTGACATTGCCTTTTTTTATGGATCATATTTTAATCACTTGCAGCAGAAGCAATGTCATCATGGCTCATTTTTCCATCCAACTTGACAGTACAAACATTAGGCCATGTGGTTTGATGTAGTACAAAGCCTGACAGGTAGAAGAGATGGGCAGTACAAAGAGTCTTTCTGGGTGGGGCTAACAGTTGCTCATTAGCATTTAGAGAAAAAATGGCTTTTCTGAGCAGGACTGTGTGGTATGTTTAGTGTCCTACTGTGCTCAATACTTGGTTTGACCAAAGGACAACATTTTATTTAGACATCAAAGAATAAATTTACCTTCAAGTCACAAAACTTTCTTCCATTACTCCAGTGTCCAATCTTTATGCTTCCTCGCAAACTAAAATATTTTCCTCCATTTAAATATGTTGAAAATATTGATATTGAAAATATTTAAAGATGAAACAGAGTTTTGTTGTCTGTAAATAAACTGTTCAGCAGATCTGTAGAGTAGGCGATTAGAAAAGTGTGAGTCAGAAGGGGGACTTTTCAGGAGATATTCAGAATTTTTGATATAACATGGATAATTGCAGCGTGACTGTTGAAATGATGACAATTATTAAGCGCTTTGGTCACATCTTTCTTTCAGAGAAGCTGTAAATGAACAGAAACATTCTGATCCTTGTTTCTCCTAACAGCTACATAAGGATCGGAGACAAGGAGTGTGAATTCAGTCCCCATTTCCGCCTCATCCTGCACACCAAGCTTGCCAGCCCTCATTACCAACCTGAATTGCAGGCCCAATGCACCTTAATAAATTTCACTGTCACTAGAGATGGGCTTGAGGACCAGCTGTTGGCTGCTGTAGTCAGCATGGAGAGACCTGACCTTGAACTGCTGAAGGTGAGATAGTCTTTCACAGCCCAGAACGTCTGGAGTGGAAATTTTAGCAGATCTCTGGCACTTTTCTTACTCACAGAGAGAATGTCTTTCATGTGATTTACTTGTTATTTACTTTTAATTTTACTGTGATTTTTTTTAAGTATAATAAAAAAGAAACAGAGTGAAGATCCTCCTGACAGTTGGAGCGGGGTTCCATGCTTTCACTTGTCACTATAAATCTGTAACAAGACAGACATGAAACAAAATGTTCAGTTTCTTTTAAGATTATAAAAGGCCGCAGGTTCAGACTCGATTGATTATAAACAGTCAGGCTTTGAAGTGGTTCTGTGATAATTATTGGGCTGTTTTTCTCTTAAACTGAAAAATACTGGGATATATACAAGTGTCTGTTTATGTGCTGGATGCATTATCCAGGATGTAGAAAATTACAGATACCATGTTTATAGCACAAAAGTCCTCTACAATATACACCAAATCCTGTACATGCATAATCAAAACCTTAAGATTAGTTGAAAATATGCAAGAATTTACATTTTACACTGTTGGATCTTAAGAAGGTACTAGGTAGACCATTGAAATGCAAGAAGAGGGAAATGGAATGTGTTAGTCATTTATTGAAAACAACAAACTGAAAGGGTGATCATCAGTTGATCAAAAGTTTAAGACCACAACTCAAATGAAAATGATGGCTAATCCTTTCTTTAACCACTCCAGTTCTAGTCCTTCTCTTACTTTCAGAAAGTATCCACACTGTGATAATGCAAAATATTACAGTTTTTAGGCAGATTGCAGATGAAGACAGGCAAATATGAGTGAATCTATGAGGAAAACCTGTACATGAGGCAGCAGAGTGATGAAACAAGGGCTCGATTCTTCATTATATGCATCTGCTAGGGGCATAGAGTGATGAGACTGAAATTTATTGAAGCACAGTTTCTGGTGATTCATCAGTATCGTTATCATGCAGTCTATACATCAAACTCATTGTTGTAGCCAAGTTTATTACAACTGCATCTTGCAATGTGGCTACTAATCAACTTATAAAATTTAAATTGCACCTAAATTTGGGTTTTGGGTTTTTCCATACAAAATTTCTTAAGAATCTAGTAATCCTAAAAAAAAAAATCAGATTACCTTGAAGCACCTTCAGTTTACTGGCACTTTCGTGCCCTGGTACTTTAATCAAAAAAGAGTCAACTTTGACTTAAGTCGCAGCATTCTTGTTTGACAAAAAGGAGTCTTTGTTGTGCTGACTTCTTTGATAATGACAATGTCCACAGCTATAGCTCAGAGCTGCCGGAGTTAATAGTGGCTTCTGCAGTTGCTTGGCAGCTGACATTGGAGAAGTAATACACGGCAGGTAGTTATGACATGCACTGTCTGCAGTCTGAATGTAAATGTTTGTAATTAAGGGAAAACTTACTTGATCAAAGCTGCAGCTCCTAATGATGCCTAGCGCCTGTTTCATCAATCTGTTCTTTTCATGTCAGCTATTTGAGATCGATCACTCAGTCGTGCTAAAGTAGCCCAGCAATGCTCCTTAATTGCACCTCTTATTGATGAGTTGAAGTAAAAAAAATCACGACTCTCTGAGAAACTGAAACTGAAGATAATGTGGTCTGTCTGCTAATAGACCTGAGATTGACGCACATGGAGGCCCATTTGCATTTTGATGGTTTTTCTGGAGGTGTTCCTTTTTCCATCTGGTCTCTATAGGCATACCTGTAGGCTTTCATCATGGTCAAATCAGCAGCATTTTTGATAAGTAGAGTGAAACTCGCAAAATAAATTAAAAATGGCCAAAAAGAGATTTTAAGCTTTATTCGAGAAGTTCCAATGGGGAAAAGAGTCAAGTGCGATTTAATTGAGGAGGTCATTGTCAGCATCCCCAGCATTATTGTCAAAACACAGCCCACAGAATACTGAATGGGTTTTTTTTTCCCTGTAAACAACCTGACAACTGATAACAATCAACAGCCTGATAGATTGCAAATTGGCTGTACCTGTTTGTATTTCATGAGTGGCTCTCATTGTACCTTAAATGATCGTAGCATTTCTACTGAGCCCTAAGATGACTCATGGGTGAATGAGCTCTTTAGCTATGCTAAGGAGCTTAAAATGTCAACTTGCTTTTTTTGGAGAGGGATCCAACCTTTTACCACAACAAGTAACATTGCCACCTCCATGTGCACATGCGAGCATGTCCTTGTGTGTTTGTACTGGAACAATTCAAACCTAATGAGATACTAAATACTCCACTTCCCGAACGATCTTAATAGGGCAGCTCTATGGGACGCTGCAATCATTTGCCTAGAAAAAAGATGGATTCAATATCTCATTTTAATCCCAATTAATGTCTTCTGCTGACTGGTTAATTGTTTGTTTTTTCCCTAAGAAAGGGTAATTACAAGCACATTGTGCCAGAGGAGAGTTAATCGTTAAAAACTGACTAATTACCCAATCCCCCAGTTGGGAATGTTTTAGTGTGGATTGCCCCCCCCCCCTCAAGTGCCAGGACTCTTAAGGTCATGGCTGACTCACACTGCTTAAAGGTCCACCACTCAGGATTCATGATGTACTTTTGTCACAGTGGGAAGGTCCGTTAGTGTCTCTGCTTAACATCTCACAAATGCCTCTTTTTTGTGAATTTTATCAGATTGCAACTTATATCATTTTAAACCTCTTTTATACTATTTGCTATCAAAGGAACCTACATTTTAGGAAGACATTTTTAATTCATATTTATCATAGTTTGAAATTTGACTCTTTGTAGGGGTTTTTAAGAGTTGGTAAAAAAACAAAATGGCAGATTTTACAAGACAGAGATTTGATTCATTTTAATTACTCGGAAATCACTGCAATAAGGCAGCGTCAGCTGCTAAATCCTTCATGTGTTTTCTGAGAAATGTATGGAGTTTTTTGTGGGAAAGAGAATCTACTCCTACAGCTGCCACCAGCAGTGATTAAAGGGGGTGGGTGGTTACCATAGTGCTTATAAATAGTTTCCAGCAAAACTAGAGTAGACAAATGTTACATGTTACAATCGCAGAGGCTATAATTTAAAGGAGCTTTAACAAGACAAAGACATTTTTCTGTAGAATAAAAAAACATCTATCACACATTTTAAATAGGAATGGGAGTAAAAACACATTAAGGGGCTTGCTCAGTTGATGGCATTCATACAGTATGCTTTGAAGGGCCAAATTTTGCATGAACAGAGGCAGGAAAGAACTGGCCTTATTAGAGGACAGGAACATTAATCAATTTGTTGAGCAAATGCTATTAGCAGAGAACTTGGGATATGTAATCTATGCAATGCCTTTATTAACTCTGTCAAGGCCGTCTCTTTGAATGCTGCAAATAGAAATTATGGAATAGATTTAAAATATATATTTTTTTAATATTAAATCGAAGCATCCCTGGATGACGGGTAGTTATTACACAATCTTCAACTTTAGGAGACTGGAGGCTTGTATTGTAACTTGACAGGTAGTCAAGGATCAAGAGTATTAAGACAATTGGAAAAACATCAAGTGAAGTGGGAAATGCAGAATGTGCCAATTAATGAAGATGTCTTGTTGTGAATAATAAAATATCAGTGAGTTGGTGTTCATATATTGTACACATACCATTGAAACTGTATTGTAGCATGTTTCACATTGGTGAAGCTTTATAGCAGGTTTTAACCTATTGAGGACAGCCACTGGGGTAAAAAAATGTCATGACTTTGATGTAAAATACTCTGTATGAATAAATAAACACAGATGTGTGTATGTATTATCAAAAGGTTGTCTTGAGGCTACATGGTCAGTTTAAGTTTTGCTTTTTTGATTAATTTACAAAAAAGCAGATCAGTTGTGTTGTATGAACAGTATGATTAAAACACTGGACACATATGCAAATAGATTTTCTTTTGCCCATACAACAGAATATCCATCCCATAATGGCCAAACAACGAAGTGCTGCTCTTTTTATACTTATGATGTTAGTATGTTAATACCTGGTTGAAATCATCCATATCATCACAAAGGTTTATCTTATAAATGATCATTAGTTACAGCCTGTGTACTGATTGGCTGGTTCCCTTGTAAGGTGCAGTTCTTGGAATTTCTTATTTGTTGCTGTTGGTCAGGATGCATGTGAGGCCAAACTGATGCAAAGGACAAAATGTAGAAAATGAGTTTAGAAGATCGGGGTTAAGCAGGACAATATTGACCAGGCCCTAGTGTTTCTGAGAATCAATGAAAAATAAAATGGACAGGTGGGAGGTTGACATTTTTCTGAACCTTAAAAATTGAATTGTTCAACAGGTTTTTTTTTTGTTTGTTTTTTTAAGATGTTTGGATGTGATTTCATTTTGATTAGGGGCATGATTACATAACTGATTGCATCAATGCGTATCTTCTAAAAGACATCTGAGAATTAATGTGTTTTGTTTTTTTTTTTAACCATCAAAGCTTCTTCCCTAAATTGACAGTCTCATCACATTGACGGTTAGGTCACCCAGCAGAGGATTGATTTTGGTAACCAGACTGAATTTGTCTAATCCAGCCAGGAGCACTCTTTTTATGTTTCCGGATAAGTGATGCAGAGCATATTGATTAGTTCCACCTTTGAGGCACCCTTCAGTATTCATACTCTTATTTGACCCACACCTTGAACATTGGCCACTCCCTCAAAGAAGCCCATGTACCATGTCTCATACTAGTGAGGATCTGCCAAATTGAAGTTTTTTTTTTCTCTGCATTTCTTTATTTGATTAGTCTGACCTAACAAAGGAGCAGAATGGTTTCAAGATCACTTTGAAGACACTGGAAGACAACCTGCTGTCCCGTCTGTCCTCAGCTTCGGGAAACTTCCTGGGTGATACGGACTTGGTGGAAAACTTGGAAATAACCAAACGCACTGCAGCCGAAATTGAAGTAAAGGTAGTCCAATACTTATATTGCAAATCTTGTGTGTCTTGTGTATTTTCATAAGTATTGTGTGGCGCGCGCGCACAATACTTATGAAAATCAGAACAAAATGTGATGAAATACAACATAAATCCTAAAATTTAAACTTTAAACACCACTCCATTAATTTATGGTCACCAGTTGTTTTTAAGTGTTAGTATATGTAGTACATTAGATATAGTGTATTATGGATTTTATAATGTACCAGATCTTTTCAGGGTGTGGCAAATCAAGAAAACAGGCAGGCCAACATAACAGCTGTGCTTGAACTGTAATTAGCAGGATGTTTTTCACTCTCATCTCTGGTGAGAGTCTGATTGTGTCATTTTAAAAAAAGAAAAAATCATTTCTTTTATATTTCAAGGTACTTATGAGAGGGCAGTTTGAAATTATGTGTTAGTCTGCAGTCTGTTAGTGAGGAAATTAGTGCAGATGTTAATTTTGCAGTGCATAATTGCAGAGGTAACAAAGAAGGGGGGGGGGTGAAAGTAAGAAGTACATCAGTTATATGTTCTCACTGTGAAAATATTCTGGATGGAACTGTGAAATTGGAATAGCTCTGCTCTTCACTGGAGGGTGTTTTATTGCACAGCATACAATTTCATCTTTAGCCGACTGATGAGTCTTAAGTGTGTACTGATCTGTGTCTTTGAGTCTCATGCTCTTGCATTATTTTCTCTGTAGGTAAAAGAAGCCAAGGCGACAGAGGCTAAAATTAATGAGGCTCGGGAGCACTACAGACCAGCAGCAGCACGGGCTTCCTTATTATACTTCATAATGAACGACCTCAATAAAATCCACCCTATGTACCAGTTCTCTCTCAAGGTAGCTGGTCTGTTGACACGTCATGTTTTCTCTCTGCCTCTCTGGCCCTCATTTAGACCCCTCTTTACACTAATTCTTCCTGTCTTTCTTCCATTTGCTCTCTGTGTTTTATGCTCTTTGCCCTTCTTTTATTGTGTTTGTGGCTCCCTAATGTGGTTATGTAGAGTGCAATGTCTTTCTTATTGTTAGCCAAAGAACACTGAGAGGAGGCAGCTTGAGATATGGTTTGCAATCATTCCTGACTCAGCAGGTAGCTGCCACAGCACAAGTTCTTACCAAACATAATAGAATGAAAACAAAGAGTAGAGTATGCATGTATACTTGTGACCTTGTGCACAAAATAACATTTATCATCTGTATTATGTACAGAATGTTAAAGAAATTAACGATATTACATTTTGTCTTATTCATCAGAATATTGCCATCACAATGGTATGATATAATTTAACTAATAAATATATATTTAAGGCAAAGATTAAGAAAAGGAAAAATACATATATACAGATGTACATATGTGTTTCTGCACATGTATACACCTATGGGATGTATAATGATTTTGATTACTTAGACTTGCATTTAGTAGTACATATAGAAACAGAAATGACTGTTGTATCTACCTTGCACACCCTCAGGCATTTAGCGTCGTCTTCCAGAAAGCAGTTCTGAAGGCTGAGCCAGACGAGGATCTGAAGCAACGGGTGTCCAACCTAATTGAGAGCATCACCTCCTCTGTTTTCCAGTACACCACCAGAGGACTGTTTGAGTGTGACAAACTCACCTACATTGCTCAGCTCTCTTTCCAGGTACATAGAAAGCTTGTCTTATCTGTTGCACTGTTTGTTTTGAGAACAGCATTGCTGCTGAATTATTTGCTCCCCCCCCGAGACCAACTAACCCCTTTTGGATTTAATCAAGCGTTGAGAAAAGAGAAGCATTGCATGCTGAAAATACATTGAAGTTCTTCCGGTTTGTTGTGTCTCCAGATCCTGGTGATGAATAAAGATATAAACCCTGCAGAACTGGATTTCCTTCTGAGATATCCTGTCCAGCCAGGTGTAAGATCGCCTGTAGAATTCCTGTCCAACCACTCGTGGGGAGGAATCAAGGTACAGAATGAAGCTATGTTGCTTTGAAATGCAATAGTATGACAAGATTGTTGTTCTTTTGTGTTTGAGATTAGGATTTATTGTGCAATTTGCAGATATTTTAAGGGAAAAACATTTTAAACAGGATTAAATTGTGTATCCCAGAATACTCCTCTACTTGCTCACCTCTGTAACTGTGTCTCAAATATTGTCCACAATGGTTCTGCCTTTGGGGGACTAATCACAATAATAAGACATGTTGTTGTTGTTGTTGTTATTATCCATCCATCCATTTTCTACCGCTTGTTCCTCCACTGAGGGTCGCGGGGGGACTGGAGCCTATCCCAGAGCAACGGGCGGAGGCAGGGTACACCCTGGACTGGTCGCCAGCCAATCGCAGGGCTAACACAGAGACAAACAACCATTCTCTCTCACATTCACACCTACGGGCAATTTAGAGTATTCAATCAGCCTAACCCCAATCGTGCATGTCTTTGGACTGTGGGAGGAAGCCGGAGTACCCGGAGAGAACCCACGCAGGCACAGGGAGAACATGCAAACTCCACACAGAAAGTCCCCAGCCTCCATCCCAACCGGGATTCGAACCCGAGGCCTTCTTGCTGTGGTGCTAACCACCATTTTAATTAATATTATCTTCATATTTCATTCAGTATTTGTATAATTGGACTGACTGAAATGTTGTGATTTTTTAAAGATTAACTTAATTTTCAATTCAAATTCCCTTTTCTTTCTTTAATATAGACTAGTCTAAATCTGTGCATTGTGATAGATAATGAGTTATCTGCCTCAAAACAGCAAGACCTCTTCATCTTCTATCACAGAAATAATTTGATGTTAAATATTTTTGGACTCATATCTTTTGGCTTGTCATTTTGGAGAGACATAACTGACTTTTTTTTTTTTACCCTCCAGTACTTTGAGCACTTAGCTTGGGTTGTATCCTATGGTGTAATTTGCACAGCCAAGTCATTCAGCAGCATTTTTGCATAAAATATACTTGGAAATGCCAGCAGGGTTGTTTTTGAGCCAAACCAGCACTCAGACTGCATGTGAGTCTCTAGGGCTCAGGCTTAGCCTTGTGACACTAGTGCGTTTTAACACTGAAAGGGCACTGGAACAAACTTTGCCTGGCAAAGAACTCAGAGAACCGACGTTTAGCAAGGCAGCATTGGGAAATAGAGCAGGAGAGGTTCCGTCTCCTGTCATATCAGTTTAGTGGCAGATTAAACAAACTAGCATCATGTTTTTAGCCCACTATACTCATGAATTTTTAAGCCTGTACCCCCTAGAATATGAAGCAAATGTTTGCATTCCATCACATATTTTAATCAATATATTCTGTATTTCTTCCAAAAATAAATGCTATGTATGAATAAATATATCAATATAGTGGAACAAGAGGAAATAAGGTACACTATAAATATGTAATGTATTCTATAGTGACTGGAAATCCACCATTGTACAATAGATAGAGGTCATCAAGAGTATTTTTTAGCCATATCAAGTTAGTCATGTGTGCATCCCAAATGTCTGCTTGTCTGATGCTGGTCAAGATTTGGAGTAATAATTTAAATTAAATCAAGGAAATAGATGTTCTATTTTTAACATTTATCATTGTAATGGAAAGAGGAACTATCTTCTCCTGCTATGCAAGTTGCAATATAGACTGCAGGTAAAATTTAGTTTGTGACCATATAGCAGTGTCATTTTGAATGCTTGGAGCAGCTCTGAAGAATTGCATTTACTTGCCACTGCATCCTATAACTGAACTGTTGGAGAGGCATGTTGGTGCAGTGGTTAGCACCATAAGAAAGGTAGGACGAAAGCTCTGTCTTATCCACAGTTCCACAGTTTACATGTTCTCCTCATACCTTTACAATTATACAGTACTAGTATAATATTTAAATTTGAGTTATATGTTTAGTTTTATCAGCCAAGATCATATTTTTGAGATTCAGTATTCAATCTCATTATTTTCACTGAGACTTTATTTTATCTGTCAGCTATTAGCTGAAGCACCCTGCAGTCATGAAGACTGTGTGTCTCTGTGTGCATGCGTGTTTACTTGTCTTGGAGCATACCTGCTGGAGGCTGTGCTGTATGACACTGCTCTACTCCAGAAATGAAGATAAGGTGTCTGTCAGCTACAACATCACATCTAACCCTTTCTGGTTCTGCAGTGGATGCACATTTTATATCAACCCATTATGAAAGAGATCCTGTTTACTCAGCATTTCCATTTGAATAAACTTTATTTACAGTATATACGCATGAGGGCCGATAAGCGCACTTTTCTGTTTATCTTTTTTTTCAAACCAATTTTTGCAAGCAAGGTTTATGCTTTTGCTGTGTACAGTGAATTTTTTCTCAAGCGGTCACAAACTTTAATGTGCATCACTGAACACAGACAAGCTGCATTTCTAAAAATACAGCGGCTTTATCATGTTTTTTTATGGCTGTGCTATTTTTCCTCACCATCACCACCAGGCCCTCTGCTCTATGGACGAGTTCAAAGATCTGGACCGAGACATTGAAGGCTCAGCCAAACGCTGGAAGAAGTTTGTGGAATGTGAGTGTCCAGAAAAAGAGAAATTTCCACAGGAGTGGAAGAATAAGACATCACTCCAGAGACTGTGCATGATGAGAGCCCTGAGGCCTGACCGTATGACGTATGCTGTCAGGTGAGAAGTGTGGTCATTGCTTTACTTCTTGATCTTAAAGACCTGCACCATTTGAGGAAACGGTAAAGGTTAAGCATCTTAACCTCTGGCTTCTCATTGACCTGACTGAACATCTGCACTGTACCTTTTGCTGCAGTGTGTTTTTCATTGCAGAGTCATGCAATGATACTCTTAACTTTCTTTTGAATGGTGATACTTTTTATTATGCAAATGTGTAATGTTTGCATTTATCCTTTTGGAACAGACTGCTTTTAAATTCCTCTGAAATTCCTCTGAAATTAGATCTGGTAAGTGAGGACACCTAATTAAATGTAATGGATAATTTATTAACATTCTTAGATTTCTTTCTAATAATTATGAAAAATACATTCAAGTGCACTGTGGTGATGTATAAAAGCGAAGTGTTTTGTTATTTTATCAGCATATTCGACAAAGAAAATATCCTTCAAATTAGCCCTTCAAAGGATGCAAGGGGTTGAAAAGCACCAGTGACCACTGAGTCGTGACTAAAGTTAATATGTTTCCTGTATGCAGCTGTCAGTATAAGTCACTGCTACAGGACTCTTCCAGCTATGCAGCTTGTCGGTCAAAGATAATAAAGTGTTGAGCAGAACTGAGTCATATTCTCCCTGCAGAGACTTTGTAGAGGAGAAACTCGGGAGCAAGTACGTGATTGGCAGAACACTGGACTTTGCTGTATCCTTTGAAGAGTCTGGGCCGGCTACACCAATGTTTTTCATCCTCTCTCCTGGAGTTGACCCTTTGAAGGATGTGGAGAAACATGGTAATATTCTACTTTTGTCTTTCTTTTTTGTTTTTTAATCTCTATTGAGCCACTAAATTCACCCTTTCAGTTCTGGTTTAACAGAAACACTGCAGTTGCTGTTTTTTCTTTCCTCATTTCGTTGTCATTGCGCACAATATCTTTTACAAAGAGGAGGCCTGTTAAAGTCAAGTGCAGGTAAAGATGTGTGCTTGATTTCCAGTTTGATTCCTACTGCACAGGAAACTGCATTTATGCCAGCACATCTGCTGTGTGTCAGTGCTGATATCAGCCATCTCTGCTGATGCACAACAGGCTCTAGCTAGATTGAAGGGATTATATTAAAGGTCATGAATATATGAGATCACTTCAGTTGTGTGTTTGGGGCATCAAAATGTAAATGTCATTGGTTTTGGACTTGCTTTTACATAACTGTTTAAATAACGAGGATGGCAGAAAGATTATATGATTTTATGTTTGCCCACAAATTGGCTGAAAGTCGAGGATTTGCTACAGTATTGGTACTTTTGAGTCAGTTGCTAGATCACATTTAATTAATGTGCACTAATTTGAAGGTCCCTTATGGAGTATTGCCAATTATAAAAGACTCTTCTTGCATGATGTTTTTTACTTTCTTCGCTCAATGTTGATTTATTGATGTTGGATTAAATTGTCTCAATTTATCTATCATTCATTGTACAAGAATGAAATGAAGGGAAGACATTAAATGTCCCCGTTTTTTGGTTTTACTGTTAAAGCAAATTGTCGTGTGTGTATATATATATATATACACACACACACAGGTATATATATATATATATATATATAAAGTTGCCACACACAAAGTTCCTGGCCCCATTTTGAGAAAAATCCTCTGCTAATGAAAGCAGGGAGCTCTCCTGCCTGTAAGGGCTATGGTTATTGATTAGTAACGCCCTCACTTTAAGTCAATCCAATCAAAGCTGAAAGTAACCAATCACAGCCACTGCTACAGAGAGAGCGCAATGATGATGAATAGCATGAGTCATATTACACTCAACCACAAGCAGTGCTTTTCCATTATAGCTGTGACTATTGGGTTTCTAATTGGTATTAGGAATCAATTAGATTTTCATTAGATAGGCAATGTGATTTTGTATGCTCTGTAGGGGGTTAATATCCCTAAGACAAATGCCTCTCTATCTGTTCAGTTTGAGGTTGAAGATTTAATGAAAGGGGTAGATATAGAATGATCAACATCAAATGGAAAAGGTCAAGCCATATGACCATATGTCACTGTTTATGACCTGGAATAGATAGTGTAGCTATGAGGTGCTGACCTTTGTTCATAACATGGAATTTCATCAGGACAATCATAATCATTGCCATGATATTTCATTTATTTCACAATACCATTGCTAGTATCATAATGTGCTGATGGATATTTATCTACTCCTTTCAGCATGAAAGGAATAAATAAAATATATAATTTTGTTGTCAAGTGAAGGCACTGCTTCTAAATTAAATTTTCCAGGTTGGATTTTACAAAGTGCATTGGTAATTGCGGGTTTTCTACTGTGTAATAGAATAAAACTATCAAAACCTGTATATTTATTAATGACATGGTGCAGGTTGGCACTCTATGGCAAGATATGCAATTAAAGTCTGGAGCGGTTTTGAAACCATCATCCATTCATCTTCTAATTTTTATCTAATTCAAAGTGGCTGGGGCAATAGTATAAGCAGAGAGGCTTAGATGTGACCTTCTCTGGTATTTCATCAATGTCTTGTTCAGAGGAGTTCCCAAGCCAGAGGGAGACATAGCCCCCCAGTATGTCCTAGGTGTTCTGTGGGGCCTTCCGATGTGACATGCCCTGAAAACCTCACCACAATGGCCGAATCCTAACCAGATGCCCATAAAACCTCATCTAAGTCAATGGGGAAGATATACAGTTGAACAATGATATACAATTAACTCTTTTTGGTTGATTCACATTGTCAATGCATGGTCAGCTTTCAGCTCCTCACCAGAGGCCTCATGTACTACTGCCTTTCCATGATTCAATTTATATATGCAAAGCTATCTGCATATTTGTGCGATCAATCAGCATGAGCAGTGGATTTTTTTTTCCACTGCTCAATATTCTCATCAATGAAGTGCAGGGGAATTTTTTGGTACCCTGTCAACAAGGATAAATAGCAAAAAAGGCGAGTAGGAGCATGCATCTGTAAGGCTCTAAATGCTGCAGGATCCAAGCAGACACACTGAACTTAAAAAAAAGACATAAGTGAAATGTGCACATGACTGAAGTGTGACCACAATATGGGGCAGGAGAAGAGGAACTCAGCCCCCTCGGAGAAAGATGCCTTGTGTGGGCAATGCCAGGCTCCTCACCATGTCGTGCTCTAGGGTTGGCCAAAGCTCTAAGCACACATCAACAGCACCACACACAGCATAGTAAATGACATTCTAGTGAATAGCTGATTTTTCACACTTGCTAAAACTGAGCTCCTGGCTTTCCCAGTCAACCAATCCATTCTTCACATCATTGACTTCAAAATTGAGCCAATGATACCCTTTGCCTGCTATGTTCCACACATAAGTGTCTTCTGGCAAAGCAGTCTCTAAAGCCATGGTAATTCAGACTATTTTCATACCTTCTTTCCCCAATGGTGAAACAACCTCCCAAGCTTTGGGAAAGCAGGGGTAACACTCTCTTCCATCAAAAAGCCCTTGACGATACAGCTCTTCTATTAGCACCATCTTTCTCCTATTTCTCCTCACCTCCTTTCACCTTCTCTTTATATCCCTTTTCCCTACCTCTCATTAGCTTTGTACTGTTAGTTGTAACTGCACTTTTACTAGGTAGGTTAGGACTGCCAGGTAGTGTTATTCACATGTGTCTCAATTTCTTGGCACTTGATTGTGTCTCCCACTGTAAGTCATTTTGAGAGAATTGTCTGCTAAATGAATAACATGTAAATGTTCATAGAGTAGAAATAAATGTTTTTTAAATATTTGTCTTGATATCTTGTTTCAGGGAAAAAGCTTGGTTTCACATTTGACAACAAGAACTTCCACAACATTTCTCTGGGTCAAGGTCAGGAAATTATAGCAGAACAAACGCTTGATCTGGCTGCCAAGAATGGTCACTGGGTCATTTTACAGGTACAGTAAAGCATGTTAAATCTGTTTTACTCTAAGTAGTTGTGGTTGTGAATGTTATGTCAATCATTTGTGGATGTTTTTGTTCCATAGATGTGTATATTTACTTGCTCTCGGCCAACAGTGTAAAATGGTCCATTAGTGAAAATCATTTATCTTGATGAATCTGATTAGAAAATTTAAAACTAGTCTATGTAGAGTATAATACTAAAAAATGTAGCATTTTAGATTATTTAACCATGATTCCAAATGTTTTGTGTAGATGCAGTCCCTAGGCAAATGTGGAACTTAACCAATGTTGAAAAGAAAAACAGAAAAATGTTCTTTTTTTGGCACATGGTATTTCAAGGTGACACTTTACTATCAGAGCTTCAAATGAGTTGTATTACATTGTTGTATTACATACACTCAATGACCCACAGGTCCATCAACCCTGTCCCATAATTCAGATTGGTTTTCTGTCCTACTGTCTGGAACCGTTTTCACAAAAGAAACTGGGTTCCCAGGTGAAAGCAGTTCTCTACCTGGTAGGACAGAAACCCGCCTGAATTATGGAACTGGGTTGATAACCCCTGATATAGGTTAATTCTTCTTTACCAAGTTTGTTGTGATTAAAAAAGTGGATTAAATATTTCAGTGGACATTTCCTCACTGAAAAGCCCCTACTGCATTATACAGTACAATATCTACACCGGTGTCTGTTCCTGTCTTATCTGGAGGGCAAGACTGGTGTTTGCATTTTAAGTGGAAACCTTGGTGGAATTCTAATGGGAAGTATTGACAGATATGAGCTGCTGGCTAGACACTACGGGGACACCCTCTCCGTTTTAGTTCACACAGCTGGTAGAAGTATAAAAAAATAAATCAATTCAAAAGGGTGCCATCATTCTTTGCCTCAGACTCGTGATAGCAAAGACAAGCACTTGTATAATTATACAAGTACTTGTATAATTTGCATAGGAATCACAATCGATAAACTTTAAAATGGCCTTGGCAACAAACCTCCCACTTGCGTTATCATTACCTCTCTGTCTGTGGTGAGCCATCCCTGTGGCATGGAAGAAAACCAAGGGGAGGGGATTGTTTTCATCTGCTATCCAACTCTCCCTTCAGGGGAGAAAGGACAAATTACTTTATTTTTAGTTGTGATCAAAACCTCATGTTTTCTCTGTTGCTTCGTTTGACTTCTAACCTTAGATCTATATTATTTGATCTGTCCCCCTTTAAAGTTTGGACAATTAACTACAAACACTGGAAAACATGATCAATATCAGATGAATATACAATAAACACATCAAAGGTTAAGGGTGGACAGACATTTCTTGTCAATAGCAATTTACTAAGACACCATTTCATATGCATACTGAGCACTGCGGGATTTTCACTACACTGCATACAAAACTGATAACATGATAAACCACCATGTGTTACATTCATCTAGAGTGGGAGATAAAAGTGCAGAATTTACTAAATGTATATAACGTCAATCCAGCATGTATATGAACCTTCGTCTTCTGTGTTGTCTCTTATGTAGATAGAGGTTTATGCATATGTTTTCACTCTCCTTGACTGGTCTAAAGTGCAGTTATGTGATGTTTGAATTGCACTAGTTATAGGATGCCAAAGATGGTACAGCCACAACCTCCAATCTTCAATTGCAGGTTAGAATGTGCTGGCTAAATGAATTAAGTCATACCCACCAGGAGACCGAAGGAGCGATACTACAGTAGCTGTAGCTAAAATGCTATCAGCATTTTTCGGTTGAGGTGGAATATTTGTGCTCTGTGAAGGAGTGTCAGACATTTTTCAGAATAGAAATAGAATTTCTCTATGGTGTGACATGGTGTTGGAATTTATTTGAGCTGTGAAATAGGATTGTTTTAGCACACATATATATATACAGCATGTGTCCATATGGTTGTAGTAAATCCCACTGAGATAAACATATATGACAGTATAGATGTTGTTATTCTGCTTTTTGTCCTGTATTATACTGATGATTTGAATACTTGTGAATGTACAAGGCATGTTATGGAGAAGACCGTGTAGTAGTAGTCGCAGTAGTATATCATTATAATCTCCCCTTGTAATATCAATGTGCTGGTTTTGCCTTATTCACACATCATGTCTATGGCCTTCAATTGCAGCAGTCTGCACTTTTTTGAATAATAAAAGGGTATCTCTCCTCAGCTTCTACCAAATCATCTAGCTATTCATCACGTCTATCTTCTCAGCCGCTCATCTCAGCATGCCATTCTTCTGCCGGGTCCAGCTTTGTCAGTGGAAGGCCAGGTCAATGATATGTTCCCCTTCAGTGATAGGTAATTATACTGTAGAACAGCAGCTCCTGCTCAGGTGAACTCGAGAGGCAGAAATGCAGAAAGCAGCCAATTGGGAGGAGAGATGCTTGGGAGTTGAAGAGGCAATCAATCGGGCAGATTGGAGTTGAATATCACACACAGGAAGAGGGACTCAAGTGTTCTAAACTCGGTGGCCTGTTTTACACATTTACTAACAGAACCAGCCCATTTGTGGGGGGAGACAATAAAATGAAAATGCTTCCTCTGTGTCCTTGCTTTGTAAAGACCAAATGGTGTCAGCAGTACTTTGAAATGTAGAAAAAAATATATTTTTCTTTTTATGACTTTACCATTGTAAATTTGAAACAATTTTCTGAGGTTTCTTTTGGGGAAAAGGCAGTCTGTGTAATTGAATTAATGTATAATTCATGCACATTGTCACACACTACAAGATAATTACCCTCCCACCTCGACAGCATCTTGTTGTGTTTCAAATACCTGACATCTGAGAGACGACTGATGAAATTAAGCAACCAATACAGATGGAGCAAACAGAAAGTACTATATTGGATGTTGTATATTGGACGAGTCAAAACCAAACAGACTCGTCTTAACAAAATAAAACTTGTATCCTGGTTTGCTCATATTCAGCACAACCCCATTTTCTAACACATCATATTGCTTCTAGTTTGACTTGTTTTCATACAGTGAAAATAATGTATTGCACTGTCAAAACACAGAAAAGATGTCAATCAAATCAATGAACATGGAAATTATAATCAAGTATCATGGTTGTAAAAGCATTCCTCAATGATTCTTGTCTTTTAAGCCATCGTGCCTATGTAGAATAGAAGTGTTTAACTTACCTGATCAAAAAATTCTAAATATCTGATTTCTGGAGTCAGCTAGGTAGAATATTCAAATGATCAGATGAATAAAATAATTCAATATATTTTAGCAGATATCAGCAATTATCTTTTCTAATCTATTATAAGAAATCAGATTAGTACATGTAGATTTTTCTGCAAAATTTTGGTGTCTGTGTGCTTATTTAACTCTTTTACATCTGAAAATGGAAGTGAGTCCTAACAGAAGGAGAAGCAGTGAAAGGTTGGTAAAGAGCCACTTCTTGCTTTTCTCCTCTTGAGTATTTCATGGCTGTGTACCCTAAAAGACATCCAATAGACTTTAACTTGTAAAGCAAGGCTTTTTGATTATGACACATTTGAAGTAGATGCAAATGCATCATATATATTACTGAGGTTTGAACTTACACTTTTTAAAATTCTTCCATTATTACATCAATAGTACAGTAGTTCAGTCTTCATTTTCTTTAAGTAAAATGAGAAAATATTCGTATATGTGAAATATATTATAATTAGTTTTTTGTCAGACCTTTACAGCTACACCTTACATTATCAGCTGACATTACTGCCTCCTCACCATGGCATCCCAGCCGTGCAGCTGTCCTTTCCATTCTCCGTCGAATGGATTGTGTGTGAAAAAGAAACAATGTGCCACTTCACATGCTTGTGTTTGCATGACAGGCAGTTCAATGTGTTGTGCCTCCCCTCAGGTTGCATTTGATTGCAATGCTTCAAAGACCTCGCCAGTGGTGTCTTCTAATGGGTTTTAGTTTAGACTTTTATATTATTATGTAAATAGGAGACTGTTTGATGCAGTATCAGTGCAGCCATCGCAGAAGCTGGGAGGCTCTTATCAAGAAGACGTTAGGGGAACAAAAAGTGCTGCACCTGAAAGTTAATTAAAAAGCCATAAAGTAGTGGCTGCTCCTCTGTCTTGTTTGTTTGTCTCTTTTTCTTTCTTTCTCTCACCCTGCAGCCCGAGGATGAATGGTTTCATTACAGTGACGAGTTCTGAGGCAGTCTCTCACTTCTTCTGTTGGCTTTTTGCTGCCAAACTCTTTACATGCCAAGAGGAAAGATTCCACTCTGGTTTCATGAAAAACCTTTTGGATTTAGACTTTTAATTTGTAAACTATTCATTATTCTCTGGGGCACTGTGAGGCAAACTAATTCAACAGTGCCATGCTCCTTATGGTTTTCTGTTTATTTTTTTCCTCTATTCTTGCTTGTCAATGACTCCCTACACACACAAACCTCGGAAATGTGGTGGGCTAGTCCTTGTTTTGTCCCTTCATTTGAAAAGCAGTCCAACTCAGCTATTGCAAGGAAGATTAAATATGGAGAGTGAAGAGAAATGACAAAGTAAAGAGGCTTATGAATTAATGACTGGAGTTATTAGTGCTGTAATTAGATTTAGGGAATGGGCAGTGCTGCATGGTTAGATCTGTGTGTGAGGCTTCTTATTCACAAGATATCCTGTAAGTGTCAGGACAGTTGAAATGGAAAATTGAACTCATCCAGGCTTGTGTGATACAGTCAACTTCACTCACTGTGCTTCATTGACAGATGAATATGCAGAAAACTATGGAAGATGTGCAACCAGAGGATGTCTGCTCAATGTCAGCAACAGAGTAATGGGTTTCAAGTACAGTGTACCCTTTAATTTGGGGGTGTCAAAGTCATTGTGATGAAAAATAAGTAAATTATACAACCAACTCTGTATCTATAACTATGTCTGACAGAAACTGGTGTAGATGAGGGAGTCTATCAAACCAAAGAGAAAATAATTTTGTCTAACATGATGCTACTCAACATTTGAAGACTGACCTTATGGCTAGCCTATAGTAGGTAATGGTTCTCTCCATGCACCATTAGCTGTAGATAAAAATTTAATTGGATTGTTTAGCAGCTATTGGTACACCATTTTACTATTTTTTTAGGGGTGATGGGGGTTGCAGGCAGTTGCAGTTGATTTGAAATTAGTTTGATCTCATTGTGACAATCGTCCGATTATCTTCAATGCAGCCTGTTGACCACGTGTCTCTAAAGTCTGACAAGGAAATATCATTGCAGTGTTTTCTTACTTATAATGGAAAAACTTTATATAATTAATTATTTAAAAATGTTATTACTTTATTACTGCAATGTTGTGGCTTTTTGTTGATTTGATGATTTTGGATAATAGCTTCCATTGACTCTGCACCCTCTGTTCTGCTTTTATTCTCTCTACAGAATATCCATTTGGTAGCTCGCTGGCTAGGTATTCTAGAGAAACGACTGGAGCAGCACACAGAAGGAAGCCATGAGAACTTCAGGGTGTTTGTCAGTGCCGAACCCTCCTCCACCCCCGAAGGCCACATCATCCCGCAAGGAATCTTGGAGAACTCCATCAAGATCACCAACGAGCCTCCTACTGGGATGCATGCCAATCTGCACAAGGCACTGGACAATTTCAGCCAGGTACACACAGATGGCTTACAATTATCGTAAAAATGTATTATAGCTTTCTTTTTATCTTGAGAGCGTTTTTTATGGTATCTGACATGGTTTAATACTAAATTAATCCAACTTGTTTTTTCAAGTAAATTATTGCATATAATATGTTTGTCTAGATTTGTGTTATATTAAATTAGACCTTTATTTTTTAGATTGAATTAGAATATTTTTTAATTTAAAAAGTATTTAAAAAGTTAGTGGATATAATACAGTGAATAGAGGGGTGTTTGAGAGGCATGAAGTTTAAGATTTGACAGAAAATAGACAATAATTAAGTCTTAAGTGTTGAGTGGCCACGTTACCAGTTGGTAATAAAGAGGACTTTTATTATCAGGGGCTGTTTTATTTTGAAAGAATATCCCACCAGGGACATCTCTACATTCCTGAACGTACAGTATATACGTACAGTAACACGTTCACCTAATTCTCAAGCCGTTATTGCTTCAATTTGCTCAAGTCTGACATCTGATAACAGTGCAAATAATTCTTGTTTAATGCATCAGTTGAAGACAAATAATAGTGAAATAATGGAGTAAACATTTAAATACTAATGCTAAAACTAATAAAGGCTACCACTAAAGCATATTTAATGCCAAATTAACACTATACTTTTATGGCTGTTTTCTTCATTTATAAGCCCACTTTCAGGTTTGACATTGTCTTGCCATGCAAGGCACTCGGCACACAACACATATTTATAATCAAGTAATCAATTAGCAAATTTAAAAAACTGGCAGATGGTTGGAGTCACCTTTCACTCACAGTGAAATTTCCTGTGACCCATGGAGGCAGATGTCTATGTGGCACAGGGGACACTAAGCTAACACAGACAAGAATCTCATATTTCTGTGTTGTTTTTTTTTAAATTGAAGAATAGGCAGACTATATCAAGTTTTGTCTTAAGTCCCTGTAGCGGTAGACCAAAGCAGTTTGCTGCAGTGGCCTCTTCCAGCTTTTCTTTACCTTATCGCTTCCCATCTATAGCTAGGCTTAACACTGGCTCAGTGCCTCACTGCCAATGCATCTTCTTGATGCACCATTACCTCAGCGCTCAGCATCCTCCCAGTCCATTTCCACCATGTTCCCCTTCTCTGATGTGTATCTGGCTGATAAGGGCATTATGTTTGTAAAACCTGCATCATGCAGAACTGCGGGGAGTTCTGCCGAGGTAAAGAAAGAGGAAATATTCCAGCCATCCATACTCAGTGAAAGCTAATCAATGTTAGGCTAGCTCCCTGTAACAGCCCACCCACATGGCTCAAGCCCATGCTAAGCCAAGGAAATGACACTCTTGACCTTTTCAGCTGCATGCAGCTTTGGTGCCTGTATTCATTCTAGTAAGATGGAGCTGTCGCAAGTTGAAGTTAAGATCTGGTAAAATGTTTTTTCTTCAGATAACATTTGTGTAATGCTGCAGGGAAGTATGGATTTCTTTGTTTGCTGATTCCTAACATCATCGATCAGTTTATCTTTCAATTTTTCCAGTATTTCAGACGTGCACTACCCTCTTGCTAATCGGTTTAGACATACTGCCTGATGTATTTTAGCGTGTGTGTGTATGTGTGTGTGTTTGTGTGCCTGATTGCACGTCATTCCGTACAGTCCATGAATAGGCTGCCGAGGCATCTCTTTCTGTTGTGTTGAGCAGAAGAGTACCATGCAGAATATTAACTAAATCTCCCATGGGGTGTGTGTGGTAGTCAGTCTTCACTGTACTCGTGAACACTGTCAGCTCTCAGGGGCACTGCGGCAAAAGAAAGAGCTTCCACTCACCGTGACATGTGCTGGAACAAGAGAATTAGCCATCCTTTTTTCATACAGGTCATTGGCATGGTCATTTAACTGTATCTTCCCTGAGGTTACCACTCATTTATATCCATTTATTTGTTTGTTTACTCTGTCTAGAGGAATGAGACTGGAAGACAGATACAGCTAAAAATGCCTGACAAGTTGTAACAATTAAAAGGGAATCTCGTCACCGGGTCTAGTCCTTCTATCTATTGATCGACTGGGGTGGAACATTTATTTGAGGGCTGAGTCCCATAGCTAATGCCTGTGTACATATGTCATTTTAATGTTTGTATGTGTTAAGAAAATGTTCACAAAATTTCAGGAGCATTAGGGTTTTGTAATTATACAAAGAACACTAGTACACTAGTGTTTATAAGATGTAAACTGAAACATACTTGTTTGAGTTGACAGTCAATCCATATTGCTACTATGTACAACTTTGACAAGTCCAATGTACACCATTTCAGTCTTTCAAACTTTTGGCTTCACGTTCTACATCCAAATTTACATCATATGAAAAAAGAAAGTGGTGCTCAAGAAAAACTGGAGACATTTCATCATTCATGAGATTTTCATAGAGCAAAGTAACACTGTGATTTGAAAATGGTGGAAGAAAACTTAAAGTAGCACAAAGGCTTAAAATTTTTCTCACTATACAGTTTTGCCAAGCAGTCACTCATCCATCAATTTAGCATTATTGCAGATATAGCTTTATTTAGAACAAATATTTTATGGCCCTGACCTTTGTGACTTTAGACAATATTGCATTATATACTTTGTATATGCTGCTGCTACAATTCAATTTCCCTACGGGGATGAATAAAGTAGATCTTAATCTTAATTGAAACCAGAAATGATTACATAGTCACAATGTGTTACATGTGATTACATAGCAATACTGGGATGAATGGGTGGTAGGTATAAGTGTCAATTCCAGGTTCTGCTCCTATGTGGAGTCTCTGTGCCCATGTGAGACTGGTCAGTTTTTTTTTAACTGTGATGCACCCCTGGATAGCCAACAGGATAAGAATGGATATGTCGTAGGAAAAAAGTCATCAACTACATTAGCATATTAAAGACAAAGCCACCAAAGCAGCATATTGTGTAGCATTACAAATTAAGGCAGGCAAACGCCACAATATTAGTGAAGAGTAAATTCTTACTACTGACATATTATGCAATAATTATATATATATATATATATATATATATATATATATATATATATATATATATATATATATACACACACGTCCATGAGATGTTTTTGATTGAAAAAACATCTGGTCTAGATGGATGGACGGATAATGACATGGGCTAATTAACAAGTCCCACATTCATGTATTACGTGAGTAGTCTAAAATGTATTGGTTACATCAAATTCAAAATGTAAATATGTAGAGAGTGGTTGAAAAATCATATTATAATTGTGATTACATCATCAAAGAATGTGTTTTATAACCAAATGTTCCATTTAGAGTCAGCTAATGAAATTGTGCAAGTGAGCTCTCAAACATTATTTCTTTTATTTCAGGACACTCTGGAAATGTGTGCTCGGGAGAATGAGTTTAAGAACATTTGGTTTGCCCTGTGCTACTTCCATGCAGTAGTGGCAGAAAGGAGAAAGTTTGGTCCTCAGGGATGGAACAGATCATACCCCTTTAACACCGGAGACCTTACCATTTCTATCAATGTCCTCTACAACTACCTGGAAGCCAATCTTAAGGTAAATGTTTCTCTTTCCTTTTTTTTTGTAGTCCTTCTGGTCTACAAAGACCACCCTTTGTAAACTCAATTGAATATCCTAACACATGTGACCTCACCATAGAACCCCAAGCCACTTTTCTAACAAATCTGCATCCTAGGTGCCATTTGATGACTTGCGCTACCTGTTCGGGGAGATTATGTATGGGGGTCACATAACTGATGAGTGGGACCGCTGTCTGTGTCGCACATACCTGGAGGAGTATATTAAGCCCGAAATGATGGAGGAAGATTTATACCTTGCCCCTGGCTTCCCCTTGCCTAGAAACATGGACTACAATAGCTACCACCAGGTGAGGTGCATACTTATATAATCATTATTTTTTTAAAAAAAAGGAAATTTTTAAAAATAATGAAAACATCATAACTCAATAAAAACCCATTACAACTAAAAACCTTTAAAAAATGGTGACACTGAATGTTAGGGGCTTCTCTCTGGCATCCTACAACTTAATGGCATATTAATACTGGTAAAGTCCAATCACTATAATTAAAACTAATTTCAACCATCATTCTGCAAATATGTGAAATATTACTCTTCTAGGGTGAATCAATAACAATAAAAGTCCTTTATAGATCATTTAGATTAGATACATCATTATAGGATGATAGGATATTGTAATTTGACATATTTCTGTGAGGTAGAGCTGTTCTGTAAGTGTGTATTCTCTCAAATTCTGGTGCCTATTTTTCTGAATTTCTTCCTTGGAAGCATAAATAAAGGAAGAAATAGTGTGTCCCACTTGCCCGAGGTCTTATGAAATAATACCAACACAATCAGTGCCTGACCTTTTGTGGGGCTGAAATAACTTGGATTTGCAGGACAAAATCATATTAGCTGTGTCACACTGATGACATTTTACACATCACACCACACAACCAAACACTGCAATAAAATCATTTCATAGTAATCTTTGATCAGTTTTATAGAACCAAAATCAACATGACCATGACTTGATCAGGTGTGAGAGAAGAGATTAACCTCAATAAAGCCAAAATCTTCACACTGATGCTGAATAGTTCAGAAGAATACCAGACAATGGTTATACTGGGTGATCACAGGACAGATCATCTGATGTTCCAATAAATGCAGTATTGCCAGACATCTAACATAGGGAATAATGTCATGGCTTAAACTATATATACTTTTTCTTATTGTAGCCTTATTTTTTAACTAAGTGCATTATTACTTTGGACATAAACTCTTAAGTGCACAAAATCTGTTTTTGACTCTCCAGTAAAATTGTATGTTAATCAAATTTCTATTAATCTAAAACTACAAGATATACTAAGAGTAAAATAAGCAGTTAGTATAATTGCTGAGTGTTTTTTTGTCCCTACACTACTGGCAATCTGCTAACTATGTCATATAATAAATTCAAAATTCTATATAAATTACACAGGGTTCTCTTGCACGAGAAGGTAGAAAAGGCTGAATGCTGATCACATTGTCAAGATGACAGTCCATTGATTGATGCTTTTGTGAGCACTGACAATGATCAGTAGCTCAAACGTGATCTTTAACACTGTCCGGATTTAGTTTACATGGTACACAAGAAAAAGCTCTTTCATTTTCTTCAGTCTGGGTGTTGCTCAACAGGATGATTCCAGCACTATTGGCACATGGTGGAGTGTTTTTTTTTTGTTTGTACTTTTTTGCATTCATCTTTTACCTCACAGATGAGATGAAGAATGATTTGAATCTTGGGCAATGTGCAGGGGCTGCAAAAGGACTGTTGCTCTCCAGGGGACCCTCCCTAACCACCGTCTGGAGCTTGAAGTACTTTTAGGAGAGTGATTTTGGTGGCACAGGCAAAAAAACAATGGTGCCTCAGCAGTTTTACTCTTTTTGGACAACATGCAGGTGTATGCAATCAGCTAAAATTAGCCAGCACTTATAGAGGCGTGACTTCAAAGTGTTTCTCCAATACAATATTTTCCCCATCACAACTTACATCTGTGGGTTATGATTAGAAGACCCCCCTCTTTCTATTTAATTTATGTGCTTGACAAAAAGCAGCCTGAACTACATCTTTTATCTGGACTAACTTAAAAGCATATTGCTATTCATTAGGAGCAGCAGATGGAAAATGCCACATTTCCCTCATTCTGTTATGGTCATTAACAGCCTGTCAATGGATCCTGAGTGTTTGAATCTCACCAATATCTCATCATGCTTCCATTCTTGTCCTTTGTCAGCAGTACTTTAGAAGAAACACTAGAAAGGACAAAAAAGACTTTAGGACAGGACGAAATTAAGTCACCAATCTTTGGGATCTAATATATAATATGAGATATGAGAGGGCTTTAATATAAGTATTGAGATGTTGTCCTTTTAACTTGTGTTTAAGTCGTCTTGATTTTTTTAGGAATGAAACAATTCTTCTTGTGTTCCAGAAAGATTTTTACTTGATAACCCATGTTTAAGTTACTTAACCTGGAATATGTATTTTCTGTAATGTACAATAAATTAATATTCTTATACCCAGTATTCCAACTTGATTGGAGTTTTGAAATTAATGTTAACTTTATTTCTTTGTCTTGAAAATTTTGTTTCCATAATATGCTTACATTGTGCATCGAGGTTTTACATAATTTTGAACGAATGAATGGAGCTCAGACCTTTGACTTCAGATCACTAAAATGTTCTTTACATTGCTGACAACTTTCTTTTCCCTTCACAGTACATTGATGACACCCTACCTTTGGAGTCACCATACCTCTATGGTCTTCATCCCAATGCCGAGATTGGCTTCCTCACACAGACCTCAGAGAAGCTTTTCCGCACTTTGCTGGAGATGCAGCCCCGGGATGGTGGAGTTGGTGAGGGAAGTGGGACCACACGTGATGAAAAGGTAAAGAAAAGAAATCAAATGCAATTTTGGGCCAAGGTTACTCAGGTGTTATAATTAAGTGTAGCTTATGTGTTACAAAAATGTGTCTAGATGCTTTACAGAAACAAAGCAACAAAAGTGGGCAGAAAAATCTGTACCATTAAGGTCACTGAGTAATGCACAAATTATTTCAAGGAAATATGTTTTAATTTCTGCTATTGTCTGTGCTTAAGTCAGTTATTATTATTATTATTTTATGATGAAATGCACCTTTCTGTGTGTACAATAAGAGATAATGTTATGGCATCTTAATAATGATAAAGTTACATAGTTTGTGAAATAGTGACATAGTTACATAAATTGTAATGCGCAGTAGTGATTTATAAAGTGCAATGGTGCTGTTCATTTAATAGCCTCACTACCTGAGGGTAGAGGCTGTGGGCCAGTCTGTAGGTCCTGGCTCAGATGGACCTGTATCATCTCCCAGAGGGCAGCAGGTGGAAGAGCTGATGTGCAGGGTGGTGCCAGTCACGCGAGTGTGTAGAGTAAGGGGCTGAGCACACACTATTGGGGGGTCTCGGTGTTGATGCGAAGAATGGATGAGGTGTGCTTACCAACTCTAACATAGTCCAAAACCCAGTTGCACATGGTAGTATTCAGTCCAAGATGGTTTGGACAGTAGTTTGTTTGGCCTGATTGTGTTGAAGTTGAAACTAGTCGATGAAGAGGTCTTTCACAGGTGTTTCTCTGCTCCATATGTTCTAGTAGTGCATGGAGCACAATATCTATAGCATCTTCTGTTGAGGTGTTTTCCTTATAAGCAAATTGGTATGGGTCGAGTGTCTGAGATATTACTTCCTTTATATGTTTGATGAGCAGCCACTCCAGGCACTTGGCTGGTATGGAGTGAGTACCATAGGTCTATAGTCATTTAGAAATATGACATTTGTCTGTTTGGGTACAGGGACAATTGTGACAGCTTTGAAGTAGGCTGGGACCCATGATGTGGACAGTGATGTGTTGTAGATAGTGGTGAAGACCTCTGCCAGCTTATCTGCAGTCTTTTAGCCCCCATCCCAGCAGCCATAAAAGCCACATTGTGATAGTTGGTAACCCTCATGCCACACTTGTCTTTTAAAGGATAAATAACTAAGTTCTGCTCAGCCCACAAAGTACTGGATCTAGGTGATTCCCTCCTGCAAATGGTTCAACTATAATTAGAACCATGTGCAAAGTGTCCAAAACTCTTAGGGTCCTTGAGGCACCCTAAGATGGCCATTCTTGAAAGGGCAAGATGGCCATTCTACAAGATGGCCATTCTTGAAAGGGCCAGACATCCGAGCCTATGGTTCTGTTGAAATAGGATCAATTGTGCACTGTAGGTCAGAAAAGTGTAGCTGCAGAAGTGGAATATCTTGAGGTCTTGTTCATAGGTGAGGAAAAAATTAAGCATATGGTTGATAGATGCATTATAGCTTTCATTTTACTGGTCATTCTGCTTTCAGACTTTCAACTATGGTCATGAGCTGCACAAATTGACCAATGCCTGAGTTCAACCTCAGAGAGAGAGTAAGGACATCAGACATCTGAGAAGCACTCAGAGTGACTGCTCCTCCACATCGAGAGAAGTCAGAGATGTTTCCCTTGTTCAAATGGGAGGAGACCCAGACCCAGTAAAAGCTGGGAAGAATTACCTATATTATCTATCCCTTAAATTCCTTGATGTTCCCAAAAGAAAGGGAATAGCTGGGGAGGAGGTAGTCTGAGCTTCCCTGCTTAAACTGCTGCCCCCACAAGCCACAACCACAGAAGTGAGATAAGAGAGAACGGAATGAAATGTGTTATTCAAAGAAACCCATATGGTGGACATCTGTGACTTAGAAAGAAAATACTTAATTTTTCTACTAGAAAGTCTCTGTGTTGATCAATGCAATTAATGTGAATCCAAACAGTCACTATAAATTCTGCATATATTTGCATTTTCCTGATATATCAGAATTTATTTTCAGCTCCATGCAGCATTTTGTGCAATGAGGTAACTTTCTGTATGCATGAGGTAACTTTTTATGCGTGTATGCATGTAATTGGTATTTCTAAAAACAGGCAAATTTGAACAGTGTTTGGTTTTAACAGATGTAACCACGTCAGTGAGAAAGGTGAAATTTAGCGTCTGTGAGGTTCTGATCTGGGGAAAAAAAGAGAGAGAATATTCAAACCAAGGATTTCACAGGACCAGCTGTCTCTCAATACCTCCAATTTGAAATAACATTTTAAATACACAATGACAACAGGTGACATTTTCAGCAGCTACTTCACATTGAATTACAATAAATTTCTGCTCCAGTGTTTTCATACCTCTCACACCCAAGGTGATTCTATAGACATGGCATTTGCTGCTGCATTTTCTGGTTCACTACTGATCTTAAATAAAGCTTAGTAGAGTGTAAGCACACAGAGATTAGGTTCAGATGTTATGAAGAATAGTCTTCGAGCTCTGAAGTTTAAGTTTGAAGTTTTTAATTAAAAAAAATGTTTGTGCCCCCCAAAACTTTTTAATACAAAATTATGATTTCCTTTTTTTAATATTAACATTTCTAGTTGGATTCCATACCATCATTTAAGTGATTACCCATGAGGGGGGAGGCTTGCCTTTGCATTATGATGTGTGACCTTTTGGCCTCAGAAGCCTTGATTCTTCTCTTTTAACAGCCAACAAGTATTCAGAGCTCAGCACAGGATATCACTTTGTATTCAGCATGCTGTTCAGCTGCCAAATGCACATCAGACATTTGAACTGAAAAATCCATAGATATGATGACCTCGGCACCTAATCCGTTGATAGATCACTAACGCTGGTTGCCTTGGGAAAATGTTGACACAGACATGAGCTTTTATCAGTAGCCAAAAATATGATGTCAGCATTGATTTTTCCAGAGGGATTAGACTGCTATTCAAAACAAAGAGCTGCCTTGCAAAATATTTCATCATGAATATTTATGATGTTTTAAACTGTGAGAGTTCCTAAGGCTGCCAGTGTTAGCAGCATTGTCTTATACTGCAAATTGCTGTGGCCCTAACACTTGTCCAATTATCCACCACTTTTGAGTTTCTTATCAACATATTCAGTTGTATGATGGACATGAATCAATAATCACTATAATGTTTCTGCCATTTAGCTCAATCACTGTCAAACCTCCTCTTCATATCTTGCATGATCAGGTGCTTGCAACATTGGAGGAAATACTAGAGAAACTTCCAGATGAGTTCAAAATGGTGGAACTTTTGGCAAAGGCAGAGGAGAGGACTCCCTACCAGGTGGTGGTGCTGCAAGAGTGTGAACGAATGAATATCCTCACACAGGAGATTAGACGCTCCCTCCAGGAACTCGGCTTGGGACTCAAGGTGAGAAGATATTGAGCCCCCAAGCTATTTAATGAGTCTTGGGCATCATCTTTGATTCATCACTAAATGTATGATACATCTGCATGTCAAGAAGAACAAGGATCTTTCTATTGACATATCTGAATCTGAGCAACCCACCGACACATTTTAAATGGATAAAAGTCAGGCAAATTGGTACTTTTGTGCAGGTATCAGCTCTTATACAATCCAATGACATATACTTGAGAAAGAACAGCACACAATTCTGTTCTTCACAAGTCAGAGTTAATGAACATATAATTGACAGATTTCTTTAATGCTTATGTGATTCTGAAATGTACCATTGTTTTCTATGATGCAATTCAAAAGCAGATAAGCCAATGTTAATATCTTAACATTCCTGTACCATTTTTTTTTCTATACTAAAAAGCCTGCCACCACAGGGTTACTAAAATAAAACAGATAAACATGAAGTGAGCTGCCCTTCAAAATCAACCAGAATCCCCTCAATTATCTACCAACACTGATGCTAAATTGGTTTTGATGCTGCAGCGGTAACTTTTCTGCACAACTAAAACCATTATCTCTGTTGTTCATCAGAATACCAGTCTGAAAAAAATGAGTTAGGGGTCTGCCTTACAGAGCAGCAGAAAGAAATGAGTTGTGCATGCACGCACACACACACACACACACACACACACACACACACACACACACACACACACACACACACACACACACACACACACGTACGTACGTGTGAAGGCTGACTGAATCCTGTGTTGACAACAAAACAAAAAGAGTAAAAGCGGGAAGTGACAGAAATGTGTAAAAGTACTTGTCAAGAGGTATGAGGCTTCGATCTTCTTTCACTACAAGCTCCAATAAATCGGCTCAGTGACTTAAAGGCCACGTGGACTCTTGTACCACCAAATGCAATCCAAGTTCGCATTTATAGTGGAATAAATAGGAAGTATCAGACTGCTGGTGAGGTGCTGCAGCTTTTTACTGCCATGCAGGTGTGGATGAGCTGGCATATAAGTAAAAAGGTGACAGATTTCTTTTAAATCCAAAGGTATGTCCTATAGAACAGTATAATAAAGTAGTGCTATGATAACTATAAATTGATATCTATACTGTCAATGTCACAGTATTCTTCAATGCCATTGATGATGTCTTGTGCTGTTCACTCGTTGCCGACAGATCCTAATTGTGGCTCACTGGTGTCAAATCCAATGATTAGCTTCTGAGAGAAAAAGGATATGGCAGATCAAATACCTGGTGATGAATATTCACACATTAGCAAGGAATATTAGGAAGGTAGTATCTGTCAGGCTTCAGAAAATTTGTCTTAATTTTTATTTAAGTGGACACATGTTTGTTGTGGTGAATGTATGAAATATTGTAACCATGACAATCGGGTTCTCAAAAATAAAGTACTTGGTTTGTAGCTCCAAAATAATAGACATACAAAGCAAACCTTGCTTGACACGGCATAAGGTTTGAATGAAGTTTTTGAAATGGTATTGTTATAATTATCTTTTCACATAACATTTCAGTCTGTTATTAGCTGAATTCTATTCTATCTCATTGCCTCAGGGAGAGCTAACCATGACCAGTGGCATGGAAAACCTCCAGAATGCTATTTTCCTGGACATGGTGCCAGACAGGTGGACCAAGCGTGCCTACCCATCCATGTCTGGCCTGACCTTGTGGTTCACTGACCTACTAGCCAGGATCAGGGAGCTGGACACCTGGTCATCTGACTTCATGTTACCCTCTGCAGTGTGGCTGGCTGGCTTCTTTAACCCGCAGTCTTTTCTTACAGCTATCATGCAAACTACGGCCCGAAGGTAGTGCTACATGTGATGGCATTGATGGTTGAGATGGGAGTATGGCAGCATTTGATTGAACAAGTCATTTTGTGTCTCTGCATGACAGAAATGGGTGGCCTCTGGACAGTATGTGCCTGCAATGCGATGTCACCAAGAAGAATCGTGAGGACTTTAGTGTTGCACCTCGTGAGGGGGCCTACATAAACGGGCTTTACATGGAAGGTGCGCGCTGGGATACACAGGTACTAGTTCAGTCACTGATTTGTGTTTGTGTGGCGATTGTGGGGGGCTTTCAGAATAAATATTTATTCCTGACTGAAGTTCTATCTCTACCATCCCACTCCAATTTGTGAAATGGAATGTAGCATGGGCAGGCTTCTGTTTCATTTTTAAACACAAGAGTAGCAGTGATCTGGTCCTTCACATGGTCCTTTCAACAAATTGGATGAAAAAATTAACTTGAATTGTAGCTCCACTTTGAGCACCATCGTTATAGTTTATTTGAATGGCAGGTGAAGCTTGAATGGGCAAATGGCCACATTTACTGTATATGATGCCTTTTTTGTCCTCATGACTAGAAGCACCAGAAGCCAAACACTTTTGGGTGAGTCTTTTCACCAATTCAGACTAATGACGTGCACATTTGTCAGAGGTGGCAGAGACTATCTACTGATCACATCTGTGCAGGCTCAAACAAGTTCAAATATGGCAACTCGGTTATATATGCATCAATACTTTTGTTAGCACTTGAATTTACTACAAAAAATGAGGTGTCATCTTTCTTTATGGACTATATATTTGATATTTAAACCTGTAGGCCCCTAATATCTCTTTAATGATGATAATTTACAGTGCATTGGCTTTAATATACTGTACACGAATTCTCTCCAGGGCAAGGATGTTGTGGATTCCACAATTCCAGCATTGTACTGTCATGTTTAACTGAACTATTTAATCTGTACTGGTGTTTTAAAAATTAAGTTTCAAAATTCAAAATTGAAAAGCATAAGTTTGGGAAATTGGAATCCATTCCTGGTCTCCACACATTTGGAATCAGCAAGAGTATACATGCTTTACATCCTGAAAGATTCCTTTACACCTCTTCTGATGATGGATGATAGAAGACCACGTGAACATGAGGTGAACTAATCTCTAAATTCATCCTTAAATGGAGTCAAGTAAAGAAACTTGCCCCTGAAGGTCCTCCATATTCCCTCTGTGGCCTCATTTTCTGCTCTGCATCCTGCTTGTGCTCAGTCCCGAGAGTGCCTTGCATTACTCAGCTTCCCAGGGCTCTATCTCTCCACGAACAGACAGCTACTGTAAAGGCACCCAGCTTTCAAGGAGCATCCCTGTAGACTCCTTAATTAGCGAATGTGCAGACTTTGCACTTGAACATTTAAATCACCCCTTAGTGGAACGCTTTCCTCTTTTCTTCATTAAAGCTGGAGACGCAGGCAAATTGACAGGAAGACAGACAGTCCAGGGAGCCCTCTCCAAGTGGTTCCTCCTCTCCTTCCCCCATCGTCCTTCTCTTGTCATGTCCTCTTTGCAGAGAATTTTGAATTAAATCAGAAAAACTGCAGTCCACTTGGAAAAAGCTCTGGCAGTAACAAAAGTCAGATGTATGATAAACCTGCTCATCTATTCTAATGAACTCGGGACATTTATGCATAGTTTTTTGTATGACAAATGCTCGTGTGCTAAATTTGATTAAAAATTCTCACAGAGATAACCTGTCATGAGTTCTTGTTAGTGTTGAAATCAATCTCAGGAATGTAAATATTGCTTACAAGATTTTAAGATGTATGTTTATTAATTGAATTATAGATTACAGGATTATCTTGTTGCCATTAGATAAATTAAGTGGCTATGCTGCCTGATTATAAATGTAATTTTGGCAGTTATATTGACCATATCCAATAATATGTAGACATTAACTGTAGCCATGCCTGAAATAAAAATTGGTGATATTAATAAATATAATGAAATAGTTCACTCAGGAAGAAAACAAATCATTTGTGTTTCCCGCATAGAGAAAAATCCAGCTGAGTTGACCGCCTTAAGTGTGTTAAGTGCACTTTCAAGTCCTCAAAGTACCTAAATTCAAAAAGCTACAAGCCTACTTTTTTTTAATCTATATATTTTTATCTATATAATGTTTTATCTATATTTACTCATTTAACTGAGCTTATTGTTGAAAACCCAAGTCTTCTGTTGAAAGTTGCAACATTGCAGCAGTGGCATTCAGGAAATATTTAGTTGTGCTTTAAAACCCAGTGTGTTTTACATGTGAGTCATGCATGTATTACTCATAAAAGTGTACCATGACCACATGATTTGTGACCTTTCACAAGGTACATCTGTCATATTGCCACATCTAAAGGAATGTCAGTGTCTTTTCTTATCCCAGCACAGCAGGAATATGATATGACCTAATGTCATTACCTCGATACTCTGCTGTATCCAATTAAGCCAGCTATCTGTTGATGTAGGAACAGCGCTCGTGGTTTCATTTGTCTCAGTTATATTGATTCTGGGTGAGTGCTGGTGGCCTGCTTTAACATGCACAGTTTGTGTTTACTCGGACACGGAGTTGTGGGTGTTCGACACCTCTTTAAAGTTTTAGAGGAAATGCAGATGCAATTAGGGATTTGTCCTCAGAGATTTCCAAAGTCATCAGGATTTACATTCATTCCTGAAAGTCACCGTGCATGCATGATGAAACTTCTGTCAGGCGCTAAATGTAGGAGGATTAATTAATAAGAATGACACATCTGTTTTGGTGTGTTTAAAAATGTGTTTTCTAAAGTAAATCTAAGTTAAAGTCTGCTGACTTTCTCCACTTCCCAAGGGTAGCGCAATGTAAGTCTAAGATCAATAATGTATATTATTTATTTAACAAATGTCATTAAATCCAGCACCAATGTGAAGAACAGACTTAACTTTAGTGTTGTTTTTTTTTCTTGTCTTTCAGACTGGCACAATTGTAGATGCTCGGCTGAAAGACCTCACACCGGCCATGCCAGTCATGTTCATCAGAGCCATCCCTGTAGATAAACAAGACAATAGGAATGTGTACCAGTGTCCTCTCTACAAGACCCGTCAGAGGGGACCCACTTACGTGTGGACTTTCCATCTGAAGACAAAAGAGAATGCCTCCAAATGGACTTTAGCTGGAGTGGCCATGCTGCTGCAGATTTAACATACGTTTGTAAAATCCTTGTTAATTTGGGGGCAGTCAGGGGTCAATAGAAATAAACCAGAATGTTTTATATTAGTCATTTTTTTCCTTCTTTTTATGGCATTATAAGTTTGTTAGGGTTATGGTTGTTCAAATGTACCTGCTTATAAAAATAGTTGATAAAATAAAACCTTATGAAAGAAAATTATTTCCCAAGTCTCATGAGTCCCACCTGAAATAAATGTTTGTCTTCCTGACAGATTAGTACATCCAGGAAGATGGAGGTTACTTGGAAAAATAGAAATTGCTGACTGATTCCACCATGAACTTCTGTTAACTTATTAGTGGGTTTTATCTCTTCCTCGCCCTCCTGGGCGGGTGCCTTCTTCCTTCAGGCTCGGGTCCTCTACCAGAGGTCTGGGAGTCTGAGGGGTCCTGCGCAGGATCTTAGCTGTTCCTAGGACTGCGCTCTTCTGAACAGAGATCTCTGATGTGTTTCGTGGTATCTCTTGGAGCAGTAACACCCAAGCTGGGCTTGGCCCCCGGTGTTCCTATCACTACTGGGACCACTGTTGCCTTCAACCCCCACATTCTCTCTATCCCCTCCTTCAGCCCTTGGTACTTCTCCAGCTTCTTGTTTTCCTTCTTCCTGATGTTGCTATCACTTGGGATTGCTACATCTATCACCACCACTGTCTTCTGGTGTTTATCCACCATCACGATGTCAGGCTGGTTGGCCACCACCATCTTGTCAGTCTGGATCTGGAAGTCCCACAGGATCTTGCCCTGCTTGTTCTCCACCACTTTTGGGGGGTCTCCCACCTGGACCCTGGGACCTCCAGTCCATACTTAGTGCAGATGTTCCTGTACACTATGCCAGCCACCTGGTTATGCCGCTCCATGTATGCCTTGCCTGCCAACATCTTGCACCCTGCTGTGATGTGCTGGACTGTCTCAGGGTCCTCTCCACACAGCCTGCACCTGGGGTCTTGCCTGGTATGGTAGACCTTGGCCTCTATTGCTCTGGTGCTTAGGGCTTGTTCTTGTGCAGCCATGATTAGTGCCTCTGTGCTGTCTTTCAGCCCACCCTCTGCCAGCCACTGGTATGTCTTCTCGATATCAGCCACTTCCTCAATTTGTCGGTGGTACATTCCATGCAGGGGCTTGTCCATGATAGCCCCTCAGGTTCCTCCTCCTTGGTGGGCTTTTGTTGCCTGAGGCATTCACTCAGCAGTGGGTCAGTGGGGGCCATCTTCTTGATGTACTTCTTGATGAGGCTTGTTGTTTCCTCCTGGACAGTAGTTTGGACACTTACTAGGCCTTGGCCCTCTTCCGTCCACTTTGTGTACAGCCTCAGGACACTGGACTTAGGGTGAAACCTTCCGTGCATTGTGAGGAGCTTCCTTGTCTTGATGTCAGTGGCCTGTATCTCTTCCATTGGCCAGGGTATTATGCCAGCAGGGTATCTGATTACTGGCAGGGCGTAGGTGTTTATGGCCTGGGTCTTACCATGCTTACCATTCAGCTGACTTTTCAGTACCTGTATTTAGCTTTGGCTGGCCTCCTGGCTGCCGCCTCGTGGTTACCATTTGCCTGCGGGATCCCCAGGTATTTGTAACTGTCCTGCACATCTGTGACGTTCCCTTCAGGTAGGTCAACCCCATCAGTTGCGATCACCTTTCCTCTTCTAGATACCATCCTCCCACATTTATCTAGCCCGAATGACATACCAATGTCCTTGCTGTAGATCCTAGTGAGGTGAATCATTGTCAACGCTCATTCTTGGCATACAGGTTGATGTCATCCAGGTAGAGGAGGTGGCTGATGGTTGTTCCACTTCAGAACTGGTACCCATAGCGACTCTTGGTGATGATCTGGCTTAGGGGGTTTACGCCTATGCAGAACAGCAGGGAGGACAGGGTATCTCCTTGATATATGCCACATCTGATGTTCACCCGCGCAATTGGCTTTGAGTTGGCCTCCAGAGTCGTGTTCCACAGCATCATGGAGTTCTTGATGAACTCTCTTAGTGTCCCGTTGATGTTATACAGCTTTAGGCACTCCAGTGTCCATTGAGTCATAGGCTTTCTTGTAATCAATCCCGGCAGTGCACAGGTTGGTGTGCGGCATTCTACAGTCCTGGGCGATTGCCCTGTCAACCAGTACCAGCACCAGCTGGTGCTTGGCACCTCTGGTGTTGTTCCCTATGCCTTTCTGTGCTTTGCTCATGTATTGATCCATGTGCCTGCTGTTCTTACCCACTATGATGCCTGATAGGAGCTTCCATGTGGTGCTGAGGCAGGTTATGGGCCGGTAGTTGGACAGTTTTGTGCCCTTCTGGGGGTCCTTCATTATGAGGGCTGTCTGGCCTTGGGTTAGCCACTCTGGGTGGTTCCCTGATGTTAGCAGCTGGTTCATCTATGCTGCCAGGCGTTCGTGGAGAGCAGTCAGCTTCTTCAGCCAGTAGGTATGGATCTTATCGGGCCCTGGTGCTGTCCAGCTCTTCATTTTGGACACTCGTTGTTGGATGTCTGCTAAGGTGATGACTACTGGTCTTGTTCTGGGAGTTGGCTTTGCTCAGTCTGTAGGTCTTGCAGCCATTGGGCAGTCGTGTTGTGTGTGTTGTTTCTCCCAGATACCCTTCCAATATTGTTCGGTCTCAGCCCTGGGGGGGTCTGTTGTCATCTTGTTGTCCTGCCACTGAGAGTAGAGCTTTGCCAGGTTGGTGGAGAACACCCTATTTATTCTCCTTTCCTCTACCTCTCTTGTGTAACCTTTAGTCGGGTAGCCAGGGCTGTGAGCCTTTGCTTAGCAGTCTCCAGGGCCTCAGGTATGGACAGCTTGTTATACTTCTTGGGCAGCTCTGTCCTTGGATTCACGCCTCTACTCAGCTCTGTTAGGAGGCTGACTTCTTTCCATGTCGCCATGATTTTTGCCTCTAGCTTTCTCCTCCATGGGGCCATTTGCTCCTTATGGCTATTCATGCTCTTCATCTTATAGCCAAGCATCTGTAGGATTACTGTTGCCGCTGCATACATCAGCTGATTGGTCTCAGTGATGGTAATGGTATGGATGGTTAACAGCACCGTGTTCATGTCCGTGTTCATGCAGCTTCTTGTTGCGGATATTTAAACACTGAGCTAAGAGCTGCTTCTTAGTGTGGATGTGGGGTTTTGAAGCACCCCTTTCTCCTACATCCTCTGCATGTACCCTCTCTCGCTGGGGTTACTCCCATAGTAGCACTCCATCAATACAACATTCTCTGCCCTGCTCCATGAATGCCTTGTTCTGGTTCCAGTAGCCAATTTGACATCAGGTGGCCCTGGTTCCCTGACCATTGACGCGGACCTTGTTGACCCGGGCGATGTCCGAGCCAGTGTGACTCTATCTGTTAATGTTCATATATATATATATATATATATATATATATATATATATATATATATATATATGTGTGTGTGTGTGTGTGTGTGTGTGTGTGTACAGTATATACATATCGTATATACAGTATACATTAATTTTGTTTCTGAGAGACTGTGTAAATTTATTGAAACTGTTGCTGTGTCTCTAGGTTTGAGGATAAGTTCTTGCATTATCATTTATATGTGAGTCACTCAATGAGGAGGTGTTATTAAGAGTCAGTAGAGGAGAATTTAATAAATGTAATTACTCTGACTTCATCCATTTTAGGTGTAAACCAACAATTTATATAGCATAGTACATTTGTGTGTGTTTAAATTGCTTTCTACTTTCTTCTAGAAAATGAATATGTAGATGAATTATCTTGTCATTCCAGATTTGGAGTAATGTTGGCACGCCACAATACAGAATAGAGCCACTTTGGTGCTGATATGCTGGCATTCTGCTATCTCTGATTTTCAGTCTCTCGGTTCTCCTGTAGAGTCAACTCTCTCTTCCTCCTTCTTCCTCCTTCACTCCCTTCTCCTCAATGTTGGAGATTAAGCAACTCTCACAAAAGCAGAAAGTTGAGAGGTATTATTGGTATATCCTTTCCTGCAATTTACCCTAGAAGTCACCTGTATATTAATCATTTTCGTCATTTCACCTCACATCATATTTAGATTAATGTAGTTTGGATCTAACATGATTGAAATTGGAAAACACTATCCAAGTCCTTTTGACATTGCCATGTTTTACTCATTCAGAATACCCAGAATATAAAGTTTACCAGCATCCTCTGCAGAACAGCTATGTGACATGGTATCTCTAATGTATTTCATTTCTCCAGAGTGGTTAATGACAGGACATTGCTTGCTATGACAACGATGGGCCTTGGGTTGCAGAATGGTGCAGCAATTCACATCTCATATTTGTGGGTAATATGAGTGTTCTTGGTATGCTACAGAGTAGAGAATCCTCGAGAAGGAGGGGGAATCTATCCAAGGGGTTCATGCTCAGAATGGGAAATAGGTACCTTTAATCATCTACATGTGTGAGATGTGGACGGTTGCTAGGTTACAGATCAGTGCGGAGAAGTATGTAGGAATGCAATGGAGACACTTGGTTGTGTATTGGATATAAGCACAATAGTACCGTAATTGAATTACTTTGGAGGTTAATGATAATTACATTAACAACGTTTGTATATAATTCATGTTTGCACATTCATCTGGGCCCATGCACAAGGAGAATTTCTTATGTAAATTTACATCACAACATAATTATGAAGGGAAAAATATGCTGAAACTAATTAAGAATGAAATCAGATTAGAGGAAAATCTGAATTATTTAAAAGTTAGAATATTGAAAAGAGAACGATGGATTAATTGTAAATCTGAAGGGTTATAATTTATTACATTTTAAAACTTTTGACAGTTATAGTCTTTTTTAAGGAAATTACCATATGTTAATCTGGATCAAATCTGAACCATGAATTAAATATTTCTGCATTCAAAGCTAATTACAATTCTGAGATGTGCATTTTAAGATTTGAATAATATATGTACTATAGGAATCATTTTTCACTTTTAATTTGTTATATACAGCATTTGGTATTACACATGCTACATGTGTGGTTAGCAGGTCTGCCCTGTAATCTCATCCAATTATGTTTTCATTCATGCAGCTCTGTGCAAAGACTTTCAGCACGAAGAATGTGCTACAGCCACAACCAAAGCAATTTTTACAGCATGGAATGTGCTGATAAATACAACAATGTTTTCTCAGCTGTAATTCCATCTAAACCATTCTGCCTAATGCTGTGACCCACACAGGTCCGTGGTAGCCGAGACAAAAAAAAAAAAGGCGGATTAGCTTCTCACAGCCTCGCTGTTTGGTGGAGGTCAGGGCTCCATGCTCACCCAAGCAGCCAGCAGAGTTAACTGCTGTGCAGAACAACTGTGACTTTGGCTAGGCCTGGAGACTGGGCTAATTGACTCTGACAGAGATGATGAGTTGCTAATTAAATGTTTATCTGAATGTGACATCTGCTGTAAAACTAATGTCTGTTAGCCCCCAACTGTACAGGCTGGATTATCGCCCCTAAGTGGAGTCAGGTTCTGCAAACAAGGAGATAAGCAGAGAAATGGTCAGCAACTTGGGGGGCATCTTTGGAGCATTCAGGCAAAATGTAGCTTAATAAACATCACCCACTCAACTGAAGTGGAAACATTATGTTCATCCATGCTTGCCACTTGAGCCCTGATACATCTATGGAACACCTAATTTTTATTTCATTATGCTGAACTATGATTAATGACGAATAAATGGACAGTTTCTGTCAGATGCTGTTTTAAAAAGTTTTTGAGATGGAAAAAGAGATAGAGAGAAATACTGCATTTTCATCTCTGGGATGTATCTTCACTGTGAAGCTGTATCAAAATATATTATCATTAATTTATATGTGCAAAATTAATCTTTGGCTCTAAACCAAACTCAAAAATACTTGCACTGATATGTCTCTCTTTAGAAAAATGAAGAATCAAGATCTGTGGTTTCACAGACCAGGCTGCAATGTGGATACACCTTAAAGCTTCTAGCGTCATTGTGAGCAGTTATATGACCTGGAAGCAAACACACAGTGAGATGAGAAAAATGGTTTATTCAAAACCAGACATTGAGTAAATTACATCTTTACCATTGGATCATGTTGTGGGCAGTTTTGGGTGGGAGCATCTGGACAGGCTGGACTTACTGAGACGAAATGTTAAAAGCTTCAAAAACTTTGCAGAAGTGGATTAGCATATGGTGCCACCCCTTTTAACCAAGCAATCTGACCTGAAGTGTGTTGAAACTATGCTCAAATAGCCCAGATGGTGAGATTGCGGTAAGGTCTGTCAAGTGAACAGAGCAACCTCACAGAAACTTCAGCCAGCTGTGCTGACCGAGGGTTAGACCGAGCCTCACAGAAAACCAACAAAACTTTTTTTTACATAATTATGTATAAGACAAAAAATGTGAACTGCAGACCTACTTTCTACACATTATTGCATAAAAATATGCTATAGCATATTCATATAAGTTATGAGTGTGTGCATCATAGTTGTTCGATCATCATTTCAATCAACATTATTGTAGTATTAAATGTAATTACAATAAGCTATAAACAATAAGCTATACATATAACACATACTACTTTACCTTTTTCAGTTGTACTGCTGGGTAAAAACAGTTCTTTACTTTCAGGGTTTGATATTCATGGGAGTTCTGCCCTTCTTCATTTTTCACTGCTGATCAAAATCCAAAGTTTTTCCATTTCAAATCCAGACAGGATGGTCTCTGAGACACCATCAGCAGGAATACAAAAGAAAGGGACAAATGGAGGAGTGTGGTGAGCTGACACTAAATATTTAAGCGACAGAATAAGCCCTCTGCCTGGGATCATGTTTGCATTAAAAGTGGAAGAGCTGGGTAAATGAAATCCATTGTTGAAGAAGTGTGTGCATTATGAGATGTGCAGAGACAGCTTGAAAGCTGCTGATTATTTTATGGAAAGCCATGTTCGCTCCTTCCTTCTCCCTCAACTTGATTTGCAGAGTTTTTCTCCAGCCATTTTAGCCATCTTGTGTGTTCAGTTGCTCTCTCTCTCTCTCTCTCTCTCTCTCTCTCTCTCTCTCTCTCTCTCTCTCTCTCTCTCTCTCTCTCTCGCTCTCTCTCTCTCCCTCCCATCCACAGATTCCTTTTGATTTCTGATTCATATTTTCATTTAAATGCTGATGACGGCGACGATAAGTGTAAATTGGAAACCCAAACTTATTCTGCCTTTGCCTCCAAGTTATTTCCATTCACCATGTGTTGGTGAAGGAACACAATCATAAGTACTGTTGTTTGCAGTGGAGATTGTCATTCGCACCCATCGACTGCCATGAATTTAAAGGAGGTCTGAAATTGCAGTGACCAGCATTAAAGTCAACCATATTAATTCAGATGTCAGACTGAAGTACTGCCTAGACCAACAGTCATGCCATAGATCACGGTGATAGCGGCAGTTAAAGAAACTGTCTGGCTGTTCCTTCAGATAAGTCCTAAGAAAAGGGAAGCATTTTTTTATTTAAACTACTTTTTTTAAAACAGAGAAACAAGTCAGATTAATACTTCAACATTACATATTCCAACCTTGCTAACCAGCAGCCAGAATTATAACATTATTTCATTGTCCAATAACCTGGAAATAAATAAGTTTAACTTCTGCTTCTATCTCAAATATTTTCTGTGTTGTTTGACCTCAGTTTTTATTGCCTGTTTTTTTTTTTTATGTTTACAAAAGAAAGTTTAACATGTGATGTTGACTGCTTCTTGAGCCAGGTTCTGTGTAATTATTCATAATACAAATATTAAATTTGGAGATCAGAGGGGAACTTTTGAGGAACACAAATACGATAACTTACTCTTAGGGCACACTGGAACATTGACCTAAAATCTAAAATCTCAAAATATATCAGACTGCTGTAACTTTGGTCGCATGAAAACCACACATGTACACCATGATTTAAAAAAAAGTGTTACTTAAAATAAGTAGATGCCCCAATTATTTTGTTTCTTTTGGTTCATTGTCTGCTTTGCTCTAATTTCATATTTTATTGATTACAGTTGTCAGTTGTCATGAATATTATGGGTTCCTGGAAACAAATAAATTCAGATAAACAAATTGCAATTGCTGCAATGACTAAAAGCAATAACTTTTAAGGTGGGGCGTGATTTTCACAAAATTGTGTAAAGTGGGAAGGAGAAGATCTGTGCATGGAGTTATTCCCACTTAATGCAGAAAGCAGATTTACAAACCTCAAGTCTCTTTCGTTATTTCAACCAAAGCTTTCAACCTCAGGCAACAATCATGATGACTTATTTGTAGCGAAAATTATAATGTTACTTTCATGACTATGAACTAATACGTATTAACCTACCGGTAATCTGAATTGAATGGATTTGTATTCATCCATATGTGTTGACTCTGCTACTTTCTTTGGTGTTAAACAGTTTATCATCAATGTAGAGGATATGTACTGATTTTGGACATCATGTACAACAGTATTAAACCATATTTAAACTGAATTGATACATAAAACTGTAGAAATAAACATGGTATTTTGTCTCAGATGGATATAAATATATTTAAATAATGCACAAAAGAAATACAAGTAATCATTAAGTGTTTAAATACGTTCATCTGATTGGTAGTTAAAATCATAATGGTGTCTAAGTCTGCATTAATTTGAATGTATCTTTATATTGGTTGGGAGAAATGTATAATTCAATTTCCCTACGGGGATGAATAAAGTAGATCTTAATCTTAACCTTAATCTTAATCATCTGCGTGAACTGGCAGAAATGTGGTGATATCATTTGCTTGTGATTCCAACATAGTTGTTCTGCATCACACTGTGTGAGATCTTTACAGATTGCCAGCAGAAATTCAGAATCATTCTCTCAGGAAGTGACTGCTGCTATGATCCATGTTTACCAGTAGAAATGCAGCATGAAATGAAACTCATGAAATGAGTGAGTCAGTGGAACACAGATGAGTACACTGATGACATTTATTGACACACAAGAACACTGAAGCCAATAAAATACCAATAAGTGTTTAGAAAAATATGGATGGTTTATTTGACCTTTCTACAACAACCATTAAAATCAGTCTCTGGGGTACCCAAGTCCTCTGATATCAATGGAACACAGTCTACATCCAAGTATGAACAGCTGAATATCTGTTGTCACAGCACATTCGTTTACTTCTCGTTCTACAGTTTGGCAAAGACACATATAGTATGGTATTATTTGATTCTGTCATATACTCGGTTAGGTGGGTTTCTAATCTGAACTCACAAAACGGTGATTAATCATATTTGTTTTTAAAGAATCTATTGAAAACAGACAGTCTATTACAAAGTCCATCCAGTACAGACTTGTCCAGAATACTGCTGCTAGAATAGCTTATTTACAATCATCTACTTGAAGCAAAACGAAACAAACAAAAAAACCTACCATTGCTTTAGGAACAAAATGAGTTAGCCATCACTATTCCAAAATAATACTAAACATTTTTTTATTGATTGTGCTTTATAACCCACAAAACCACTTTGTTTATAGAAATGGAACATTTGTCAGAGGCACCAGGTAGTAGTGCTTGTAACATCCATTTCTCATTGAGGTTATCTAGAACTATGAGTAAGACAGGGTGTACAAATGTTTTGTTTTTGTAAGTCATTTATATATATATATATATATATATATATATATATATATATATATATATATATATATATATATATATATATATATATAAAGATATTACAGGCTCATCTTAGTTCATTGCCTGTGTCAGAAGCAGTCACTCTCTGTGTTCAACCATGCAAAGCCCTTTGAAAGTTTGCCAGAAAAGGTCACAGACGATTGTTGGACAAAGGTTTTGGTGGTAAAGGCTTGAACCGACATGATCAGTGTTTGGTCACTTTGCAGAATCAGGCAAGGGCCTGTAAATGAAGATAACCTGGACATTGGAACTAAAAACTAGTAGTAAAATGCTGTCTTCATCCATCTGCAACCCTCTCTGGCTTCAAATCTACCAGGGCCTGTGTATGCAGTGTACAGTGTAGCTCATTGTTCCGGTCTCTTACAATAAGTTGGTGGATGTTCTTGGTCCTGGACTCTCTGGCTTTGCAGAAACCTCAATCAAAGGATTCCTTCTTCGAGTGCAGTTCAACTACTTGTGACTGCCATTACACAGTCACCTCAGTCTTGCTGCCTGTGCGGTAGTGCTGTGGTTGCTGTTGCTGCTGCTGATGGTGTTGCTGTGGGATGTAGTGGAGTTGTTCCACAGTGTGAGTCCGTCTGGAAGCAAACGCTTGCCTCTTAGAAGATGTCTGATTCATGACTAAAGTGTTGGAGTGTGCAGTGCCTCCTGATCCCTGTGCCCCACCACTGCCGTTGTTAGTTGCACTAGGATGGGAGTGCATTTTGGTCATCTTATATCGATCCATAAGAGGCGTAGTTGGTATGAACACATCTGTGTGTGAGATGGCACGTGACATTGACATGTCACTACCATAAAACCCACCGGAGATGCTGCTCACCATGCCGCGCTTTATTGACATCAATTTGTCTGGAGAGAGCAGGGGATCCTGTGATAGGAGGCTGTCTTGAGAGTAGAGGCGATCTTGTGAATAGAGGCGTTCTTGAGAGTAGTGGCGGTCTTTTGAATAGAGGTGATCCTGGGATAACAGGCGGTCCTTGGAGTACATGCGGTCCTTGGAGTAGAGGCGATCTTGGGAAGTATGGCGGTCCTGTGGAAGAAGACGCTCCTGGGAGCGAAGACGTTCGGCAGACAGGAGCTGTTCATCAGAGAGGATCCTACCTCCATATGGCGACATCCCATTGGAGGATGTGCCATAGTCCTGCTGCGGGGCCCTCTGAGGGGACAAGACACGGTCCTGGGACATGGCCCGCTGAACTCGACGAGGCCTCTGCCTTTGCTGTGATTGCTGCTGTGCGGACTGTGATGAGGTAGGAGCCTGGGAGATGGAGGACTGTGGTGGCTGACTCTGGTGCTGCTGCTCTCGATGCTGTTAAGCAAAAGATGGAAAGATGATTTTTATCACAAGTTAAAAAAACAGTCTCTGCAGGAAAAAAGCTCCGCAACACCCTTCTCCTTTCATTGTTTGGGAGTGCCTTCAATCATTTTACCTTGAAGACAGTGCTTTCAAAATTCCGTCATGTGTCATGTCCCACCATAATTAAAATCCATGCCCAGTAACAGATCGATTTGGCTAAAGCATACACAGTGAGCCACTTCCTTTATCCAGGGACATGTGATCATTCCTCATTACTGCTAACCCTGTGTACACCCTGCCCATCTAATGAACCAAACATTCAGTAAGGACAGACAATGTCAACTTATCCTCAGGACCTTTGTGCCTTTGTGCTGATTTTATTCTTATGACCGTAATATTTGCCCATTTCTAATTGTGAAAAATTATTTTAGCTGTGGTTTTTATTCTAGGCTGAGAATAATTTTGCCACCTCAAAGGTTTATGGTAGAGCACTCTGACTTGATTATAAGTGTCATTCTCTGCCACTAAAGTCTTTGCTGCATGCTAGGCTGCTAGTCCTGATAAAATACCAAGAGATGTGGACAGGGCACGTGCTGAGCAGCTGGTTGGTGTTTTAATGGACATTTGCGATTTGTCTCTAGGCCAAGCAGCTGTGCCAAAATGCATTAAGCCACCTCCATCATGCCATTGCCTAAAGTTAAAGCCTGAATGGCTATAAGCCTGCAGTGCTCATAGCTTTTACCAGCAAGTGTTGTGAGCAGCCCTAATACTGGAGTTTCTGAAAATGATGCTGGGCTGAAGGACATGGTTTCCACAATACTGATATCCATTCTCTCTCATATGAACAAGAAATCATTTGCAAGAATGCTGTCTATTGTTCATCATTAAATTCTCTTTCCCTTATGGAGTATATAAATGCCAAATTCACAGATTGAAAATTGGTTACCTGCACATTAGAGAAAAAAACTACCTCTTTACTCATCCCGGTGAATTTCTGATATTGTCAAAACACCCCTGATCACCTGGCCCTGTGTTCTTTTTTAGACTATAAAATACCATTTCCTGTCACTGAGGAGGATTTACCTCTTAAACCCATCTTTTAAAATCTTATGGTGCTGTGATAAAGTTTGAAAAAGTTCTACATTCAGGGAACAACAAACAAACAAACAAAAAAAGATACATGGGAACATTCTTTCTGATGGTGTAAATTGGAGTCAAATTCAGTTAATTTTTTGTTAGTTTATATTGTTATTGAATTACATGATTCATCATAAACAAACATCTACATTTTTTACCTTAACTTCATTATACCTCTCTAACCCTAGCTCCATTCCCCCTTCTACTTCAATTGTAACATCTGTCAGATTATTCAAATTCTAATCAAATAAGATTATACATTTTACCCTGTTAAAATGCCAATAACATGGTACAGTCACAATGATCCATAGGAAGAAAAAGGGTTTTGAATGTCTGCACCATTAAAGAAGCACTTGTGCATGCACCCACCTGCTCTTGACTAATCTTGAGAACATGGAGGGGAAGAGTGCCTCTTGCTGCCAGGTCAGGCAGATGGCGCTTACGAGTGTAGTAGTCTTCAACTTCTTTATCTGCTGCAGTGTAGTTGAGAATATAAAAATGAGTTAAGAAATGAGGAATGGGTTCAGGGAGTGAAAGTAAAAGGAAAGAGGGTAGGTGTTTGAATGCTTGGGTAGAAATCGGATCAAGTGGGATTGGAGCACATTGTGCAGGATGCAGAGAAAAGTGTTGGCGGAACCATCTGTGCTTCACCTTTCTGAGCTCATGGAAGGGGATAGAAAACAGACAGGAATTACACTTGGAGCATATTACATGCTTGACACAACATCCACACATCCAAGGTTCATCTGGGACTCTACAGACACGTCTGGCTGTGGGGGCAAACTTTGAAAGGTCATATAGAGTGTGCAGACAAAAACTATAGAGAGATGAAGGGAAGCACACAGGCATCTCATATACATGCTGCAAATCTAACTGTTTTGCTTTACAATCATTTGACTGTGTCACTTTTTCCTTATTCATGTGTACACACAAATGAGTGCAACATGCATTTAGAGGTAGTTTCAAATTCAAGAATACACACAAAAATTTCCAAACACAGTTCAGACTTGAATGTAGCATCAACTTCATGCCACATGAAACAAAACCATGCACAGAGACCCATCAACAACAGAATGCATAGCGATTTACAAAAACTGTCATAAACACAATAGTCTTTATAACACATTAACAATTGAACATTCATAGGTTTCTTATCATGAAGGTGGGATCTTTACAAATAATGCTAAATCAAAGATGGTACTAATGTCATTGAAATGGTGGAAATTGGCTATAGAAAGCAGATGTCTCCATCTTTTTCACTGTTCACGCCACCTGTCACAAAAACACTCAGCCAAACTCCCCTTAAGCAAATGCTCACTACAAATATATTATGAGAGATAATAAAAACAAGATGTTCTTTTCCCAAGTATAATAGTCTTCCAGATCTGGACAGGCTGCTGCAGACTCATCAACCATATTACCATGGAGTGAATGAAATAACTTCCAATGCATACTGTCCTGTGCTGTGTCAGGCTAAATGCTTGGCATCAATTTGATACTAATTTGCATTAATAAGCAGCAGTATTCTTCTCTTTTTACTGTCCCAACAATGAAAAGGCATCTCTGCCTTTCCTCCAGCACAATCTGACATGATCTGTCTGTACATAGGCACTAGTTGAACAACAAAAAGAAAGCTCAGAGTCTTTTTGCTATTTACTACAATTAATTTACTAGGACTGAAGGCCACTGCCCGAGGATACCCCTCCATTTTAATAGGGTTTCTCTTTTGTGGGCTACAGGATTTGAAAAGATTAAAATTCATTTAATTGTGTTTCAAATCCTCTCAGGAAATATTATGTTAATTCTAACAAGAATTCTTTAAGCAAACCATCAGCCCTGTTACATTTGCATGGCTTTTATTTTTAAGGACAAGTAAAAGAACTGCATTGTGTCAGGCGGTTCCAGTTTGAAATGGTGCCCAGCAGCTACACAACGGCACCAAGTGAGCCCTGATGGGATGAGTTGTAGATCGTCATCCTTCATTCGGAGCTGCGAGCCAGCAGTAAAGTGGCAGTCATGATGAAATTACACAAGCCTTAGAGGGACATTGGCATTCTGCTCGGAATAAGACCTCATTACGCAGCAGAAATCCAGTGTGGCGCTATGAAATCAATACCAAGCAAAGCCAACTATCAGAAGCTGCTTAATATACTTAAACAAAACCAAGAGAAATATTTGCAGCAGTATTATGTTATGGGTTTAACATATGGAACATATCATAAACATCATATTAATATATATTATTATTATTATTATTATTATTATTATTATTATTATTATTATTATTATAAATATTGATATTTATATATTTGTGCTATAACAGCTAGTACATATTTCATTGTAAAACACTGTAAAACTAAGAAAGGGTATCAAGAAACCATGGTTCTATTTGAAAATGTACAGCAGTTTGTTATATAGTACATGTGGCATTGTTGATGACAGATGTGTATTTTATTAGTCAGTACAATTAATCAAAAATTTGTGAAACCTGAAAAAATAATTTAATCAACTCTGAGGAAACATTTAGTTCCCCCTGTATTTCAACAACACAGTAGTGATTTTAAATGTGTGCTGAAATGGAGAAAGAATGGAGATTATTAGTGCTGCTGCTTTAAAAGTCTGCATTTTATCTTTGATATATATATATATATATATATATATATATATATATATATATATATATATTTAACTATGTGTATTTATTTATTTATTTACTTATTTACAGGATTTGAAAAGATTAAAATTCATTTCATTGTGTTTCACATCCTCTCAGGAAATAATATATACTTTAAATACACATATAAAGTTATATTTATATTTAACTTTATATATGTATTTATTTATTTACTTATTTATGTATTTATTCAGTTACTTAGTTAATTTTTAATGTGCAAACATAACACAGTATCTCTCTTCATGCAAGACGTCGGCGCTGGCAACCGACTCTTGCATTACAGCAGCAAACATGGACCTACTGAGCTTCTTCAAGGATGAGAATCGGCTGAGGTCGGCTTTGACGGCCGCCTCATAGGAAGGTGGTAGGTGTGACAGGCTCTGGAAGGAGCGTGAGAAAGACAGGTCATATGGCTCCGTCTGCAACGTCAGGATGCCGCTTATCCGATTGTTTTCTGGAGACACATACATACATACATATACAGACACAGAGAAAGGGAGAGAAAGAAGTGGGCAGACTATCTTTTAAAAAAGAAAATCCAGGATCATCATGGAACACCACCTGCTGAGAGAGATTGAGCTGGAGGCAGGCTGGAGTTTTAGTGCTGCAAATAATTCTAGATCTCAATTAGAAAATTCAACAAGGTGAAAATATCTGAATTGTTGTAGCCAGGGCCATAGCTAGAACTTTTTTTAAATTTGTTATAGGTGATATAATTTTACACATTAAAATAAAGTAGTAGTAGTAAAGTATTACAGTGGGACCTCTACTTACGAAATTAATTGGTTCCACAAGTTGTCTCGTAACCTGAAAATTACGTAAGTAGAGACGCGTTTTCCATGTAAATGCCCTAATCCGTTCCAAGCCCCCAAAAATTCGGACATAATTATTTTATAAATCATAAAAATTCATCAAAACATGTAACAAATACATGTTACCATTAGATTACCGCATAATAAATGTAGGAATTCAGTGCAAGGCTTCTCCAGGAACAAAATGAACTTTATTACAGGCTAATCTTACAATAGCTGTCATTACTAGTAACGAACGTTGTTTTAATACCGTGCCGATCGTCGATGTATTAAGGCCATATTCTTTGGCGAGATCAACTAAACGCATCCCTTTTTCATGCTTTTCTATTATTTATTGCTTCGTTTGTATGGACAAAAAAGGTCTCTTCTTCTTTTCTTCTTTTTCACTTTTCTCCATCACTTTCCTGGGGTCCATAGCAAATAAAAGTTAAACGAAGACCACGCTGGGATACACACACCTGTACATATTGACGTCCCTCCTAGCCAATGGGATGACAGGAAGTTTCTAGGCAATAGCCAATGGCAGAGCAGCTACAAGCATGTTTAAGTTCGCTAAACTTCGCGAGCTGCGAGTAGCAGCGGTAGCTTATTTTTGCCTTTCGTATCCTGAAATGATCAAGGCTGCTACCTGAATGGTTTAGATGTAAAAGAGGAACTTTATCTTAGCAGAAATTGGAATACATGCTCTAAATAAACAGGCAGTTAAAAATCCAAAATGAAAGACACCCAAATCCAAATTAATTGGGGACTGGTGCAGTCCCACCAGACATTCTGGGCTGTGAAACATTTACTGTCATTGTACAATGCAAATCAAGATTACAAAATAAATATAAACAGAAATATAGCAATTAAAAAAATAAATTGAAATAGATAATGAACAAGATATAGTTTCCCCAATGGTGTAATACTAATGTTTTTTTTGTAATGTTTTTTAATCAAAAGTCTACCTATCACAACTGTTTAACATAGATCATCAGATACATTCTTTTAGAATTTTCACAAGAGAATTCTAAAAAAAGGCATCATAATTGAAATGAAAAGTGCCCACAGACTCCTCACTCTCAGATACCCATCAAGCTATTTAAAGTGTAAACAAGTGATCTGTCCTTTGGAATTGTTATGAAGAGTAACTGAATAAGAACAAAATCTTTACAAATGAGTTCCTTGCTCTGAAAATCAAGGATTTACATTGGTGAAAGAATTTGCTAGAAAAGGTCTGTGGGACATCTCTTTTCAAGAAGCCATTGAAGCAAACACTTTTTATTTGACCATTTTATTTTAGTAATTTAGAATTAAAAAGGAAGTACACATAATTACAACAAAATTGCCATTATACATGGTATATTGGTCACTCTTTTAATTTATGCTAAAAGATTTTTTTAGTGTTTTTCTCTTGGTGGATTTGGATTCAAAGTCAGAGTAGCTACAGCCCTGGCTGTTGCCTCTAAAAAACTGTTTGTGGTCTGAATATCACCAATATATTTTAGCCTTTTTCCCCTTGTTATTTAATTGAACATAAAATATTCAAGACATGTTTCTCTACAAGTTTTCAGGAGTTGAGAGGTGTGTGCATATCTAAACCTCCAGCTTGCTGGTGGCAGTGATTAGGAAGCAAAGGCAACACATCAGTGAGGACGCAGTGCTGGGTGCACTTGACAGCTGACACCGTTGTATGATGAGACAAAAAAAAAGTGGTCCAGAAAGGGGAAGAAAAATCAAAAGAAGAGACAACAGAGCAGACCACAGATGTGTGCTGGTGACCCTGTGTGTGATGTGATCTGGGACAGAGCGGGGGAGCAGAGTCTGGAGTGGCTGTCACTGATGTGACACGATATGATGCCAAGAAGATGCATGAGGGGGTGGGGGTCTGGACCAAAGACCCCTTTTATCCTCACTCTTGTTCTTTATCGCTCTTTCTCACACATGTTCTGGCACAGTGTGTCAAATTCATTGCTGTCTTCCTTGCTCTGTCAATCTTATCGGCCCTGCCATGCTGCCACCCACTTCCCCTGACTCTTTAATTCTTTCTTGTCCATTCCCCTTGCTCTCATCTTTCTTCTCACCCTCCCTCACCAAGTGAGCTGTGAGTCTGTCATGCAGTGCAGAGCAGCGGGCATGGGTGCGGCTTCCAACAAGTCTCCAATGGATAGATAAAAATAGGGATTTAGTAGCTGCTGCTGCTGCAGATGATGGAGAGAGGGTAGCAGATATATGAAAATCTAAAAGGGAATAAAAAGGAGTGATGTACAGTATGGACAGAAATTGGTTAGAAGGAAATTTAGTGGCAGTGGCAGGGCCAGGCAACAGTAGGGGTCCCAGAAGGAAGAGCATTGAAGGATTTCTGAGTGGACTGCCACACTGCATCAAAGAGGGAGAACTGACACAGACTGTGGCATGCTGCTGTTTAATTCACAGCTTATCACAATGGAGAGAACAAGAAGTCAGACCTGACTCAAACAGTTCAGTGTATTTTAGAGTTGATAACAAACCTTATATCATTTATTTCTTATCTCCAACTATAAATACAAAACCAACAACAGGGTTAGATTGCCAGAACAATTTCAGTTCCAAAAGACTTATTTGTATTTAATTTGTTAATTTCAGGCGAACCCAAATCAACCTTGATTGGTGACTGAATTCCTTCTTTGTAATATAATTGTAATATTCTGTCCTACCACTGTCCCCCGATACATTTTGCCTGTCCTCTATGGTGGTCATGCTACTCAATTCATTTAAACTTTATTTATATAGCTTCTGTTAGAATTAAGATTGTCTTTGGTGCTTCACAGAAACATAGCGCATGAGCCCCAAACATGCAATAGTGGCAGCGAAATACTCCCAACAATAGCAGAAAACCTTAAGCAGGACAAGACTCTAAAATTCACACCATTACATCATCATTTGTTATCACAACTGGCATAACAATTGATGGGAGAATGGTGTCTTTTTTCTGTAAAGTTGAAAGAAATTAGTTGAAGGTAATAATAGATGGACCAAGACATTGTTGGTTATGGATGGAACATTTTTTTCAAATGACAAATTCTGGTCACTTGATGGCCCAGACATATTCTTTTTGGGAGGTTAAAAATTTTGCAAACATTCTTTGCTAATGCTACTTAAATCAGGTCTGAAAACAGTTAAAGTGAGAGAAATAAAGACACATGTACAGGTTTGATCTGATGTGTTCATACACATACATGTGTAATATGTGTAATAAATTAGATTTTCTACTAAATTAAAGATATGCATGACTTACCACGCCTCAATGAACGGTGGGCTACCAAACCAGGGTGAAACAAACAAAGATTTCAGAAACATGTTGTAGATGAAAAAACATGGAACAAAGAAAAATACTACTCCATGTTCTGGCTTTTGAAAATAATTCAGATTAAATCATTTTTTAGTCCCTGATGCCTCACACAAGCTGCTGTGTATTTTTACAGCTGCATTTCCTGGCAAATGAACTTAAGTAGCACATTCTACCAAGAAAACACACCATAGGATGAAATTTGAAGTCTTACACTGTGTCTGTGATCAAAGTGCCTGTGTTAGATGTATTGTTGCAAATAGATTTTTCATGTTTTCCATAGATCTTCAAGGCCTTTCTGCACAGTTGCATTTTTATTATTGGATTGTTGTGTGAGAGGGAGCAAGATGGAGAGACATTGACATAGAGAGAGAGAGATAGAGAGAGAGAGGGAGAGAGAGAATCACATCACCACTTGGTAAAATATCAGGGGCCATCATTATGGTTGGAGAATTGTAGCATAGCCTCAGAGTGCCTGAGAGAAAATAAGACCTTTTTCATAATTTTGACTGAAATAAATGAAAGAAAATTAACCAAATGAAGAGATCAGAATGATGTAATATGGTAAAATCCTTTCATTGCTATTTTTCTGCTCCCCATCTTCCCTCATCATCCAACTGCTTCTCTTCATATCTGGCAGTGTGCAACCTCGAGACCACAATCAGCTTTCCATTTGCAAAGAACTTTATGATTTCAGTATTTAAAAAATAATTGGTGGTGCCGCTGATAATCAGTATCATGAGTGGAAGTTAATAACTTTTCCTTGGTTAAAAAATCAAAAATAGGGACTATCATGGATTTCACATGCTCTGTCAACCAGAAGACTGAATGACCTCAACAGAACATTACATTGATCCACAACCAATTGTGCTTCCATGGTGAGGGGGTGGAAAGAGATAGATGGCAAGTGAGCTTGCTCCCATTAAAAATGTTCACAAGCATGCAATATGACACTTCTGTGACTCGTTCTTCAAAAATGGGTGAAACCTTAGACTGAATTTATGGCACTTAAAAGGTGTCAAGGGGAGATGGCATGGGACACTTGTCATATGCCACATTTATGTTAACTTGAAAGGTCTCATAAACAGACCTCTCAAATTTACTTTCTTGTCATGTCTTTTTTTCTCATGTTTCCACTTATGTGGCCCTTACTCTCTCTCATTTATTTTCAACTCAGCTATTTAGTGATTACTGGTTTTTATTGACCCTGATTGATACTGTGAAGTAATTTTCCTCTCCACCTTATTTCTTACCATTCTTAGGTGTGCGTGCAGGGCTACCTAGAGCCACATGGTTATAGTTGTGCTGATGGGTACCTGAAATGACAAAAGCAACGAAACTCTTTTCAGCATCCATGAGGAAAGAAAACAGCTGGTAGCAATGTGAGGGTGGACAATTAAAGAGATAATTCACTGGCATTAGGTGACATTTTGATGGATTTACATTTACAGACTGTATATGATTATAGTTAAACAAAATTACATTTATATCCATATTTATAAATTCAAAGTAAATATCTGCACATTATTTATCTGTGTGAAACATCTCTTTAATTTCTTCGAATAAATCTAGCACAAACAGGAATGAGAATGAGCAAAACTACAGGAAGTGGGCTGAGCTGTATCCTTGCTGCAAAAGATGTTACAACAGATCAAACTGAATGCATAAAATTGTACATGCCAGTAGAAGCCTCAAACAGGGTGAAAAACAAAACAGAAGTAAAACAGGCCCACACAAATTATTTATCAGATCCTGTCCTGGAACAAGCAGGTCCTTTATATTCATCACAATCTGCATTATGCAACTTAACAAGGCTACTCAGACCATACATCATAAAGACCTCCAATGTGTTCTTGAGAAAATATCATATATACACACACAGACACACACATATACACACACATACATACACACAAACACATATACACACACATAAAGAAACAACAAGATAAGTTTGGTCACTGCAGTATTTTCTCTGGTACTATGACCACAGTGGGATGATCCAATCAGCAGGGACAGTCTTACCATTTTCCTTTCCACACTGGCCACTAAACCACAGCTTCAGCCAATCATCCACCCATTCTACACCCCAGCAAGGTTTGTAGCTGACAGGGAACATGATGCAGAAGTGCAATGCTTGGCTGAGCACCGCAGTGTGAAGGTGCTTTAGTTGAAAGATTAGGCCTTGACTGAAGCCATTGTATTGAGAAAGGCAACGAGCAATAACGGCATGCTGGACTGCCGGTCTGTTCATTTACACGTGCTTATACATGAGGAGGAGACAACATTTACCAAGCTGCTGTCATGACATCTTAATTTGCTGTCTGCTTAAAAATGCATTAGAGTGAAACTGTTGAATCTTCTATCCACATCTGTCACATGAGTGAAGAAGGAATGGGGGGTCTGACACTCTGATCATGGGTGTCAATATTTGCTCGAGTGAGAGAGATGGATGTTGTGTGTCTCACTTTTTTCATTTAAATACTTAACAGAGCTCCACACAGATCAATGATTCATCTAAGACTGTGCCCAGAATATACACACTATATTACACTCAAATTTAATATAAATCCATATATACTTAGTTACTCTATGCTATTAGAAGAATAATTTAACCTACAGTGAGACAAAGATCTAGATTTGTAGAGAGATGGGAACCTACCCAGAGGGAAATTTTTAGTATAAAACCTTTTATATCCTGAGTTTTGGTTAAATTCATAAAATAATTTAAGTAGTATTATAAGATGGAAGATGATTGGAATCATCACTGGAAGGACCTTTGATTGTCTGGTTTGCTTAAAATAATAAAGTAAGAGCAGAATCTTAATATATCTGCAGCCTGACTGTTTTTTTAATTTTGAAGAAATTAGTCAGGTGGCACAAAAACAAATACAGGCAGTGTTGTAAATTGAGAGAACAAGTTTTAAAAAAAAAAGTCACAGATTAATGGAGAAAAATAAGGTTTGTGAATTGTAAAGGTCTTTGTTTAATAATTCAGCCTTTGCAATACTCATCAATCAGAGCCCAAATTTGAATAAAAAATTACTGCTGAAGATGAATAACCCCCCCCAAAAAAAACCTCAGTATTTGTTTTGTTACCTGCTAGTGTGTGTCACGGGTACGAAATGCAATTTACACACACTATACTTTACTATACTATACTATACTATACTATACTATATTAGGACATGCAATATCAATCACTATGTCCATGCCATGCAACAGCAAACTGCAACGAATTTATAGTGTTCTTTAGGAAAAATGAAAGTCAAAACAGCTGACATTATGATGTTTTAACTCTTTGTTTGACAGAACTGACCACAGACATAACTGACAGCTCTCAGACAGGGACCAGTGTCTCACAATGTTCTTTATGTCCTAAAACTGTTTGTCACAGTCTGCTGCTGCCCACTCAAATCTCATTCTGAGACATCAGGACGGATGTGCATGGCTGAAAGGCCAATAAGAGGACACAAAAGACTGAAGGTCCATTAAAAACCTGGTTGTTTAGAGATTCCTTTTGTAATCTGGGGTCCAATTAGCCATTTTCAGAATGACTCCAAGGAAGACCTGCCCCCTACCTTGTAGAGCCTCAGAGGTTCCTTATCAGCCCTGAACACTCTGAGGCACTGCCTTCCTGCTCGCCTCTTTGAGCTGACATGACAAAAAAAACCTTCCCATGCGGGACTTACCATGAAGCTACTGCAAAGAAAAAGCTTCAGTGATAGAGAGACCTCACAACAGAGAGCCTGAAAAAACTGCTGTCATTAGTTACTGTCTTTGTCTCTTTAAATTGGCATATTAAAAAAATGGCTTCTGTAAAATAATAAATCATGAGACTGACACTTTCCCCTGGCTCTATATCTTAAGTACAAAACCCATGGACAATTTTCTAAGAAAAGTCAAGATTAAATGTCCTGAAACATCTTGAACCTTGAGCCAAGGTAACTTAACATTTATACTATTGCTTACAATCACACCAAGTGGTAAGATGATGGTAAGAAGAGATGATTTCTACTTGCATTTAAGTCAAGTGCAGAGCAGCATTGTGACAGTCAGCTTTCTTTAGATAAGACTTTGTGAACAAAATGTTTTTACATTTAGAATACTGACTAATTCTAGCTCTGATTTTAGCTGAGAACTAAACAATACGGGTCTTTTTTTTCATTTTTTACATTAAAATATCATTATTATTTTTTATCACCTCCTCATGATGCTGCCCATCTCTGCTAAAACATCCTCAGTTTAACAGATGTGATTCTATAGCTTTAGTATAATGGCTCAAGAGTGTGACTTAGGTATTTTACCCAAGTCAAAAGACAATGTAACTTAAAAAATTGTCCAAACTTCATCTCTTCATGAGACTTGATTAAGTGGTGAGACTTACTATAATATAGGCTAGACTATAAATATGGCATAGTATTTCATCTTTTTAAACAGCATTTTAGTCAGCAAAATAGCTAGCCAATTAAAGCTAACTAAAAGATGATGCTCTCTTTTTTTTCCAAGATATAATTAAGTTAGACTTGAGAATTGTATTACAATCGAAGACCTTGAAATTATTGATATAAAATGTTTTCCCTTAGGTAGAAGATGCACTAAACTCAAACACCGATCAGGCCTGATCCAATGAAAAAGCAATTGTTACAGTGTGTACCAGGCCAAAACTATGTTCTAGATAGAGCAGGAATGACCTTAAACACTCCTGTTGATGTTGTTGTAGATGCCAATCATCCACACATCCACACCTTGAAGAGTAAATATCTGATGTTGATTATGATTATTTCATCAGGGATCCACACTATACCCCATGTGGTAATGAGTCCTCTGTCCCTGAAATTCAGGTTTTAAGTTACATTGTTGATTTAAGCAACACAGCCAAAGAGTAATAAATGCCTTAGTCCAGACACATGGAATAAGTGACTACAAGGAGAAACAACAACAAGGATGTGATACAAGCACAAAGGTGGCAAAGAAGTGTAAAAGCTACAGGTCCTCCCTGCAATTTCTGTCAGCGAGTCTGAATCTGACACTGCTAAGCCACTACAGAACAGCAACAGTGGATATTTCAGTTTATTTGGGCAATGTTTGGATATACATGTCCAGTTTGATCAAAAAGGTCAATATAAGTTTCAAGGTGTTCAAAGTACTTTTCCCATCTACACTTGGTGTCCGTTAAACAACCATTAGATGCTGGATAAATAAAAACACCATTGACTATGATGAACAAACACCAGAGTTCTTATTAAAAAGTATAACGGGGTGGATGCCGTAATAATACTTAATAATAATAGCTACATGTAACAAAGAAACACTTCTGCAACTGAGAGAAAAGTTAATCTGTTTACCATGTCTGCTGCGTGCTGTTCTTCAACACTCAGAGCTTTGTGGTGCAGTACTACCAGTTCACCAAAACCTTTTAAGCCTTTAATTCTGGCTAGAATCTATGTTTGATAGACGGCAAACATTAAACATCATAAGAAAGAGCATCTCCACCAAGAATGATGGCTGTCTCTGCAGCCCTATAGGACTTGTGGGGGTAATTGGTTGCAGAAAAACACAAAACCCTTAGGGACAATCTTCAAGACAACAATTTGGAAGAAGAAATAAATCCAACAACACAATATTTTGACCGATACCAAGGAAAACCACTCAGATGTCTACAGCTGATTGAGATTTTGATTCAAGGGTGTGATAACAGTATATCTGAGAAATACTAAATATATCCAACTGTGATAAGGACAAATAGTTCCAAAGACCCAGCAGTCATCTGGATAAAGATCTCAAAAACCCAGCATTTAAGAGCAAGCCAATGAACTGCTTCAAAAATGAAAAATGCAAGAAAAAAATCATGGTAGACACAGATGTTCATGAAAATACTCACTGCATAACAAAAAAGATGGCTCTGTATTTCTCGACAAGTTGGAGGGGAGGTAAGTCAGTGAAAAGAGGAAATAGAAATATGGTGGATGGTGGATAAAGCCAGACACAAAGCAGATAAGAGAAAAAAAGGAGGATGTGCCTGGGCAGTGGGATGAAAAATGCCACATGGACTAGTGATCACAAGGCAACCCTCCACCCCTGACTTATACCCCTCACCCCAGAATTCTTTTGCAGCTCTTTGCTCTGCTCCCTTCATGACATTCCTGTAAGACCAACAGCCTGGCTGTTGCAGTAGCCCTGCCAAGTAGAGCTACAGTTTTATGAAAGACCAAAAAGGTGGTGGCTGCATTGCAGTCAGGGAGTGCATGTTTGTTAATGTGAAAAATGGGCGTGATAGATATGAATGTGGAAGTCTCTGTTGCTTCTGCTATTGTTGCCCCTCTGCCCTGCTTCAGCAGTGTAGGAGAGGGAAGCGATGGTGGGCCTGACATTTAACAACTGACAAAGATTGTTAACATTTAATCGCTAAATGTTAACTGCCATAACAGCTCCACTTCACTCACTTAGCCAGGGACAAAGCTTCAGGCACCTCAATAGAAGGAGCTGCCAATTCTGCATTGATTTTACCGGTTGAGCAGGATGCTTAACTCTGACCCTGTTGCAGCCACGATGACAAATTTTGTATGCTACATTCACCATACTTTAAGCAATTCTAATTTTAGATTCCAATGCTCATTTTTAACATAACTGATACCCCAATTGAACACACTAATGATGTGATTAATTAAACGATTCATATTTCGAAATAATTAATTCATATATTTACATAATAATAATAATAATAATAATAATAACAATAATAACAATAATAATAATCATCATCATCATTTACATTGACTTGACAGACTGTCTCTTCTGGACAAAAGATACACAACAGGGGCAAATCTAATACCTCAAGGCTGGATAATCCCATATTTCCCATTACACTGATGATATAATTGCTTTATTTCCCCAGAATATACTAATTATTATATTTAGATTATTATAGATTATACTAGTTGTAAATTGATTACTTTATCTTGTATCATTTTCCCATGAAAAGATATAATAAAATATTTACAAAAATGTTGGTGTTTTACACTCCACTGGTTTAAATACCTTAAAAGCTGAATGAGATTAATATATAAATCCTATATAAATATTATTAAAAGACTAAAGGTGGATAATAATGTACTGACTGTCTCTGTATGAAGACAACCACTATTTTTCACTCATCCCACTAAGAATAATTTAAAAATCCAATCAAAGTGCAGAACATGGTGGAAAAACTGGAATGGTTTAAGGATTTTAGATTTAGAGTATGGAAAGGATTGCTATATAGAACTTTTGGTCATTGTAATAGAATTTTAATCTATTTTAAAATCAGTGTACAATGGGAAAAAAGTAGAAGAATGCCCCCTAAAGGAAGACAACAGAAAACCTTTGGCAAAATTGTGTGCAACCACAGTGAAGCCAATAAAGTAAAAGTGAATTTGAAGAACTGCACCGGGAACACGATCTGACAAGCAATAACACAACTGTAATACAAAACTACTGTAGCATTGCACTGATTGTTCAGTACCAAATCTGTCAATAATGAAAAAATGAAATATTACACTGAGTCAGTACTTACCAACATACAAATTTAACTTCTTATGGCCCATGAAAGTAGAAAACCAAATCAAGCAACAGCTCAGTTCTGTATTTTATCTATAGACATCTTCGTGGGGTCAACTGTAACTGGATCTGTGAAGTCTCTATATTATTGTTCAAAGATAAAAATGGGATTAATCCTTATTTAATGCTAGTTCCTCCACTTCCTCTGTCCCCTGCAGCTACACTTTTCCCAAAGTCACAAATAAAGTCTATTTTAGAATCAAAAGCATTTCACAGCAGCAATGTGCGAGTTAGAAGGTCCAATTTTCTTCTTAGAGAGTGAGCAGCATGGTTAGCTGGATTATTTTTAACTTTACTTCTAATTCACAGATGCAGCCTGCATCACATTCACTAATGATCCACAGTGTAGACTCAAGTGTTAAACTGCAGTCAATGCTGAGAGCACTGCCAATGTAATCTTGAGCAAGGTACCAAACCTTTGAATGCTCAGAGTATGTGTCGAGAGCACCCTACTCACTCTACCAACACCTCTCCCTTGATGGTTGCATGTTAATTTTATATTGATGTATCTTATGTGAAATAAGCAGTGTGAAAACAGCAATTTAATAGCTTATATTTTATTTTATTTATTACATTAATGAAGAATTAATGGATGCAGAATTTATTTATATTAACTTTATTTGTGTAGATTAATAATTTTGATGGAGATAATGCATAATATAAGTTTCTTGTTTAAATGGTGTTTTTTTTAAATTAAGAACAACATTTTACTTAATGACTGATACAAAGTAATAGCTATATGCTACTATTTACTTATTATTCCTTAATACTGTTTATTGAAGATACTTGACATTTGATTGGGCACTTATTAATATTAATCTACCAGTTAACTTAATCTTAGTTGGATGTTTTGGCTCCCTGATCATCAGCTTTTTTTCCTGAAGACTCCCAAAGGCAGCTGCAAGGAAGGAGTTCTTCTAAAATGTCTAAAATTGCGTTCTTCTTCTATTTCTGATTAATTCACTGAAAAAAATACATGTATAACAATTTTTTTGTCAAAAACATGTGATAATGAGCAGTGTCCTTTATTTTGATGATCAAACTCATCAAGTCCCAGTTTACTGTTGTGCACTCTCTGTAGAGCACAACAAAGAATGTTCTTTTACTTCTACTTGTAGCACCCACCCAACCTCCTTGCCTTGTCTATTAATGAAGCTTTTGCAAACTGCAAATACAACATCACCATTTCGTTGAACATGTCAAGTACTCAGTAAATAAGTCAGATCCTAGTCATTTTCAGGTGAACATTTCATTCCACTCTGCCATTTCACTTCAAAAATACGCACACTGGCTCTAGCTTTTTATAGAGAGAGAGGGCTCCAAGAAAAGGGAGGAGGTGGCGATTCACATGAACATACATGACCCGACCATGCCTGGCTTGTAAATAGCTGGGGATCAACACACACACACACAGTGTGTGACATCATTCTATACTCTAGATTACCATAAATTACACATTTAGATCTCTTCATAATATTTTTTTTAATTCCTTCTGTCTAAAAGAAATATGCATTTTTTTCTTCTTGCCCCTTTAAGCATTAAAAATACCGCGAGAATGCTGCATTCAATTAGTAATTAGTGGAGCAAGTTTACCAACCTCAAAATTTTAATTTCTGATTGTGTACTGCTGTATGGCAGCATTATGATTACAGCATGTGTAGGGCTCTGCACACAGCTGCTGCACAACTATTACTCCACCAACTCCTTTGTAATATAGATTACAAATGCCTGTGAACCTATTTCAATATGAGGGTTTTAGGGAATGGTTTGAGTGCATCACAGTCGAGGAAGAAGAAGGCTACACAGTATAACAAGTATTTATACTTTTTCTCCAGTATTTCTACAGGCTGCTAACCAAGGGACACACTTAATACATTTATTGTTGATGGACAGGTTTCAAATAAGCACTTTTATGCCTACTGTAAGAAAATAAACTATTTTTAATGGCTGTTCCTATCTATGTGTATATTCTCTGGTGGGTTTAAAAACAAGGAGTCCAAATTAAGAGGCAGAAACACCCAGATGTTGTTATGTATTCATAGTTATGATGGCTGCAGACTGCAGAACTCCGCACTTCTTGCATGTCTGATAAACCCCAGTGCAGATTTTTTCAATCTCTGCAGCCAGTAACAGCCACTCTTTATCTCATAACTCACAATCATTCCCAGGACACCAAAGGCCAAACAGTTACTTGATGTGTCACTGTCTGTATGGCTTGACAAATGTGCAATGATACCCTAGGCAGGGGTGGAGAAGAACAGGAGATTCAAATGGGCTTTATATCCAGCTCATTTTGAAATGTGATAGACAGTCAAGGCACTTGGGACTATTGTGACCCTGTGTGTTAAAAGGCAATAAGAGATCAATTTTATTGAAGTAGTGCTTCACGATGGTCCTACAGAGCGTGTCTTTGCTTTGACTGTTCTCCCACTACAAAGCAGATGTGACTCAGTGTGTTCGAAAGGCAATAATCTTTCCTGAAAATCAAAGTGTAACAGTTTGGCATTTTCATCAGATGTCACATTGCAAGAGTAATACACTCATAAAAAAGCCATTTCTCTCAATAGTTGCTTGGCATACCATACCAACTGGCTCCAATTGCAGGTTGTTGAGAAGCAGACTTCTTTTGAGAGGAGGCGGAGGGCGAGGAAGAGGTAGAAGAGGTAGAAGAGGAGGGTACGTATATCTTAAGCAAGGATAAGCACAGATTTATCTGATGTCTTCTTAAAATAAAAGAAGTGACATCATCAAAACTGCCTTTATCCATGCCTTTATAGACCAGCCCTCCTCTCCAATGAGATGGACAGAGTCGAAGACCATGCACACCGTAAAAGTTAGGACATTCACTTCAGTGAAGTGGACAACACATAGAGAAAGGCTTTAGTGAAACAGTTCAAAACATACATTTCAAAAAGAAGGGATTAGAACAGAGTGAAATGGACCAGTTTTTTTACAAGGCATAGCACACTAAAAGCAAAATGTAGGCCAGCTGCAGCAAACATCAACAGTACAAAATAGTCTCATTTTCACACAGAATGTCCTAGATTTGTTAGTCTTTCCATTCATTCGCTACAAACTGAAATGTACTTTTAGTTGAAAATTAAAAGTGTACCATGACTAAAAAGGTTTATTTTCAGTCAAGCTCACATTACCAACCACACTAAGTCAGGGTATAATGGTATGTAGATTTCTTCATTATTGTTTTATTTACAGGAAGTCCACCTGGCTAGATTGGGAAAATTAACCTGAGAATAAGAAAATTTGAACTAAGTGGTACGATTTAATAGATATATTGGGCTCTGGAATTTATCACCAACTACATTTATTCCCAACAAAGTACCTGAACCAAATTACTATAAAGTAATCAATAGGCTATTATCATTAGGCCTCCCAAAAATTGGATAAAAACACTGTGAACAGGTCAAAAATATCACGTATTTTCTGCTCAACATGGTGGAACTACTGTGCCTGGAAACAGATTTGCCTCCAGGGTTCCATCTGTGAAACTACAGGACATTGGAACACTTATCTTTCACAGGATCAAATCCTCATAGTTAGTTAATCTAATGTCTTTGATTAGATCTTTGGTAAAATATTAATAGTGATCAATTATTCCTCACATAAAATTTGGTCAAATGTGTTAATGAATGTCCTTTTAACCAAACTATGGCTTCAATGTACTGTTCCACCCCAAGGTTTGACACACACATCAGGCTGTTCACTTACTCATTACACACACAGGAAAGCTAAGTTTGAATGGGAAAATGAACACGTTAGATTTGCAAATAGAAGAAAGGTCAACAAGAAGGCACTACACTATAAATGAAACTCTGGGTTCAAGCTGCCTCCAAACACTGGGCATTGATACATTTTAATTTTAATATATCTCAATTATTAATAGATTCAGAAGAGAGAAATCAGTGGTTAGAGGCAACTTTGACCCTTAAAAAAACAGTCATGCCCTACCATGATGACTCTGGGAGCGGACTGGCCAATGTTTTTCTCCTAGAAAACAGAACCAAGTGGTTATTTATTAGACTGCGGTTCTTAAGCATATCTGGAATAAGAGCAACACATTCATAGTCAACAATGGCCGGTTATTGCAAGGAAAATCATGAATAAACAGTCTCTACTGGGCTTTTAGCAGATGATACAGCAGCACAATAACCTGATTTTATGAATTACACCATCAACAATGCATTCGTGCCACAGAAACATATCATGTATAAAGATACAGGCAATCCGGAGTAGCTCTGGAAACATTTCCCATGCTTTGATATTAATTGTTACACCTTATCTTCCCATGTACTGCTGCCTATTGTTTCCAAAAATTGTTGTGCAAAACATTACAAAGCAAAGCATGGCATTTGGTTTAGGTTGGAGAAAGAGAGAATTGAAACTAATTTTGGGCTATGGACTGTAAAAGAATGAGGATAATGAGAAGAAAAGAGCTAGTAAAATAAGTCAAAGTTGTACCGTGCTCCTTGACACTGTAGGACTCCAGCCATGAGGTTGTTTGATCCATCACTATCGATTTACCATCAGCTTCTCACGGCCCTGCCCTCCCACCCAGCTGTACAGAACTGCGGGGATGCATTCCCCCACTCTAAATGATCCACACACTACTTCTGACCTTAAATCCATGACCAAATACATACGGTACGTTTGCGATTAAAGGGGATCACCGCTGTAGATATACTGATGAACACCAATTGCAAATTATTTCCGCATGAGTGTACGAATAACAACAGACATTTTACAGAAAATCCCCCATGAGAAATATGCAAACAGTACATTTTTGTGCTAAAATTCTTAAGTACACAGAGTGAGGGTAAGCTCTCTGCGCTAACACTGGGAGCTATAATCCACTCTTCCCTTTGCTAGTAGGCTGACTAATATAGGAGAATAAAAGGAAAAAAATAATTAAAGGGTTTAGATTATTAATTGTACACACCTTCAATTAAGTAACCTCCATTGTCTTTGTCTTTCATAAATCCTGCCTCTGGTGATTAACTATTATTACTACTACTACTACTACTAGTACTACTACTACTAATACTACTACTACATTCAGTAGAATATTATTATTATCTATTTTCACATTCATTTTTATGTCCTAAGATTGTATACACAGTTTTGATCAGCACTCGATGAGCAGATTTACTATTGACACCTTAGAGGGTAACACCAACATTTTGAACCTTAGAACACTTTGTTAAATGTGGCTTTGTGACATTCCTGCATGATGGCTGAGCATTTTTCCAGCCAATAACATACTGGCATTTGAATAAATCCATTCAACATGTAATGTAAGGCTGATATATTGATGGCTATGCATGTTTCCCCTGGGGGACATCTTCTCTCTGTCATCACACTGAAGGCCCTGCTGAGCGGTGTTTTGCATTTCTGGTATCATCCAGATCGCACACAATACCCATTTATTAGATTTAATTGATTGTAAAGTCATTAGTTCTTATTACAATAATATTTTAAATGTTTATTTTTAAACATTTATTTTTTGACTATTGAAGTCAAGAATTCAACAGGATTTCCTGGCTTGTTTGCTGTCATAATAGGTGAATATGTAAGGATAAGAAATTATTAAAACCCATTCTTAAAACAGACCTTAAAATATTTTTCAAAGACTCCTAGATCAAACAAACATTTTATCATAAAAATATTTCGTTCAGTTTTTTACAGCAAGTAGTCCTAATCAAACAACCTTCAAAACCAATTTCCCAGAGTCAACTCTGGGAAAACCCTACAAAATAATAGATACATGAGCATCATTCACTGCTGTGTTATTTAAACTAAAAATATGATGAACCTTGATGCTGAGGCATTACAGTTCTGATTACATTTCAACCAACAGAAGCTTAAGCTTTTTATTACTAAAAAATTAAATTACTACCTGAACTATTCAGTACTTCCCCTCAGTCTTGCAGAATCATCTTATTGTTGCCATGGGAAGCTGACAGTTTTTTTGACATCCATTGATGGGAATTTATGGATCAAGAAGCACAAATAAAAATGTTTTAAAATCTAGTTGGCAGCAGAACAGTAAACAGCACTGGTTTTGCTTGTGAATTGGTATGGTGTTCTGTTTTTACAAGAGACACCTACACATAGTCAGAGGGTTGGCTATAGCGCAAACACACACGGATTTCTGGGAAAGGAACAACTGCAGAGTCAGGGCTCAGAGGACACCTTGAATGTTCTCGTTAGCATTACTGTTTCCTTGGATTTTCTGCATAGTGTAACTTGACTTCAGGTCTTGTCCTCATTTCTAGTTTGTTTGTGGTTCTGACACATGAGCAGGGTCATCTCTTTAAATCAACTAAATGCACTCAGACCTCTATACATCATTGTGTTCAAATGATCACAGAGTAAGCACAGATATGTAGATTCAATTCAACAGTTATGCTTGAACACTGTTAATTGGATATGTTTCAGTCCTCATATCAGCATTCTTACACACACTTTACTCAATGTCAAAGAAAGAACTTTATAACAGCACCCCCTATGGGGGTTCAACTGCAACATTTTAATAAAGTAATGGATAATGCAACTGACTAAAAGTTTACAGCACAGGTGTCAAACTGGTTCCACAAGGGGCCGTGTGGCTGCAGGTTTTTGTTCCAACCCAGCAGCAGCACACCAGACTGGACTCATTTAATCAGCTCGTCTGAGTCTTCAGACAACTGATTGGTCAAACTGGGTGTGCTGGACTGGTTGGAACAAAAACCTGCAGCCACATGGCCCTTTGTGGAACCAGTTTGACACCCCTGGTTTACAGCATCAAAAATAACGAATTTAAACATTTTAAATGTAGCTGTTTATGTGATTAGAAACAATGAATTCAACTGAATAGATTCAAGTAGAATTCATGTAATTCTATTTATATATTGTATTTATTTATTTATATATTGTATTTATTATATTAGTATATGCTTTTTTAATATGTACTCTTTACACTTTCCTATTTACTGTTGAAGTTTCATTAATCTATTTATTTACCTTAGCATTGACTTCCATTGAAAGCCAGATCCTTTAGATTGTTTTTTTTTGTTGCACTTTTATGTTTTGTAAATCACAAAATCCTAATTTCTTTGCCAGGTAGAAGACTAAAGGCAGTCAGGTTAAACTAGCCACACAGCTAGACTTTTCAGTGTCCACTGAAGTTGAAAAGTGATCTTCATATTCTTGTGTTTCATTACTTGAAGCAAATTGTTTTGCTTTTGAATTGATGTTTCATTATTTACTATCTCAGTTGTTTAAAAGTCTTTTCTCTTTTTGAAAATGAAGTCACATAGTAATTAACATCAGTGGCAATATGTCACTATCAGTTTACCAATAGCATTTTGTGTTATGTGTAACATCTCATCTCAGATCTAATTAGTCCTGAGACAAAGAAAAAAAAATCTACAAATGTTCATGAGAAATACAAATCTAAGTGTATTTAATTTATTCAGCACTTCTCTTGAAGATTTATTTATGTATTTATTCATTTCCTTTGAGTAAAAGAAGGCTTGGTTTTTATGCATCATATTTTAGTTTATAAAAAAACAAAACTGTAAACATATGGATTGCTGCTTCCAATGTAATGCAAACCCTACCAACAAAAAGAGGTCAGTATCATTAGCATGACAGCAACTGAAAGAACACAAAAAAAATGACTTAATGCCCTACAGAATTTAGAATTAACTGAATTGTCGTAGCATCAAAACACCAAACATAACATGTAACGTGTTGAAAAATTAGAAAATAATCATTCAACAGTCCAGAAAACATTGGCTATTGCTCAATTTTTAGAATCAAAAACTAGTAATTACTTATTATCACAACTGAGAAGAAAATGGAAAATGGTGTTTTTATTGTGGCAGTTGTGAGCATGTCTCTTTAATGAATAAACAACTTGGTGGCTCATAATAGATATCTTATGCTATCAGACTGGTTTCAGAAAACATAAACTAGAATTTTAACTCATCCTTGATGCAAGTTTCTTGCAAATGGAGACAGTCCACTTAGGCAGTTTTAAAACAACTCAATATGGTCTAGGTTCCTGAAATAAGAGTATTGTGTGGCCAGGATGGCAATCCAGGGAATTTAAAATATTCTAGTTTTTTTACATACAAATTTAGGATGTTGGTGTGTGAAGTGGGCGACAAGGACAAAAGCAGTAAGAAGTTTCAAGCTGCAGACTTTCTATAATACATGACGTTTGGAAGATGAAAATGCTGGAAATTTTATGACATCCATCCACTAACTTAAACCCCAAATCCAATTGCACAAATAGGTTATGGTATAGAATATTCATGAGGGTTGCACAAGAATGTTATAAAAATGACCTAGTTGGGAGGACTGATTGTCCTGGTTGGAGGACAAATGACTAAACAGTAATTACACAAGAGAAAAAGCTATATTTATTTATTTTTAATATCTGTCTTGACCTAGGGTTACAACCCAACTCAGAATTTGGATTTCTAAAATTTGTTCAGCAACCTTTCCTCATTTCCTCTTAACCAACACCTTACTGATCAAATCCTCACCTTTGTGTTTCTCTTTGCTCATCATTAACATAACAGATCAAATGACACAAGTGAGTATTTCTCTTTCTAAACATATACAGCAGTGTGTTATATTAGATAAGCATACTGTGTGATTTGTTTCTCTCTCTCACTCACTCACTTGCTCTCTCACATGCATGCGCACACACCCTCACACACACACACAAACACACCACTGCTCCCATGCTGGGTGTGCTGGATTGCTATCAGTCCCTGAGAAAGCTGCTTACATAACCACGCTTCAAGCATCAGCCCACGTCAGCCTCTTTATTACACGATAACATCTTAAATGGCTTTTTGACAATGTTGCGTCTCACTTCCAGTTTACCAAACCCACTTATTATTGCAAGTGTGTGTGTAATGTGAAACAAGATGTAGCGTGATGAATAAAATGAGATGATTTTGAACCCATTTGGTCAATGTTATAGCCACCAAGACAATCTTACAATTTGCTCTTGCATTAGCATGACTCAAGGCATTCTCAAGGGACTGGAACCGTGTTAAATGTTTATGAGTCACAGAGTTTGGAAAGGTAAAGCATGACATCTGATCAGGAAGTGATTGAGAAAAGTGGAGTACAAAGTTACCACAGTTTAAGTTTTTTTTACAGAGGAAGAAAAAGGAGCTTCCTTCATTAACTCTCCATCTCACACAGCTAGTGTATCCCCCAAGCTCAGATAGACAGAGCAAGGGAAAGATTAAGAGTGCGAGAGAAGAGATTCGATAAAAAAGGGCAGAGTCTTATTTCAGCGCTTCACACACTGCTGGATGATCAAAGTGGAAAATGCTGTTTTAGTTCTAAGAATCATAGCTCTTCGCTGTCCACACACTCATTATCGTGAATTATGCTGCAGGACAAAAGAAAAGATAAAAATGAGAAACAGAGGCAACGCAACAAAATGCAGATGGTCGCCAAAGAGTCTCTGTATTGCATTTACATGTTATACATGTTGTAAAATGGCAGCTGTGATCTTTACTCCAGCCATGAGAAATTCAAGTCCTTCAGACTCATTAATAGCTTTTTAACATACAGTAGAAGATACATTTAAATTGAAGAAAAATAAACAAAATCTGAGCAACTATCCAGATTATTTACATTATAAAATGTTTTCATAACAATTAATTATTAGTTATTTGTTTAAGTGAGTGTGATATTTACAAATATGACTCTGATTTACATCAGAATACTCAGTGGATTTATTATTACCAATTTTCATAGTTTGACTATGGTGTATATGGTATATATGTTACAGAAAGTAATACCTAAATTGTGTACCTTGACTTATAAACATTGTTAATCAGTTTCTAAAAGCTGCTAATTTCATATGTGTTTGCTTTTTTGTAGACTGCCCCATAAGCATGGATTAATTTTCACAATCCCCCTGGGCTGATTGGAATAACCCCATCCTGCTAGAGTGTGACCATATCATACTCTTGTTCCCTGCAAAAAAAACAAAACATTCCATTCCAGTTATTACGCATTCCAGTTATTCCTGCACATTAATTCTAAACTCAGTAACAATAGAGACGTAACAATAATCTTCACAAAAGCAGGAGGTGTGGGTGTACCATCTTCATGCAGGAAGGAGAAACAGGAAGCATTGCTTTTCATTCTACTTAATTGTTAGTCTTTGGCTAAGATAAAGGCCTCTTTACATATGCATATAGGGGACAGAAGCCCACAGTTGCAACTTAATTACCATTTTCTAAGGTTTGACAAAGGAAACATAAGTATGCAGTGTCATAACTATGAAGGATTCATGAATAGAAATGCATTTCCACAAAAGACAATGGAAAGAGTTGAGTTAAAACCCTGACATATTCATTGAAAGTTACATATTTTTCAGGCTGCTCTGGCCTCCTTCTTGAATAAAGAATAAAACCAGAGAATGGGCTGAATATTAACCAGTTCTCAACATGCTGGGAGAAAATCTTTCTGACCTTTAACGCCCTCAAGCTTTCTTTCATTGGCTTCTATTTTGTTTAGCTCTTGGTAATTTCTCAAATATCATACATTTTTTACACCATTTAAAGGGATTTTTTTTTCTTTAATGTTCAAATTCTTTAATGTGATAACAGGGACATTCATAATGGCAACATTCTCTAACAGTTTGAAGCTCAAAAGCAGACTGCTAAGTACTTGACAAGGTGTGAGCGAGGTGTGAAGTGAGACGAATCTGAATATTGATTGAGTCCATTTAATCCACCTTACTGCCTATTGATATACCAATCATCCTGATAAATCTAGTGAAGTGTATCAGTCTCATGAGCAGAACTGTTGCCCAAGGACAGCACTCCTTTTTGTGGCATTTTAATTGATGCTGGCAGTGCAGACTGTGACTCCTGGTAAAGAAAGCCACCAAGAGCTGTGAGCTGCCACAGGCAACCAACTCCATGTAGAGAACATTGCACCAATCAATATGTCTTTATTAACATTTCTAGAAAAGTGCCACGAGTCACATCAGCTGTACTGATTGCAGCAATTGTGATTAATTTTTTGGTGTGACAGAGCAGAATGGAGGGTGCTCAGGGCACAGGGGTAACTTGGGAGGAGGTTTAAGGCCCAATATGCTGGTATTTTAATATTTCATCGTGATTAGACCCCACAGGAAAGTAAATAAATTAAACCTTCCTTTTAGCCATACTGGCAAATGTGTTTTATCATGAGAGCTCTGGGATCAATACTGCCGTGGTCAGTAGTTTTGTATTCCAATATGAGGATACTAAAACATACTACTTTATGCATGCATGCTACAGTACTATGCTACATTAAGATAGTCATTGTTGTTATCATGGTCACGGTTGTTATAATGAGGGTATATTTCTTACATTGATAGAAGGATCAATTCAAAGACTTTGACCATAGAAGATGAATGGATGGAGTTGGAAGCAGGATTGCACCCAGACTTTCAATTTCAGTATAGTTCTTGTTTCGGCTCAGACCGAAAGAAAAATTTAAAATTTCAAAATTTTGGTAAGGAACAGTAGCCCTCTTCCTTGGAATCTGTTTAGTAAAGCTCTTCTTTCAATTGATTGAGAGCTCTAGGGCTGTTAACAAGTCCATTAACTACAAAGGTGTATTTTGAAACCAAAAATTCACACGGGGTTAATGATTTTGAACACCCCCTTTCAGAACCCACTTGCTTTTATATAAAATCAACTTAAAACATAGATTTGAATACACAAATTATACAAAAAGCTACTAAGTAGCTTTCACTAAGCAACTGATCACTTGAGCTTCAGTGGTGATCAATTATTTTTCTATGAATGACAATTTAGTTCATAGATCAAGGAGCAGGAGCCTATCTCACCTGCCTTCAGGGAAGAGGTGAGGTACACCCTGAACAATTCTTATCACAAACTTGTTACTGTAGAATTAAAGTTAAAATTAGTGCATTTTGTAAACAAATCTAAACTGTTCTGTCATTTACAAATTGGAAAAGCACTCTGAAAATGTTTTGACCCTAAGCTCAAAATATCTCTGCACAGAACTGTCATGAAATACTGTGAGAATCCAGTCAATAATACCCACAATATTCGATTCTAATTACAGAAATTCCACTTTGTCTGGATAAGCAGTAAAACTTCCGTCCAATCTTAGAAGAGGGTGACTCACCCACTAGCAGCAAGGGCAGAAAAATAGTGTCAGACTCGTTCGTGCGGAAATATATTCTTGTATATGTCATATATTTATTGATGCATGGTCAGTGGTTAAGTGTCATCAGTATTCAACAGGAAGGACTGAGATAAAGCAAAACTGAGACAGGGGAGATATCTGATGGTGCCTTCCTACGATCTAATTAAGTAATAACCCACACTGAGAATAAACCTGAAGGAGCTGCGAGGAAAATCCATACAATTCATTTCGGAGATGTACCAGTAATTTGTTTTCAGAATGCCAAACACCAAATTCGTTAGCTGTACAAAAGCACAAGTCATCTTCTGGATTCATTATGGATTCAGGGAACTCATTTGACATTGTTGGTCATTTTTCTATGCTAAAATTGGCACTTGTTGAAAAAGTCTTTCTGCGTCCTCAGCTGCAGTGGTGCAGCAATAATGTCATCTGCTTTTGTTGAACTCGTCAAAATGTCATTTTATTTTTTTATTTCATTTTATATTTTTTGAGTTATTCCTCTCTACTTCCATAGAAATTCCTCCATAGTTATCATAGGGGATACGACTGAAATATGACTCAAGTGGTTAATTATGGTGTATTGTAACAGGACATAAACTGATAAAGCATTTTAATTATGTGCCAGAGTTGTGCAAGATATGTTTACCAAGAGAAATCAGTTTTGAATGTGAATGAACATTCAATAAGTGAAATACAATGGAACTACACAGCTATATTTAATTTTTGCATTCTATAGCATATGAACTAGCACACTCTCTCAGCCTTTGACAAACCACCATATTTCATGTGGGCATGCATTTCAGTCAAATGAGAGGGAGTCAGTGTGATAGATCGAAGGTCTGTGGAGATGATGCATTTCTCTTGTGATTGCTTTCATAGTCATTACTCATAGCACAGAGTGATTAGTGGGCCTGTGGTTGACACCTCTGCTCGGACCAGTGTGACGCTTTCGTCTCTTAGAAGGGTCCGGCTGCCCCTGCTTAAACACTGATCTGTGATTGCTCAGCTCAATCAATGGGCCAAAAAATAATGGATGATGTGCATTCCTATCAATCAGGCTGCCAGAGAAGGGAAGTTGTGAAGGACAGATAGCAACCATGCTATTTATGAAAGAGACTAGAGTGATATCACTCACTGTCTGTCTCCAGGATTGTCAGTGTGTGTCCTGTCAAAAGTATTTTGGGAGGAATATGTTTGTTCTGACCTTGACTTACCATGGCAACCCATCTCCAGAGAGCAACAGTAAAAGGGTGTTAGTATGACCCCCTAAACTTAGGTAACTCCACTTGTGCTAAGGTTGCTATTTTCACCCTTCTCCACCCTCTGAGAAATTTCAGAGCTGCATGGTTAATGAATATTCACATGCTGGTTTTCTTTACATTATCATTGGTAAGAGACCCCACCTTCCTAGTGAATAGAGTACTCAAATCTAATTTCTATCCATGTTATTATTTAAATCCATCCATTTTCTATTCTGGGTTATTGACATTTTTTTGTTGTTAACACATTTGCAATAAGCTCAACTTGATTGCAACTTCTAATTCTTCAAACTTTGTGCAACCTACAAAGTTTGAATGTATTGTCACATATGTGTCATGCCTGGATGTGAGCCTAGATGTTTTTACATGCCTTTATTATTATTTTACTATGCAGATGTGTGACCTATAAGACTTGAAATATTAATGAATCCTCTTAAATGAAATTGACATTTCCACAGTGACTGCTTTAAAATTAGCATTTGTGATGGCAGCCCAGGGTTATGGCATCACATGGGATCATTAGTTAGCCCAACTGCTGAGAACTTAGAATTAGCCCATGCCCTTCTATCAGTCAATTGCTTTCTGTTTGTTTGACCAGGAGTTTCGATTCTTCACCTTATTTTAATTAAAGCAAGAATGCACTTTGGTAATATGAGCAAAACTTTCAAATCACCAAATTCTTGCTCACAAGGAACTATAACAAGTCAATATTAACTGACTCACCTACATCCTAAATAGACTTTGAACAAATCGTCCAGGATAATGAAAAGACCAAATACTGATTAAAAGAGACTACTAATTGATGTTTGAGATGATTGATAATGTAAAAGTCACTTTCTGCATGGCCCAAGAATATTGTGTCCCAACCTCACCTTACCAATAGTGTGCATCTGGATGACTTTGTCCTCTGGTGTATAAAATTAAATCTGCTGCCATGTGACTTACCTCACCCACCCCGACTGAAGAAAAGCATGGATTTTATTCTCTCCACCCTGAGATGGACTGCAAAAGAGTTCTAAGCTGTTTAGGCTGAACCTGATTCAATATTGCTGGCAGCAGTCATGCTGGCACAGACAAATCTCTGAGTGGACAGATCAATGCCACATCAAGGGGACAGAGACAGTTTAGCATAGGGAGCACAATTGAACTGTAGGCTGATCCACTTTGTGGGCTTTAAAATGGACAGCAGCTACACACCACAGCCTAAAACACAAAGTACGGCGACCATGAGGCAGCAGAATAAGAACATTACATGTGACTGAAGACATTGATCAGTTGTTTTAGACAGCTATGTTTTCTTTAATATGCCACATTCATGTCACATTAGTGTCACATTAGTGGCATTTCCTTGTGTGGCTCAATCACCTGGCTATTATAACTAATATAACTGCAAACACATTAAAAATAATGTGTTTGCCTAAAAAGGCAGCAGATTGTTGTAACATGGATGCAAGAAGAGTTTTTACACTAACACCTCCAATGCTGGTGACGTTAAATTTCAGAACCTCAACTGTACTTGGAGAAATTGATTTTATAAATTATAAATTAAAAGAGTATGTCCCTTTAATGGGCTCATCCTCTGATGGAGTATGGATGGACATGTCATACTTCTCGGTAGAAATTGGCTAGAAATGATCAAAAAACACTCATTGAAAATAAATAGGCTTGGTTTTCAGCCAGAGACAAATGTAACATTTGCTATGAAAATGCTGCTGAATGGCTGTAAATTTATACTGATGATCTATTCGTTGTAATTGGTTGGATTACAATTATTTTTATTTTCATTATTGCACTATTGAATGACTTGGAAAGGCATTCCAATTTTTCCCTGTATTTTTCAGTATTCATCCCATGATTGTTATCTCTACACCTGCTGAGTATGTCCAGCATCTCATTCCAATAATATGCAAGGACGAATGTCAAAATTCACAGCATGCAGTCAGCAACATTAGTGCTCTGTAAATTACCTGTGACTAAACTGCAGAACACAGACAGTAAGTCACAGAGTGCTTAAATCAACACTGGCCTCCAGCTGGTAAGCTGTCTGTTGGGCCGATAGACAGCTTTTAGAACCAGCCTAAAGGGACAATGTGCCAATTAAATTTCCGTACCTGCATCATCAATAACAAGCAGTCCACACCCCCTGAAGAGAAGAGTGCGTGAGTTGTCAGTGTTTAGTGTATAAGACAACAAATACTGCTTTCTCTGCATTGTATTGACTGTGACATATTTCTGGTCTAGATCTTTGGGCTTCTAAGCCTCAACTCTACTGCTGTCAGCACTCTTGAGGGATTTTGTATGCAAACAGACCAGCGCATCTAATATTTCGAAAGGAATGACAGAATAAAGTAGTGTGTGCTTCAACAGTCTCAATGCCTTCTTTTTACCCCAGCATATGTTTCAATTCTGTCACATGTGCTTGAGGGGAGATTGTCCCTTGAGCTCTTCCTTCTGCTCATCCTTGGGGATCTGTGGCCTTCTCTGGCGCTGCTCGTCATCCCCGCCATACTAGCTGGGAGCATTCTCCCCACTGTGTCGTCCCCTAGCTTCTGTCGCCAACCGCTGCTCAAGTGTCTCAGCAGAGGCCCCCATCTCCCTGCAGCTCTGCAGTACTGTGCCAAATGCAAGGTAATTAAGATGCAGAGAACTCCTCCACTCAGTCGGAAAGAGGATTGAAAAGCTCATATCTGACAGATGTGGACTGCATGCTGTTAAATTTGCACTATTAAAAGTGATTCAAAGATGCACCCTTTACTATGTGCATTAAGTACAGGCAGCAATATTGACTTTAAGTGTTGGCAAAAGAAAAATTCATGTGCACCACATTCATACTTGCAGATACACAGTTTGGTTAAAAGTCAAATGGCAATATGTTTTTCATAAATCAAATGTCTATCCATTTTCAGCATATAAACTCCACACAGACAAGACCCAGGGATTCAAAACCAGAACCTTCTTACTGTGGGGTGACATTGCTCACCACTGTACCAGTGGTATCCCAACCTGTACTTGCACTTAAGGTGCTGCAGTGTCCCTTTTTGATTGAGAAAATTTGAGTTTATTGAAATTTCAAATTGCAATTATAAATAAAATTTAAAACCTGTGGATAAAATTCTTAAATTAAAAACATTTAAAAATTAATTATTAAATAAAAGCTCACCACTGGCTGAAATCCATTGACTCCTGCTAATATTAATACTAAATTCTGACAAATTTAACTGGGAAATACAACTCTTTAGACTTTACACTGGAAAAAAAATATAAATTGCAAATAGATTAAATTAAACTTCTTTGACGAATGTTTCCTTGCAGTGTCTCCTCATAACTAAAAATAATCCCCATGAAAAATTAATCACCTGTCACATCACAACCTTTTCATGATGATTCATAATGAAGCAGTGTCAGTGACTACCTATGCTTTAACACTCATATTGCTACTATACATCACTCAGAGGTGGGGTAACTGCTTGACTGGATAAATGTGAGGACACACACTTTTCTTCCAGCTCTAAATGCTATTGAAGCCCTTTCAATTATTATATGGCTGGCCCTTCTTACACCCTATCTATTAGCTCAGAGCCTGGGTGTTTATCCCAAATACCCACAGTCTCCATTTACAATAATTCAAACAGTCTGATGAATACCATATTAACCAGGGGTCTCCAACCTCTTTCACAAAGGGCCATGTGGCTGCAGGTTTTTGCTCCAACCCAGCAGCAGCACACCAGACTTGACTCATTTAATCAACTCACCTGAGTCTTCAACCGCTGATTGGTCAAACTGGGTGTGCTTGACTGGTTTGAACAAAAACCTGCAGCCACAGAGCCCTTTGTGGAAGAGGTTGGAGATCCCTGATATAAACTGTTCACAGATACCCCACTGGTGGCCAGGCAGGGCTAATTTTCCAAAGAGGGTCATTATGTATGTTTCTGGGGAATGACATTGATGATAGATGTAGACCTGGTTATGTTTCAGCCAACAGCCTTATCAGGCCACTTCTCAGCATGTTGAGGCTCTCATGTATCCTGTTATCTTCTTAAATTGGAGGCTCATGCCAGCTTTGACAAGGTGCCGATCCTTTTCCATCACATCTGCACCTTCCAATATGAAATAGAAGCCCATGGAAATGGCTTCATGAGTCACACTGACTTTGCTTCTATTTATTATGTTTAATTTAATAATATATAAATAATAATACACATCTAAAGCTTTGTTTTGACCAGTTTACCAAACTAGACTAATTTTCTTAATTGACTTAAAGCAAAAAGTAGACAATGGTTAATGATAGTTTTTCATCTGTGAATGAGAAAATGGTGGATTGTTTAGGTGTTCAGTAAACAATTAAGCACTGAAAATTGATAATGATTAACTGATTATCGCAGCAACAGAAGACATTTATCAGCCATGGCTGCTGAACAGGATTCTGTCTGTTTTTGCAAAATCAGTCTTAGCCTTGTTACCATAAGTATTTAGTTGTGCACAAGAGTGTAGAGAAAATAGTCAGTTTTAACAGCAACACTTGTAGTGATTCACTCCTTCTCTGTGCAGAGAAGAGCTTGTCACCGATCAATATTAATAATGTCAGTGATTATGGAAACATACATGGCTGCACCATGATAACGCATGGGTTACCACAGCAACACAGCAGGTTGCAGTTTCTTTCATGTTTCACCAATACAGTGGGACCTCTACTTACGAACGTCTCTACATGCGGAATTTTCAGGTTACACGTCTCAACGAGAAAATATTTCCTCTTGTAATGAAAGAAATTTCAGGATACGAAAGGCAAAAATACCCCAGGAAAGTGATGGAGAAAAGTGAAAAAGAAGAAAAGAACAGACCTTTTTTGTCCATACAAAGCAAGAAATAATAGAAAAGCATGAAAAAGGGATGTGTTTGGTTGATCTCGCCAAAGAATATGGCCGTAATACATTGACGATCTAATTAACGGTATTAATTAGATGGCGGTGTTACCACAAGTGTTCGTTGCTAGTAATAACAGCTATTGTAAGATTAGCCTGTAATAAAGTTCATTTTGTTCCTGGAGAAGCCTTGCACTGAATTCCTGCATTTATTATCCGGTAATCTAATTGTAACATGTATTTGTTACATGTTTTGATGCATTTTTATGATTTATAAAAAATTATGTTGAAATTTTTGGGGGCTTGGAACGGATTAGGGCATTTACATGGAAAATGTGTCTCTACTTACGTAATTTTCAGGTTATGAAACAACTTCCTACCAATTAATTTAAGTAGAGGTCCCACTGTATCTGCATTATTCCTCTTGTTTTCTAGCAAAATGTTCTAATTCCAGATTGCCACACATAAAGTATTTGGCAGGCATAAAATGAAAACAAAAAAGAAAATTAAAAAAATAACCACCCTTCTGTGGTTAACATTAAATCGTTTTCACAAACTTGAGTACTGAACTGATTAAATAAAAGGAGTGACAAGGCAAATTATCACCAAAACTGAAACTGTGCCCTTTGTCTTTTTAATTTTTAAAATGCTGAAAATAGACTCGGCAATGGATCCTGACTGATAAATTTTAATTTGATCCCTCCTGTTCATCATTATTTGCACAATGCTGCCTGCAGTTGTAGCTGATGGGCTCTGATTAGCAAGTCTACATAAAAATTCTGCACAGAATACAAATTTCTCTGCCTCCTCCTATACAACAAAAGACAATCACTCCATTTGTTTTCCTGCACAATGGCCTCTGGATAATATGAGGGGGGCAGCTAGATGGAGGAAAACATGACCAAGTTATCTGCCTTCCCCAGTCTTCGTCTCTGCCTCTTCGCTATGAATAATAGATTACAGATGAGAGCGGGAGTTTGCCTTGCAGGAAGGTAAGTATAAAGCTGCTTGAGGTCAGTGCAGCACCCCAAGATCAGTCTTTTAGCATCCCCTTTCAAAAATACTGAAAGAAGTATCCTCAAAATGCCCTCAGCTGGACTATTTATAACAGCTCTTTCATCACTCAGAGCTAGTCTGTGAAGGACATTGGCAGTTCGTGTAACAATGTCATTCTTTTGTAAATGGTGTGGACCACCTGCTGAATATTTGGTGGAGGATGTTGCTGTTATGCAAATTTTATCAGTTACTTGGAGACACATTATTTACTCGGTATACTGTACTGCTTTACAGCAACAACAGCGGACATGTATCTTGAAGGAAATAGTTTGTCTTGAAGCTTTAGTAAAACTTTAAAAACAAGTTTTACTTTGGTGAAAGCAGCATCGCTTGTTATAGTCTCCACCAATGTCTCTGATGGTGGGGATGTGAGGGTGGGTTTGTTTTGTAAATGCAATGACTTCCATCCAATCAAACTGTAACTGTAAGTGTCAGGGCAATTGAAAAAAGTTATTTATGGCAATTTGTTTGGAAAATATAGCTTATTTGATATGACTCATTCGATCACATTAGTGGGAAATATGGTCAAAGAGAATCATAGAAATAAATATCCACATAAAATCAATCAAGGTAGTTAATCCTGCAGTTTGCTGGTCAATGGCAATGAGTTAATGGCAGTTTATTATTTTTACTTCTAGCAGTTTTAATTTTCATGAGATTAATACATTACAATAGCATCACCTGCTTGTCTAAACACTATATTTTCTATGTTTTATTTTAAGAGGAAAGAAGAATGTTTGGATCAAATGATTAAAAATTGATTTTAGCAGTGGATTGTGGCTGCTCTCAGATCTTAACCCATGCCTCTAATGAGAGAGGATGTTGTCTCAAGTCTGCTTCACAAGAAGAAAAGAGAAGAAGCAGACATGGCGCACAATTCCCATTTTGAACTTCTTTTTTGTGCTGTCACATTGGTCATGGACACAGAGTGGTCCATACTGTAGATATTCGGAGGCAGATTTTAACTGTATAAGACATTTGAGGAGATCTGAACTTTGAAATTTTTTTTTTTTTTTTCTGGGAGAAGTTAGAGTACATAAAACTTGTTTTGTTTCTTGAAATCAATCTCTATCTATTTTCTGACAAGTATTTGACAAGTTTGATCAAATTAGCATTTTTAATCTGGTAATGTAAAACACAATAATTAACCACTTATGTTAGATTAAATATTGTTATTGTAAATATTGTTATTGTATATTTATATATCACTTGTGTATATGTCAAATATAATTATGTATCTTATGTTTGTTGGAAATTACATGAAACATAGCATAATTAAGAAAGATTATAATTCTGTCATAATGTCCAGGTTGAAAACAAGTAGCATTTAGTGTAGAGCAACTCTGGTTGTGTTCTGTTATTCAGAGATAGAATGGACAGGTTTTGTGCCCATTGCTGTTTCAGAAGAGACATGATGGACTTTTTGCTGTGTCTACAAATAACTAAAGTGAAAATATTAATGGCACTATCAAAATAGTGCCATGGATGGTTTGGTTAAGAGATGGAAGCGTTGAAAGTATGAAATGATTTCATTAATTATACATTAAACTCCTGAATTCACTAAATCAACTGAGGCCGTGTGAGCAGTCCAGAGGCGTGATGCTTCAACGCACATTGGGCTCCCGAGCCATCAGATGCAACCCCCCCACTCCACTTTATTTGTGTGCAGGACCCTGGTGATCAAAGATGATGAATAACAAATATAAAGGAGGGAAATTAGCATGAAAAAGTCCTTGCATTCTCACTGATGCATAAAATATCTGCACTTACTTTAATGAGCAACCATAAAAAAATGTCCTGCACTGTGCAGTGCACAGTGTTGTGATTGATGCGACGCATTCGGGGGGAATGTTCCCTTGCTCGAGCCACATTGTCCCAGACTACCTTTCTCAAAGGAGCCTGACATTTTACTCACCAAAGTGGCCTTTTTGTTTACTTTGCCCCACCAATCTGCCACCTTTCCCTGCTGCTCATCTCTGCTTAAGATGAAAGCTCTTTTTCCTCCTCTTCCATTCAGCACACCTCGATAACAGACAAACAGCCCCACTTGTTTCAAAGTGTTCACAATAGAAGGACAGTGATAAGAGAGAGCTGTCTTCCAACTGTCATTTCCTCACACTGCCCCCTCATCTCCCATCACTATAATTGACTACAATGTTTCTGGAGGAACCATTGTTCCCCAGGACAGCTGAGAGTCTTGTCAGTGCTTGTCATTCCCTGACCTCAACATATTTGACTTGTGTTGGTACTTTGAAAAATGCTACAGGGTGTTTGTCACATAAGTTCTCCAGTTTAACTGTAAAATATAGCCCCTGTGGATGATTAGCATGCTAATGAACTGTCTGGTCAGCTGAGAGTCATTCGCAGGACCTAGTTTGACCAAGTTTCACTGCTTGTGGACAGCTGAAGTTTCCAGTTAAGAACTGGTTGAGCTTCTTCACCAAGATCAAGCTTTGGTTAACCATGACCTGGATGAATGAGAACTTACACATTGCATAAAGTCCTGATTTAAAAAATTAATCTTTGAGAGTCACAGAGGTTAACCATGACCTGGATGAATGAGAACTTACACATTGCATAAAGTCCTCATTTAAAAAATTAATCTTTGAGATAAATTAATCTTTGCAGACTCTCCTGCATATTCAGCAGCAGGAGCTACAGACCCGCTGCAGAGGAGGGAGGTGTCTCGATACTTCTTTGCATTGAGTATAACGGGAAATCTGTCCTGATCTCCTTCTGCTAATGAGTGCATGGCTAGGCCCTGCTCTCCAGGACCTTATTAATGCATTTTTATTGGTTATTCTGCAGAGTGCTGAGCCAGCAGGTCATCCGTGGCACCTTCCCATGATCCTGACCATCAATTTGTATGAACAGATGCTCTCAGCATAGATAGGAGTGTGCCATCAATCAAACCCAGGGGCTATTGAACTGCTGGGAGTGGCCAGGTCAATAAGATTGCATTCTGAAGTGAAGTCTAACTTAAAAAAGTTACTGCACCAAAGAGCTAACAGTGATCAAGTTTTAACTCTTGTCATTGTAGGGAAGAAATAATGTGGTTGAAGATGAAGATGAAGATTTCACAGCTGGGGGTGAGGAGCTGAACCTGTGTCTGCTCAGTCAATGATTACTCCAAACTCCAAACAGTGATAAATATAGTTGTTCTACTATCTTCAGTAATTGCTTCATTATCTTGTACTATCATAATATGTCGCACATGGAGTCATTTAATTAACTATGGCAACTTTTATGATTTATAATGTATCATTACTGCTGGGGGGTTCTTACATGAATCAATAAAAATGAAGGCAATTTGCACTCGTATAAAGTAAAAACATAAGAAGAATCTATACAAAAGACATCTGTTAAAAGTTTTTGTCATATTTTTAATTGGTTCTTTAAGATGCCCATGAAAACATATAAAGCTATTAATTTAAATACCATGTTTGCATGAATAGTTTTGTTACCATGTATTTTTTTTGGATTTTCATTATTAATACACAATAATTGTTTACCCCCTAATATTACTGAGGGTATTTTTTCCATTTTTCTGCTGTCAGCTGTTCAGTACTGGGTCATATTCAGTTTTAATCTTCAGCCTCTGTGATTATTGAAGTTATAATTAATTGTGTAAGTGTGTAATTGTGAGCAAAATAACTTTGAAAGGCTCTAAATGAAATTTTCAGGAAATGTTGATAATGGGACAGAGAACAGATGATTACATTTTGGTGATGTTGTGGATTACCCTTGAGATCAAGACCTAAGATCAAAGAGCAAATATGAGCAAAGGATTGGAGGATCTTTGACACTTGATCTTTCAAGGATCAAGGTCAAGCAGCTCATTTCCCCTGTCTTGCTGCAATGGGTCAAATGCATCTATAAACAACACCTCAAAAATCTCAATAAGAAAGATCCCAGCAGTAATGACTTCATGAGCTTCTTTAGTGAGGAAATTGCTGGCATTTGAAATAAAATCCAAGGAATCGGTTCAACTGTCAAAGATGTAACTACAGTGGCAGTAGAAACATCCATAGGACCTAGTCAGTACAGTAGATTCCTTCTGTCCAATTGATCTTCATGAGCTCACATCAGTAATTACAGCATCTAAACCATCAATCCATCTTCTAGATCTCATCCCGACTAAACTGCTTAAGAAGGTTTTTCCATTAATTGATACCTTCATGCCAAATCAGATTAATTTGTTTTTAACAATAGGATATTCCCCCGGTCTTTTAAAACTGCTTTTAAGCCTTTACTAAAAAAAAAAAAAAACTTTCTCTTGATCTAGATGTTTTAGCCAAGTGTAGACCAATTTCCAACCTTCCTTTTATTTCGAAAGTTTTAGAAAAGGTTGTTGCCACTCAATTGTGTGACCATTTAAACAGAAATGGTTAATTTGAAGAGTTTCAGTCAGGCTTTAGGGCTCATCATAGAACAAAAACGGCTCTTGTCAAAGTTTCTGTCTTACTAAATGTTAGTGCTGCATTTGATACCATTGAAAAAAGTATCTTACTACAAAGACTTGTAAGTACAATAAACTTTACAGGAACTGCACTGGACTGATTTGAATCCTATCTTTCAGACAGATTCCAGTTTGTTAACGTAAACAATGACTCCTCAATATACACCAGAGTAAGCTAAGGCTCTGTGCTAGGACCAAAATTATTCACACTATATATGCTCCCCTTAGGCAATATTATTAGAAGGCATGGCATAAACTTCCATTGCTATGCAGATGACACCCAGCTATATCTGTCTATGAAACCAGATGAAACTAATCAGCTGGTTAAACTACAAGCATGGCTTGAATGACCTTTAACTTTATACAGTTAATCTCAGACAAAACAGAAGTTATTGTATTTGGCCCTAAGCATGTCAGACATTTATTATGCATTTATTATATCAACTGGTTTCTTTGAACAGCATTAAGTTGGCCTGCAGTAAAAAATCTCAGTGTTATAGTTGACAAGGATATGTCCTTTCATCCCCATATTAAGCAAGTGACCAGGACTGCCTTCTTTCACCTGTGTAATATCATAAAAATTAGGAACATCATGACTTGGAGTGATGCTGAAAAACTAGTTCATGCTTATGTGTCCTGAAGGATGAATTGTTGCAACTCTCTATTGTTTGGCTATCAAAATAGCTCCTTAAAAAGCTTTCAATTAACTGAAAACACTGCGGCAATAGCTCTGACAGGAATTAGTAAGAGAGATCATATTACTCCAGCTCTAGCTTATCTTCATTGGCTCCCCATAAAATCTAGAATTTAATTTAAAATCCTTCTCTTTACCTAGAAAGCTCTGAAAGGCCTAGCTCCATCATATCTAACAGACCTCATAGTGCCATATTATCCCAACTGATCACTACATTCTAAAAGTGGAGAATTACTTGTATTTCCTCCGGTTTATAGAAGTAGAACAGGAGCTAGAGCTTCTAGCTACCAGACTCCTCTTCTCTGGAACCAGCTCCCAGTCTGGGTTTTCAAGAGGCAGACACCCTCTGTACTATTAAGATCAGGTTTACCACTTTCCTTTTCAACAAAGCTTATAGTTAGGGTTGCACTTCACCAAACCTTACTTATGCTGCTATAGGCCTAGGCTGCTGGGGGACAATTCACTGAGGACATGTCCTCCGCATTCTCTTTTTTTTCACCAAGATCTAATCCCTAATCCTGTAAAATGTATTTCCTGTTACTAACCACACTGCCCCTCCATCCTCATTTGAGCCATCTTTGGTCTGGAGTCCCGGAGTGCTGTATCTGTCTTCATTAACTCTGTTCAGATGAACAATGCTCCAACCATATTCTAAATTTGTTACATAAGATCAGTTATATCCTGTATAGTTTTTATATTCATTACCAATGTATGTATGTTAGATGTCTGTTTATCATGCCTCTCCTGCCCTTCTCCTTTCTGTTTTCTACCTGGCTGGCCTTCGGCAGATGGGTCTCTCAATATGACCTGGGTTCTGCTCAAGGTTTCTTCCTGTTAAATGGGAGTTTTGACTTCAAGATCTTAGAATAAACAGGAGTTTAACAGGAAGAGTTGCCACCATTGCCCTCTGACTTGCTCTGGAGATTGGAGCCGCATTTTGGCTTGTCATACTTGAGTGGTTTAAAATAATAGGAAATTTTAAAAACTCAGTACAGTGTTGGAGCATGTATTAGATTCTGTCAGTGTAGTGAGACTGGTAATTTGTAACTATGGAATCAATTGATTCTTTACTTTCCAATTCCAGTGTCTTCCAACTATATTGTTGCACAACTTGCTGCAGAAGAAAAGCACTAATTACAATAATTTTTGCTCTTGTTAATGTGCTGAAATTGGACTGTAAATAAATGTCCTGTGATAACATCCACCATTAATTCTGCAGCTTTACCACCATAGCCACCATTCCAGGCACATAACACTAAAAAGGCAAACAATAATTGCCTGCCTGAAAACCCAATTGGCTTCCTCCAACAAGCTGAATTAAAAGTTCTGCTTAGCAAGGTAATGAAGTAAAAGCTTAAGTCAAAGATGGAGCCTTTGTCTGAAGTAATCACCACTGTTTATGCTTCTGGTGTTGCTCATATCAAGAGTGACATATGGAAAATAAAAAAAATAGATGTGTTCAACCAAACACCTGGCAAACTACACTTATATGACACTGTCACATTTGCATGCTGACTGTCAATTTTGTCCAGAGTAAAGAAAAATCCAATCAATCAAGGTGATAGAGGAGTAAGACTGGCAGCAGAGAGAGCAATGATTTACAGGCTGACCCTGAGTGAATAATGAAGTGTGTCAAAGTACTTCTACGACAAAGAAAGAATATTCAAAATTGATCTGTACAAACCTGAACCACATGACGGAATCACTTGAATTTAACCTCTACTATCACCTTGAGATAAAAGTATAGTGATTTACAATCATTTTCCGTACCAAAATTCTGAGAAAAATACAATAACTGGACCTAAAAATGACTAAAACGTAGGAATACCTTTCACATGTGTCACAAAACATTACAATAAAGTATCAGTCAGATAATGGATAAATAGATCCAATCCAAACAAATTTGTGTTGTATCTAATGATCTAATGCTAAATTATGTGAGTTGAAAAAAAAAACTTTTTCATGTCTTTTGTGATTATGGCCCACACAACACAAAATTGGTTCTATCACTGCTTTAAACTACAGTTTTGACAACCAAGTTATAGTAGATCAGGGATCATGCTTGTTAGTAAGTTTCAGTCTGATAGGAGGGTTAACCTTGCTACCTCTATATTTTGGACAGCAGGATGCAGGAGCAGAGGGATGTCTGAGGCTAAACATTTATGTGGACAGATGGCTGAGAGGACAGGAGTGAGTTGAGCAGCTGTGCGCAAAACAAGGTTTAGCATTGGAACAAACAAAATGACCCTGTCGGTTTGCACCATAAAGTCCTCTCAAAAGACAGGAAAAAGTCAACCAGTCTTCCCACTGATACCATTGTGAGATTGATCGCAAACCAGCAACTTCATGCTAATGTTGGTGATCAAACGTGTAATGGATGGCTTAGCACATACCCTCCTTGTTAATGCCAGAGATCTATTTTGACTTTGTCTAGATGTTATAATAGTATGGAGCTTATCCCAGTGTACATCTGTTAGAGATGAATATTCCCTGGATAACATGCCAGCTCATTACAGGCTAAAGAGATTCACTCATTCATACCATGGAGCAATTAAGAGTTTCCAGTTGCCTTCTATGCATGCTTTTGGACTGTGATATGAAACTAAAATAGTCACAGAAAGTCCACATAATTATGGTGAATCTTTTCTGTTTTAATTAAAATGTCATCATAAGAAAACTCTTAGGTCGCACTCTGACCTACAAGCTGTAAAAGACCGGAAAAAATAAAACATAATAAAAAAGTGTATGCATAAAAAATGTAGCATAGTGCAATCATTTAAAGTAAGAAATTGTTAATAGGAAGCAGATGTCAAGGTTGAGTTGATATTCACCAAGAACAATTCCTGACAATATCCAGATTGAGACCTCGCAGCTTGCAGTCACTGTATGTACTTTCATAGAAAGATTGGCAAACATATCAAATAATGATATGATAACTACAAGTTAGCATTTTGTTCCGATTGCTTCATAGTTCAGATTGTGTTTTAGTCAATGTAGGACAGGGGATGAAGTTGAATAGCACAGGATAGGCTAAGGGGAATGTCAGCATGCCATCAGGTGCATTGGAAATAACAACTCTTAATCTGCAAGCTCCAGAGGTCGGATTTGAGTTTTTCCATTCCAGCACTCGAGGCAATTCTCATTTGAAGTTCAGCACCAGGTTGTTTTGTACCCTGCCACACAGATGTTACACATCCAGCTGCTGTGACCTCACATGTCCTTCCCAAGGGCTGCATTGCAACACACACTGGTACAGCTTGGCCTTTAATTAGCAAGCAAACAATTTTTTTGCCAGTGTAATTAGCATACAAGCAGCCATACCAAACCCCTCCATACCAGCTCCTAGACTCTGATATGTCAGTTAGGGGGAAAAAACAACAACAAAAACACACATTTATGATGGCAGCTGTCTCCATGTTCACATGGAAATGGAAATTTTCCAAAAACATGGGCATTTTTTCCAAAGACCCTGCCAGGACAAACTAAGCTGTGCAAACAACTTTATAACATAACAAAACCCACAAGTTAAATTCAACTGGGCTGTTTACTCATTGTCACTGTGAGGCCATCTCATGACAAACCAGTTCACATCAGCCCACAGGTTTCACCCAGCTTAATGTTAAAATCCTTCCACGCATTTCAGACAGATTCACCTCTGAGTGGGAAACTGGCTGACATATTGAATATTTGTGATTTGTTCAATTGGAAAGAGAAGGGAATGAAAATCACAAAACACAAGCTCCTTCCTAAGATGTTCTATATCAAAATACTTTTTTCTTTGTTCACTGTTTATTGACATGTTTTAACTGCTGGTGAATCTGAATCCACTTTAATTTATTGCCCTCTGGGAGGATATTTCTTCCAAGAGCAGTGGTGGAACATTACTTCATCCTAACTGCTATTTTGCCTGAACTGTACAGTCAATCAAATGCAAACTTGTTTAAGGCTACAATAAAAATCCTTTACTGACAGTGTAGGTTCTTAGCTTAATCAGAGACATAGCAGTGAGATGGTTATTCTGACACTCGTGTACAGAGAGCAATGTATTTAAATGCATTATATTTCATAATTTTATTTTAAAAGACCATCAGCAGTGGTTGTTTTTATTATTATATTTTTCTGGCTGCATATGAATTCATCTGAGAAATTAACCAGGGGGTTGAAAACAAAGGAGGGGAAAGACATCTACTTTCATGTAGTCCTTATTAGAACTAAAAGTAGAAAGACCCTTGCATGTTCCTCACAAAGAGCTGCAGGTTAGCAATAATGCTAATTTATATTTATGTAAGTGATATCAAGTTCCAGGCTGTCTGTAATAAAGAGGATGAACAGGAAAGCAGAGGAGAAGAGGAGAGGAAGAGGTGTAAAGACTTAATTTTAATGAAGCTACCATAAAGCTTTCACAGGCATCTCAAATCAGCATCACATAAAAGAGCTTGCCACCACACGTAAACAACATCCACCAGACAAGTTCTGCAAGGTCCACTTTGTCAAAGGGAATGGTAATAAATCACAAGAGCCTGACTAACATAGTTGAATGCTTAATCAGTGTATTACCTTTGGGAGTACTCTACCCTCCCCTGCATATGTGCATATGTGTGTGTGCGTGTGTGTGTGTGTGTGTGTGTGTGTGTGTGTGTGTGTGTGTGTGTGTGTGTGTGTGTTGTGTTGGGTCTGGGGGTGAACTTTTTCACTCTGTGGTCTTCGATCAACAGGACTAAGTGTGTGTTTGCTTCTATTTAATTATATAGAGCAGAAGCGTCAGAAGCGAGCATTACAGATTTCAACCAAGAGCAATTTAGGATGTCTAACTTCCTGGTGCAGGGTTTTTACCTAGAACCAGCTAATCTTTCATTACTTTCTGCTGATTCTCACTAAGAACCTACACTGTCAGTAAAGGATTTTTATTGTAGCCTTAAACAAGTTTGCATTTGATTGACTGTACAGTTCAGGCAAAATAGCAGTTAGGATGAAGTAATGTTCCACCACTGCTCTTGGAAGAAATATCCTCCCAGAGGGCAATAAATTAAAGTGGATTCAGATTCACCAGCAGTTAAAACATGTCAATAAACAGTGAACAACACTCAATGTAGAAACATTTTTTTATCACTGGTGTTGCAAGCTGGAGGGCATAATTTATACCCCTGTGTGAGGACAACAGAGGGAGTGACAAGAAGTGAGAGTGATTTTACCTTTCAGGTGGCCTCGACCCAGTGTCACAAAGCCAGAGGAGATGAAGTTATGAAGATCTGCACCGCCACTGCTCCGGATGCTCTCTTTTCCATAATGAAGACCTGATCACACACACACACACACACACACACACACACACAAAAATGTACTAATCACTTACATGGTCTCAGAATTAGGGTTTATATAAAGACCCTGTGTCCTCATGTGAAGGTTATTTCATGTTACCATATTTCATATCATGTCAATAATAATACTGACATTTAGAAATGATTCTTGCCTCTGTACAACACAAAAATGGACTGAAAATTAAAACTGAAAAGTAAAAAGAAATCTGAAGTGAAGTTTCACTTTTAATTTAACCTCTGTGTGGTTTTTGGATTTACTTGATTTTAGACATTAATTCTATGAACATGGGAAAAGATAAGTTGGGTGAGCTTCAAAAAATATTACAATAGTTTGCTCATGTCAAAATGTCTGGTCAGGTCAATCTGACACACACGAAGATAAAAAACAATGACAAAAAGAAAAGGAAGTTCAAGGGCTTCAACATTGCTTTAATTACCAAACTACAAATGTCTTATTTTGGTCGGATGATAAAATCCAACCAAACACATGCGTTTAGTATTTGTGGCAATATGCTTTCTGATTGGTGCATCAGGTAGGTAGTAGGTAGTAAGCTATGAGGTATTAAAGGTATCAGGAAGGTATTAAAATGTATTATGATCTAATTTTCTGATAAAGTATGATTTTTTTCAGTCAAATACTTTTTCTGATTTAGAATAAAAGACAGTAATTATTGTTATTGTCTATCCATTATCGAGAAAGCAATTTTCAGGGATCATAAGCAATTTAGGTCTGAAAACATAAAACTGAGATGAATTGAACAAGTGAAGCCCTTCCATTACTCTCTCAGAATATTTTTTTCCTAGAAGTGGTGAACTGCGTACAGAGCTGTTCCATCAAGCGCAGCAACAGGAAACAGAAAAAAAAACCACACAAGGAAATATAAATGTGTATCAAACACCCACATATCAGTGCACTCTGAACTCATCCAGGTCTCCCTGCAGCTCCAATGGCTGCAGACACACAGATATTCCCATTATAGCAGCATTGGGTTAACATTGTGGACTTTTGTTACATTTGTCATTGGTAGGTGGCTCCACGACCCACAGTGGCAACCCTTGAACCAGAATGAATCATCAAAACGTGTCCTCTTTTTTTATATTTATATCTTAAAATTGATTCTGGAGATGGAAATATGAGTTTGCATGACCTCCCTGTGCCTGCATGGGTTCTCTCTGGGTACTCCAGCTTCCTCCCAAAGTCCAAAGACATGCACAAATGAGGATTAGGCTAACTGATCACTCTAAATTGTCCATAGGTGTGTGAGAGTGAGCATGAGTGATTGTTTGTCTATATGTGTCAGCTCTGTGATTGACTGACATCCAGTCCAGGGTGTACCCTGCCTTCACACAATGTGCTGAGATCCAGTCCTCCCGCAACCCTCTCTGGAGGAATAGGCGGAAGAAAGCAATGGTATTACTGCCAATTTTAACTCCACATGGGTTTTGTTGCCAGATTTTATAGCCAGTATATTTGTATAGACGTTTCATTTTTGTCCATCCTCAGATGATCTTTTAGTAAATCATGATTTTATATTATTTTTGAGTTTATTGTCTTGTTATGTCTCTAAACCAGGAAGCAAGGAAGACAGGCTTAAAGCATTTTTGTCTAACAGGACACTCCAAGTATTGTTTGTTCTTGGTTTTATTTTCTGAATTTACTACAACAAAATTTCTGAATGAACAAACTTAGATTGAAAATGTCTGCATTGGATGCATTATGGTGGATAAAATTATGTGTTTCATTTAATGATAACACCAAATATACTGTCGTATAGTGACAACATCATATTTAATTCCATAGTGATTATCATGCCCAGCATAAAAGTATTTGACAAATATACTGTCATATAGTGACAACATCATATTTAATTCCATAGTGATTATCATGCCCAGCATAAAAGTATTTGAGAATTCATACTAGACTCAGTTCTATCTTATTAGCAACAAAAGATTGAAATATGACTCATCGTTGAGCAACTGCTGGTGAAGTAAACAGAAATCCCTGGTTAAATTTTTGGTCAAGATATAAATTTGAGGGGGAAAGGCAGGGCACATCTGGATGAAGCGCCAGCTCATCACAACACCCTCTGAGCATTTTTGGGGGGGTCAGTACCTTGTTCAACTGTATCTCAGCAAGGCGTACTGGCACCTTTCATACTAACAGCACATCCAAATGGGAATTGAATCAAGAACCTTCTGCTTCTTAACCCAACTGCCTACAGGCTGTGCTACCACCACCTCCCTAGCAAATAGATGGGCCTTCTTCTTTCACCCTGCCTTCTTCCCTTCACTGGAAAGAAAAACCATGCTGCTCCATAATTAACTGCTGCTAAGAGAAAAAAAGATGCTCGAGGATCCCTGAAACCTCTTCCCACCTAAGAAAACACACCATCAATACAGGTCCATCACTATAGTAAGGGACCAGTAATGAGTTCTAGACCATGAGACAATTAGTCTATCACATGCTAACACAGATGCACTCTGGAGAGCATTTCTATTAAACATGATGTTGCAGTCAGCATAGAATGGCTGTTTTCAAGATCTGGGTGAGAATTACTGGCCTGTGGTGAGCAGGCAAGGTCACCGTAGAGATGTTATAGATGCAGACTTTAATAATTAATTGCAAAAAGTTGGGAGGTGTTGCTAGTGTTTGTGGAGTGTGTAGTATTTAGAACATGGATTTTCACTGAAATATGATGTTTGGGAAATCATTACAGTAATTAAATCAGCATTTAGGAAGTAATTTTTGGTATCCTAATATGAATTTCTCATATTAGGATAATATTCCACTAGCTACGATTACCATAACTTTTTTGTGCTTTTTAAAAGTATATATATATATATATATATATATACATATATATACATTTTTACTGCTATCATATCATATATTTTTGCAGAAAATCGCAATTCATCTTCTGGTTTGTGGCTGTGAAGATGCAGACATATATGAAATTGTAATTTAAAGATATAATGAAAGGTATTTGCAAAAGAACATTTAAAAACAAAGAGGCATCATAACAAACAAAATGGCTTTTGATTTTCACAATGATATGATGTACAATAACAGGCTTCAGAAAGACTGAAGGTCATGGCAAGGCTGTTAAATGGCTAAAAACTGTATTTTACTCATTGTGATAACATCTGATTTTCCACAACAGCTAACATTTAAGCTCAAGAGGGTGGTCATCTAAAGTAAATTGTCTATTTTCAAATTAATGATTAAACCATGCATCCTCTATAGCTTAGTTCTCCACAGAGGGTCATGGAGGAACTGGAGCCTATCCCAGCTAGCATTGGGGGAAGACAGGGTACAGCCTGAACTGGACACCAGTGAGTCACAGGCAGCCTCCATCCCAACCAGAATTCAAACTTGAGGCCTTCTTGATGTGAGGTGAAAGCGCTAACCACCACACTACCATGCTGCCCTAATGATTAAACTATTAATCAGTGATTGTCATTAATCTGAATACAAAGGTAATACACTGATTACATACACTCAATACAGTTACTATTTTTAGTTATAGAGCTCTTGTAAAGAATCACTGTCGAGTAATCTGAGGCAGAATGAAGATGTAGCACTCCATTCTTCTTTGTGTAAAATGAAAACCAGGCAATACAAAAAATAAAAAGGCAAAATATAGTCTGTGGTAAATAAATCACGTTCATCTGAAGGGAGCTGAAAGCTGAGAGCCAAACTACATTACTCACAGACATATTTATTGTTTACTTTGAGCAAAGGCAAACTCCCATAAGGGATTTCCCTCTTTGTGTGTTGTGGTTGGAGGGGATGCTGTGTGCTTGCATCTCGGCCAAAAAAGAGGATCTGATGACCTCAACACTACTTTGCTTTGAAAAAGCAAATAATGAACATAACAAGGACACAGGGGCACCATCACCATGTTCCTGTGCGGTATTACACTCCTGGAGGAACAGTCCAATGCCCCATTTTTCACTCACAGAAGCCTTGAAAGATCATTGAATGCTCTGACAACACATCTGAAACTGTCTCGTGCTTGAGTGCATTAGACTGTCCGCAGGAAACATTTCACTTTCCACCCCATTGTGGATAAAACAATCTTGTTTTATCACACTCATTTGGTTTCACCATGGTATCCTTGAAATTAAAGTTGTCTTTTGTACTAGCTAATATCTAGATGTTGGATATCCTTGATCTCCAGCACATTCAGGTGGGACACCAATTATATTATATTATATAAAATAAATGAAAGGCTTTTAGGTTGAACCATCTCCGTACATTCATGTTGAAACCCTTAAAATGTAAAAAGTTGATATATTTCTTGTATGTGTACTGATGAAATGGGGGAGACACTGCATTATCTCTAGGTAGAACGACATAAATCATTTAAAATATAATGACTCTTCACACAAAGACACATACCATTGACAGTACAACATTTTTAAATGTAGTACCTACAACTGTGTGGTTCACAACATTTGGTTATTTTTTTTTCTTTTATGAGGGTGTAATATACATGAAATCTATGTAAAGAACACAGGGAAACTACCATTTTATTGTTGAAGTTGATTGAAGTGACTTTATTTCAAGTGTCATTATTTGGGGTGACTGCAGCAAAAGATCCATGGTTGACTGTGCTGAATGCCTGTTTGAGTACAGATGAATGTGAGTGTACTCTTCGTCCCTTGTTGGTGGCACCTCAAAGTATTTCAGAGCACAGAGCGGAACTCCTGATTTTTATGCACACATTAACCACACTTTCTGCCTGAACATTCAGCGCCTTTCATGTCCGGCCCCATTAGGACTACTGTTATCCATGATTGGAGGGAGGGAGTGTGTGAATGTGGCTTTAGCTGGGGCAGACTGAGCTGTGTCACTCCAAATTGAAGATTTTATGTAAGTAGGAAAAAAGAGCGACCACTTAAGCTGATGATGTGATGCCTGACCTTTTCGAAGTAGAAATGCGATATTGGCAACACACATCCAACTTTTGCTTCAGCCGTGTCTGCTGTAAGTCAAGTGAGTAATAAGCACTGACTACTGTTACAGCTGTGCAGCAGAGTCTTTAATTGAATGACTGCACCCTTTGGTCACTATGAGCCGAGAGCCACAGGAAGTTGTTGATAGATGGTAAAGTGGCAAGAAGAGGTCACATTCAGGCAACCCCAAGCCAGCACAATTTGTTATTTAGTAGAAATTATTTTTACTATCCTGGAGCTCAAATCACCTACACAAACAGTACATGAGTGCTGTTTTTCAGGGGTGGAGTTCTGTCATGTCTCAGTTCCCAAAGAGGATCCTTTTGAGAGAACCCAGTGAAATCCCATTCATCCAAACAAGCTATATTGATAGAAACATTGTTTTTGTTATTGTGTTAAAAAACACCTAGGTAAACTATTAGATGGGCAAATTAACCAAGTAGTATTGCATATATGTATATATATATATATATATATATATATACATACATACATACATACATACATATTTACATATATATGCACATATATGTACATATATACATATATATGTGTGTATATATAAATAATATAAATATACAATGACCAAAAAGATATTGGCTGAAGCTTTAGCTTATTTGCGTATCCTTCTTACATAAGGGCTTCAATATATAAATATATATATATAGCTTCAGCCTATATCTTTTTGGTCACTGTATATTTATATTATTTATATTATTTATATTTTTGTATTTGAATCCTAAATATATATATTTTTTGTTTTTCCTGACCAGAAAAAAAATTACTAAAATGCAATCATTATAAACATTTCCTGAAAATTTAATCAAAGGGGACATATTGTGCAAAGCTCCCTTTTTCAGTGCTTCAGAACAGATATTTGTATATCCAATGTGCCTCCCCACCCCTTAAATGTCAGTTTCTACAACTAATTCAACTACCTGTGCAAGGGCTCGTCCACATCCAGCAGCAAAAAACATCTGTAGGCAATGCCCACAGTAGCTCATTAGGATTTAGAGTGAAAACCAGATGTTCTCAACATCTTGTGAACCCAGTGTGTTTAGAGACAGACTGTGCAGACAATCCTTCAGTTTTTCAACCAAAGCCCATTACTAACATTTCATTTAGATATCAAGGAACCAGGTACCAATATAATAATAATAATAATAATAATAATAATAACAACAACAATAATAATAATAATAATAATAACAATAATAACAATAATACATCTTCAAACTCTTGTTTGCACTTTTATTTTATGTCTGCTATGGTGCAGATCTTCTCCCAGACTTACACCTCCCACATACCAATGTATAAGAAGTCCATACAATTCATTCAGTGTGCCACCTTTAATTTAATACCACCAACACACCACCACTTTGATTCCCTAACTGCTACAGTGAAACTCATATTTTTCATTATTTTCCATCTATGTCTTTTCCACTGTAAATCTGATAACACTGTCGCCTCCCTGGGACTCCCATTTACAGTCTTCAACTATATCACTGATTTATTTTCCCTGTCTGTTCCCTGGAGCATAGGTCTTAAATCATGCCAAAGAGTGACTGAGAGGTCATCACTTCCAACCTGTCAGGCACTACAGGACCACTTTACCATACCAACCCATATTTACCTCCACTAGTAAGTACCCACCACCCTCTTATTTTTTGTTCTTTGTGAAATTTGGATGTTAACCTTGTCATGATATCAAACCGTGGATGGAAACCCTTTTTCTTTGCTCAATCACAAGAAAAATTTAAAAAATGAAGGAACTGAGAAAGATGTGGATAAACCAAATCAACAGACCAAGACATGAATTACAGCAGGCAAATGGAGATTGTGATGAAGTAGCTCTTACCGTGGTTGGATTTGGAGGTGTGTACAGGGGTGTAGTGGTTCTTTGAGGATGTTCTGACTGGTGTGTTGTCTTTCGGTGAACCGTTCATCGTTGCAAAGTTCTCGCAGTCATATTGCGATATGGGGATGGGGCCCTGCTGCCTTAGGATGTCTGCAAGGGCCCTGGGAAACCATAGAATCACAGCTGAGTCTTTTCACTGCAGCACTCACTCTGTGCCGTTGAACTGAATGTTAAAATTGCAATAGTTTACTCTTTAATCCAAATGGTTGACGATTGTTGAGACACTACTGTGATTGTTATAGGTGATTTTGTTCTGCTCATTATAATCTTTTTTTTTTCTTTTAATTTGGGCACTTGATCAAATGTTCACTAGTAAACTGTGACAATGCTAGCTGTGTGAACATTCTGTCTAATTGGGTTGAGTATGAATATTTTTTAGACTGCACCAGGTGCATATGGAAGGATGAAGCCCTCAGGGAGGATGGGAGAGAGGGAGCAGCATTTATGATGAAAGAACATTCAAAAAGTGTTTGTTTGCTTTTCCTGGCATTGCTCTTAAAAGAGAAAATCAAATTACCATGGCAGTGTTGCCGTATCTCAAAGCTTTTGTAATACAAATACATCACCGACATTAACCTTTGCTTTTAAATTAATATTTCAGCCCCACTCCCTGCACCCGACCTACACCTACCCACTGCTTATTGAATGTGCAGCAGTGCATGCATGTCACACGACCTTGATACAGCTCCAACGTTAACACTATCCATTATTCACCATTGTAACATTGTTCAAGTGTTGAATAATGCATCAATAAAAAAAAGCTATTCAATCTTGAGGAAACAATATGTGTCAGCATTTGTTCACCAATGTGTGTGCAGACCACATGTGTCATAACATTCATATGGCGGTGCCTTTGGAGGAGGCAGAAACCAGTTGAGGTGAGAAATTAGTGGCAGATCCTAACATTGCTCACCCCGTGGGTGTCTTATTAACACTATATAGAAACGAGAGATGCCAATTTTACATTTACATATTTATTTGTGCATTATGGTGACCACCACACTTTCACTGCCTCTTTTGACGATTCTGTAATTGTGTCTGCTCACAGAAATTCAGTATCTGATAGGATCTCATCTGGAAGTGCTTTAGATAGCAATCTGGTAATTAAATGAAAAAGATTATCAGCGTGATTTCTGGTCCTTTCCTTCTGATGTTAAAAGAAGAAAGCACCCTGACCCCATCTGTGTATTTTGCATTAAAAAAAAGAAAAAAAAGGGCCTCAATGTGGAAATTAATGTACAGAGTCTGGAACACTTTTTCAGGAAATAAGAATCAAAGAGGCGGAGCTTACAAACATAAATTGTGACATCATAAACGTGTTTAAATGTCCTTGTATGGTGGGGAACATATGGCATTCCTTCAATTATATCAAGAAAGAATACCAATGCAGGGTAGCAAACTTAAAATGAAACATATTTTGATATGATGATTTTAATTATAAGAATAAATATCTGCCTTTTTTTGATAGGAGCTAAATTAAAGTGCCATGGTGTCCTATAAGTTATTCAGATCACATGAAATGTATTGTGAAGTTGTTGTTTGTTTGTTTATTTGTTTGTTTGCTTTCAAATGTATCTTTATTTTGCAACCAAAGAAAGAAGCAAAATTGTCTATAAATCTGTGCGTGAGCACATTGGCTATTACATTGGCTATTATACGTGATTTAATTGGTGTCTTTAAGGACTCACTCACCTGTGTATATTCATTTCCTGGGGCGGTTCTGTGGCTTTGTCATACGCAACTTTGGCTGACACTCCCAGCACTATGATGAAGGCAATGATCCCACAGGTGATATAGACCGCCGTGTTGGTCTGGTCCATGCTCGGGTCGTAGGTATCGCCGGTCGGGATAGGCGAGGGGGCGGCTGTCACCACCCAGACCGGAGTCTGATAGTTCTTACACGCTTTCTGGTCCAGTCGATCCTTCTTGTACTCGCAGCAGAAGCGTAAGTAGCACGTCCCGCAGCAGTACCGGTGGTCCGTGTTATTGCATTCGAACATCTTGTCGTACTGGCCGCTCACATCGTAGTAGCCCAAGCAAACATCGTGGTTGCTGGCGGGGGGCGGCTGCGGTGTCTTGTGCGGGACGACCGCCGGGACTACGGTGGGTTTGAGATCCTTTCTACCCCCCTGTTTGGACTTTTTGCCGCCAGTAGCGGCACCTACGACGCACAGAGGGTCCAGGTATATCAGTAGCAGCAGTAGGTACTTTGTCCCCATGGCAGCGCAGACAACTATTCGGTCTTATCTTCACGCAAAGATAAAACTGGCAAAATACGCGTTGCTTTAGTCTTGTTTAAGTTTCGCCACTAAGTCTCCTCCTGCCCTCTCCTGTGGCGCCGTCATGCTAAATTCAACTCTGCCAAGGGCATTCGTCGGCTATTATTACGCAATGGACACGCTATAAAAGCCCATCGCGAGCCATCAGCAGCAGGAAGGCAGCATATCCTCATCGGAGGGCGAGATACGGGTGGCCCGGTTGGTACGGGTACGGGTGCGCGCTCCTCTGCTTGGATAGCGACGCGCACTGTCGCTGTCGGCGGTGCTGATTCCAGGAGCGGTTCTGCGCGTTCTCTGCTCCAACCAAAGTTTGCCTAGAGAAACGCATAAAGAGCTCATTAGGTATTACCCTCACGTCACAGTGGCGTCATTAAACTAAGAAGCAGGCGGCCATTCAACTTGGCAGATTTCAGTCATAAAAAAATAAAATCGATTTCCACTCGTTTCTATTCAACCCCAAAAAACACAATCACGTCTCCTGGCTGTTAAAATTTCATCGTACGTCTGCAGGCTTGGTATGTACCAAATTTCCTTTTTCACTGTCTTCTTCACTTAAAGTTATCAAGGACATTTCATTTTCCTTTACGTATTCATGTCATTTGAGAGTTACGAAGATGTCCTACCTCGGGTAGATTAGCCGATGGGGAGTTGCCCTGTCTGGGATTCCGAAAGTGATGAGAATATCAGAGCTCTCTTTCTCTCTCTCTCTCTCTCTCTCGCTCTCTCTCTCTCTCTCTCTCTCTCTCTCTCTCTCTCTCTATCGCGCGCGCGCGCTCTTCTACCCTCCCCCCCTCTCTCTCTGCTTTTTCTCTCCTCCTTCTCGGCTTTCAACCCCTCCCTCTGTCTTTGACATCACGTCTTTGGCTTCAGAATTCAGACAAGAATTGGCAGTGCCTGCAATAAATGCAAGCCTAGTTATCTACATCGACACTTAAAATCTCTTAAAAGGTTCTTTATTTCAGATAAATGCTTTGCAGTGAAACAGAACTATGAAAACAGATATAAACAATACAATACAATAAAAAAAAAATACAACTATGCTTTTATGATAGTGTGACTCTATTTATAGTTATTTTTGAAAGATGGGTTGTATTTATATAACACATTTTCTCGTCCACTTACGCTTTACTGAGGCTGTGGCAATTCAGACATCTAAAAATTGGAAAAAATACATCAACATAGTGTCCCTGTTGACATAATTTGCCTTCACATACAAGTACGATGTGATATGTCTATAATCTGTGAATGCAATTAATGAAATGGAAAGGTTTAGGTTTATAATTTGGGTTTCTTTTTTTATTAAGTGCAATTTTGGGCTTTTTTTTTCTGTGTAAGTATCAAAGAAAATACAGCTTGACTTCACACCTTTAGTCAGGAGGACATAACTTTTTTATGCATTCATGCTCAGTAAAATGCCTTTTTGTGTATTGATATTAAACAAAGCCCAGTTGGGATTTTATGCTAAAATTTGCATAAAAACTAGAAAAAAGGCAATAAATACACAATGAGTCACAGATGTTTGAAAGAGTTCTACAGAACTGTTAACTCCATAGGGAGAGCTCAAAGTTCATTTTGAATCTTAATACAGAAAATGTTGAGTCACTGTACACATTGCTGATTTGCCTTGAAACCGTACTGCTCTGATACATTAACAGTGATTTTAAGTCTTAGTGATGCATGATTACACTGCACCCTCTAAATTATATAAAATCAATCAGTCTCATGAAAAAGTAGATATACAAATAAGGTTGTTCTTCAAAGACTGGTGACCAGAAACAACAATATCTTCATAAAGTCCAAATACAATTGTCCATCCTGAATTAGAACATTTTCTTGCATAGAAACATAAAGTGATGCACAGTAGGTGGACATCACATTGTCCCCATGTGGATGGAAAGAAATAGAAAAACTATGTGAGCTGTAGAGAGACTAAATTTTCTCATACTGTGGACAGCAAATAAAAGACCTGCAACTTGTACTCAGAATAGATAAAGTTAAAATCAGTTATGTCATGTTGTTATGTTATTAGATTTCCCCCACAACAATTGTACATGAATTAGCTTCAATAATAGTGTAATAGAAAGTCTAATATAATATATGCCTAATAGTGTTGTGTCAGGCTTATAAAACACTTGGTTTTAGTGTGTCCACAACACTAACAGCAGGGGGTATTAATTGACCACATAAAGTGAGACGAGCTTCCTTCTTGAATATTGTTAACATTGAACTGACTGACTGTAGAAGGGAAGATGAAATCAACCTGGTTACTGATCATCTCAATAACAGACTTGCAGTCAAATAATCTTTTTATCTTTATCTATATTTATCTTTATCTTTAATCTTTTTAACAATATACTTATTACTGTTAAAAGTTATAATATATTTTTATACTAACAGGTAAACCCTCCATATATGAAAGTCATATTCTGTTTATTATATAAAAATAGACTGACACTTATACACTTATGTGGAGGGCAAAACAAGAGCTTCAAGTCAACCTAATGTTTTAACTGTGGTAGGAAGCTGCAGCAGGTACAGTTCATCCTGGCTTTTTAATTGATTTAGTAGTTAAAATATTTTTGTGATAATGATTGTTTCCAAAAAAACAAATATTAAAGAACATTATGCAAAAGGAATTTTTTTCTCCTTCATGTCTGATTTTTCTGGGTAAAAGTTTCAACAGATGGTTCATCTTTCTGACAGCCTAATGCAGCATCTGTCTCCATAAACATCTGAAATCATGTTGCGGGGCCTTGAAAATCAATGACCATGATGCTGAATCATTGCATCAGTATAGGTTTCTTAGACCATTTAACTGTTTGGATCATAAACAATTTTTAGTTCATGAGCATTGTTTGCATCATAGTGGTCTCTCATTAACTCATCTTAATCAACATTTTCATTGAGTGCAAGGTGGTATGCTACATATTTAATGCAGTGGAACCAGTTTTGATTTGAGATGCCTCCCTGCCCTGTTTTCGCTGACATTTCACTCCCTTAACCCACCAACACTGTGATGTGATTAGAGTGGGACTGCTTGTAAACTGCATTTGGAGGTGGGGTTTCACAGCACATCACCAATCTGAACTGGCACATAGTCGCTCTCTTTGCCATATATGATCCAAAAAGAGTGAGAGTTGACTGAAGAGGGTTAAGTGATGAACATCCTTTCTGGGATAGTAAGTTTATATATATGTGTGTGTGTGTGTGTGTGTGTGTGTGTGTGCGTGTGTGTGTGTGTATTTCTTTACTAACCATTCCACTGTATTTACATTTTATACCCCTGTAATATTTTCAGTGATCTACTGATCTCTGTAAAACATCCTTTTCATGTTTCAACGAGATGTAATGGTGCTTAGAAAATGCAATCCTGTTTTTAGCTTCAATAAAGCTTTATTTTAAAGCATTACTTTGGCACATGTAGGAAGACAGTAAACTTCTCCACTAATACATTCAAACTAGCAATTCCACTGTATGTATAAATTATATTATTTGCACATCATCACAAAGCAAAACAATGTGCACATTAATATAGCTGGATCAGCATGCTCCACAACATATAATAATCGGTTCTGAATACATTACAGTTGAAGCACAATTAGCATAAAGTCTTTCCAAAGATCTTTGTAGTCAGGCCAGCTTGCAGTATTTGAAAGGCAGCTCTAATCAGGTCATGAGGTGAGAACACACTAATTAAATCTATTGTCCATGATGACCTGCCCTGTGCAGTGTCAAAACCATTGCAGAGACATTCTGGAAAATAGCCATGGCCCAATCTGTATTATGACCAAGATAAATTAACTCCTGTTTGAAGTCAGCACTCTTAGATGTATCTTCATTATATCAAGAAGAATATATAGTTAGATTTCATGGTGTGTGTTTCTAGCAAAAATGGTTCAACCTGACCTTTAAGTCAGCTCATCAATACTAGTAATCTGACAGGCTTTGAGTTGTTCAGGAGCAGCCAGCAGGACCAGACCAGATATCACTGTTTCGGTCACACAGCCAAATGCTGCCTCACAATCATATGACATTGTTTATGAAACAGACAAATCTCAAGCTGCACATACAGTACAACTTTCATAGAACAAAATATTTTCCCTGACTGCAGCGATTTTTCTGCTGTCATCTCTCTGTCACTGACCTGCCTCTCCTGTGGGTGAAACATTGAAGTAAGAAGGCAAGATGCCAGCTCTCATTAGAGACAGGATTTCATAAGCTCTGCAACAGGAATGGAATAATAGGGAGAATGCTTAGCATAAGCATCTTTTACATTTGACTGACAGCAGTTTAGGGTACCAAAGATCCTCATTTATAGTCAAAAGGATTTTATTGAAAAGACACAGCCTCACATGAGAGACTGGAACACCTTCAGCATGTCGGCAAGTTTATACACTTTGGAGACAGATTACCTTCAGGAAACCGATGCAATATACTCTTCTTTCTGTTCTTTCACTTGCCAAATGGATCCATTCAACACAGTTTAGAATTTTTACAGGGAGTGACATAAAGAGGAGCTAAAGAGAGTGTGATCAAATTTGTGTCTGAATCCAACAATGCAGCTGATTGGAAAGCAGGGAAGCAGTTGCCTGGTAACCACATTTTGCGATGCCATCCATACTTGTGATGAAAAATTTCAACTCACTACTGAGCTATTCTCCCAGATTCCAGCAAAATATATGGATGCAGTATGGAATTAGGTGGAGGACAAAACAGCAGACCAAAGGAGACAGTAGCTCCATACAAAGAGAAGAAATACCTGAGCTGAATTATTTTAGACAATCTCCAGCATGCTCAAGACTCCTCTGCGGAGAGCTAAGATGTGTACTTAGATGCTACCATTTTAGCCTGAATGTTGGATATCTGTGTACTGTGGTTTGTAACCAACTGGGATGGTGTTCCATTAATGTTTCAGATCCATTTCTGTTCCTGCAATAAACATGATTGAAGATACATCCTGCATGAGGCTGCATCTGCTGCCATTTGGTCCCTTTTATTCTGGATGTGGTGCTCTATCTTCATTACAGCTACTGTTAATGCCTTGATTCACATATGTTATGGTTAAATTGCTAATGTTTTTTTTAATCTGGGATGCTGTCTGTCTGTCTGTGAGAGAGAGGGAGCATAGCCTTATTGTGTGACACTTCTGCAGTCTAATTAAGATGATTGATTTTGATTTTGTTATTTTCATCTGTCTTTTTTGTACTTTCTATCCATATTTACAAAAATAATCCTGTTTTATACCTTTCAATACATGTGTTGCCCCATCCCCTGTTACCCCTTTATGTACCTTTGTGTCTAGAATTCCTTGTGAGTCTTCTAGGGTTTATGTCAGGGCCTAGCGCTCCTCCTTCCCCATAGGGGGCGCCAACCCTGTTCTGGGACCAGCAGGAGGCCGCGCACCTGCGCTGGATCCCAGAATTATCCGGGCTTCATAAGGCCCGTCGTTTTGTTGTTTGTTTGTGTGTTAGTTCATTTTATGGATTTCTCCCTCGCCTGTTTCCTGTGCTGGACCCTGCCGTCGACTCACCCTGGACTCTACTCCCAGCCTGTGTCACGGTAACTCCTGTGTGTCCAGACTCCCCGCTTGTCCGTCGCCCGGACATCCAGGTTCGCGGGGAGGTCTAGTGTTTTGTTCCCTGACTTTTCCCCCTCGCGGGTGTTTTGTGTTGGCCCGAGAGCCCTTATTCCCTCCTGCGCTGAGGAGTATTTTTGTTTGTCACCCTAAATAAACCTTTGTTCTTCCCCGTTACCCTGTGCCTGCGTCTGGGTCCAGGGTGATGCGGCCACCGCCCTGGCCCAGAGGCAGAGCCTGGAGTCGACCCTCGTCGCCAAGGACGCCGACTACGGCAAGGTCCTGTCCGAAAACAGGAACCTTGGCGACGCCCTCGTTGGTCTCCGGAACCACGTGTCTGCGGAGATCCAGCAGAGAGCGGGGATGGAGAACCAAGTGCGAGCCCTGAAGGAGCAGCTGGACCTGCAGAGGACCTGCTGGACCCGCCTGTTGAGCAGGAGGTCCGGGAGATCCAGAGTCGCCACAAGACTCAGCTGGCAGAGGTGGACTCAGGACGCCAGCGGGAGTTTGAGGACAGGCTGGCGGAGGCGATGCAGCGGCTCCGTTGGGACCACGAGCGTCGGCTGCAGGACCTGCAGAAGACCGTGGACCAGGAGCGAGAGGTCTGGCAGCGTACCCTTCACCAGAAGGAAAAGGAGCTGTCGACCATGAGGAGCCAGATACTCCGCCAGCAGGCAGACTATGAGACCCTGCTGGACGAGAGGCTGCTCCTCGATGCGGAGATCAGCTCCTTCAGGCGGCGGCAGCTGCTGCTGGAGGAGCAGAGGCTGCACTCGTCACCTGGCCCGGCTCAGCTGACCCCCATCGCCATTCATGTCAGCTGCAAACCCCGGGCGGAGAAGAGGAGACATTCTTCCCCGGTTCCCCAGTCTCCCCAGGTCCAGTCTCCCCAGGTTCAGGTTTCCCAGTCTCCCCAGGTTCAGTTCCCCAAGATTCAGGTTCTCCAGTATTCCCAGGTTCAGGTTCCCCAGTCTCCCCAGGTCCAGTCTTCCCAGGTTCAGGTTCCCCAGTCTCCCCAGGTTCAGGTTTCCCAGTCTCCCCAGGTTCAGTCCCCCAAGGTTCAGGTTCCCCAGTCCCCCAAGGTTCAGGTTCCCCAGTCCCCCAAGGTTCAGGTTCCCCAGTCTCCCCAGGGTCAGATTCCTCAGTCTCCCCAGGTCCAGTCTCCCCAGGGTCAGGTTCCCCGGTCTCCCCAGGTCCCGCAATCTCCCCCAGATTCCGTAGTCCCCCCAGGTTCCATAGGGGCTTCAGATTCCCTAGTTCCCCCAGATTCCCTAGTTCCCCCAGATTCCCTAGTTCCCCCAGATTCCCTAGTTCCCCCAGATTCTGAAGGTGCCCCAAGTTCCGGGGTTCCCTCAGGTTCTGCAGTCCCCCGGAATTCCCTAGGTGCCCCAGATTCCCCAGGGCCCATGGTTCCCCCGGGGTCTGCAGTCCCCCCGGATTCCGCTGGTCCCCCTGAGCCTGCAGGAAGAGGAGGCCGCAGCTCCATCGATCAGGGCGCTTCTGCACCGACACAGGGGAACCGGGTAGCAGGTACATGCGTCTCCCCTGCAGTTAACCCTCTCCCCCTAGCCCCAGGCAACCCGGCGCTGTACCCCAAGGCGCCCACTCGGCTCTTCGTGGGGAGGAGGGGGACTCTGCGAGGCCGTTGGAGGCATCCACTCCACGGCGGTGCGGCTGGGGCTCGAGGCAGCCTTAGGGGCCCGCCCCGCCTTCCACGTCTCCCGGTTCGAGCCGGTGGGGGATTCAGACCTGCCTCCACCGGCCAAGATTTTGGACGTCCGCCGGAGGGACCTAGGAGGGCAGCGCCCAATGGACGGGGGAGGATGCAGTCCTGAGAAACGGTCGTGGGCTCTGCAGCGCCACGCCCAGGACGGAGACGACTTCCGGGCTTTCCCCCGCGGCTCCCCCCGTCAAGACTGTTTGGGCGCCAGGAGGCGCCCGTTGAGGAGGGGGTACTGTCAGGGCCTGGCGCTCCTCCTTCCCCATAGGGGGCGCCAACCCTGTTCTGGGACCAGCAGGAGGCCGCGCACCTGCGCTGGATCCCAGAATTATCCGGGCTTCATAAGGCCCGTCCCCGACAGCAGAAGCTGTCGGGTCGTTTTGTTGTTTGTTTGTGTGTTAGTTCATTTTATGGATTTCTCCCTCGCCTGTTTCCTGTGCTGGACCCTGCCGTCGACTCACCCTGGACTCTACTCCCAGCCTGTGTCACGGTAACTCCTGTGTGTCCAGACTCCCCGCTTGTCCGTCGCCCGGACATCCAGGTTCGCGGGGAGGTCCAGTGTTTTGTTCCCTGACTTTTCCCCCTCGCGGGTGTTTTGTGTTGGCCCGAGAGCCCTTATTCCCTCCTGCGCTGAGGAGTATTTTTGTTTGTCACCCTAAATAAACCTTTGTTCTTCCCCGTTACCCTGTGCCTGCGTCTGGGTCCACCCTCCGCCCTCCGTGAGAACGTGACAGTTTATTTTATTTTGTTTTATTTTATTCCATTAACAAATGACTTGCAGCATTGAAAATGCAGCATTGAAAATGTGAACAAGTTGAATGGTTATGAAATGTACAAAACGCTTTTCCGTCATGTCTTATATAACCCAGGGTATCATTGAAGTGTCTGGTCAAACATTACTATCAGCAATAAAACATGCAGTCCAGATCATAGTAGAGATAGATCCTTCACCAGAGGACCAGTGGCTATATATTGTAAATGAAATGTTTGTAATGGAGTAAGCTGCTAGACTAAGATTAATAGAAAATGGGGAAAATACTAACTGACAAAACAATTAAAGCCAGACTGATGGCATCACTTGCTATTCCTGGAATTTGGAACTACAACCAAGAAAGCAAGAAAGGTTAAGAAAATTACTGAAAAATGGCAAGGAAAACAAATGCTCCCCCAACACATACACACACAATAAACTAAAATAATTCTTATCAAAGGAATAACTGACAGAAATGTACTGTACAGAAGATGTAAGCAGGGCAGCCCAAAGGTATTTTACCCACTGACACTATGCATGCTAATTTGGTGAAGTTGGAATAAAATTAAAAAGAGTACAGTAAAGAAATATACTTTACTGTGAAATAATTATTTAAATTATTTCACTAAATAAGAATTATTGTCTTGGCCTACTTCTATAATCTTTTTGCTTTTTGATAGGTGGGCTTAAAGAAATGAGAAAAATCAAGAAAAAAGACAGAGAAAATAAGATTAATTAATTAATTAAAGAAATGTGGGGTGATGCTCACAATTCAAGTTGTAATATGAAGGGTTTTTTTATTATTTTAATGATAGATGAATAAAGAATTTTGTTTTATGTGTGTTGTTCCATTTAACAGTTTATGAAATCTGTGATAGCTTAAGTAAAAAATTGTTTTCCAAATTGCAAAACATAAAGAAAAATATTCATGGTCATTTTTATTCACGGAATTATTTTCTATGCACTTCACATCATTTGTAAATAATCAGTAAATGACAGTTGTAGACAAGCATTTCCAATTAGATACCATAAGTATCATATTTGTTCTTCTTGACTTTTATTAGGATTTAAAACAGCCTCACTCTGTTGATCTACTCAGGCACATAATGTTCAAGGGACGACAGAAACCCATTTAAAGGTTTACACAGCTGTTTATGTAGTCAAAAATGCACCCAAAGAAACATATTGACCATCTAAGCAGAATAAACCCTTTTAAATTATTTTTCCCCAATTTCTGTAATTTTAAGCTTGCAATTATGACTGGCCATGCAGAATAAAGGTGTCAGACACGGTCAAGCTGCTTTTGGATTTTATTTTCTTTCCACATGACTACCAAAAGATCTTTTCTACATCCAGAAAAGTAATGCATTCTACAGTTCAACAATGTTCAGAAACACTTTAAGCCTCTTATTTGTTTATGAATTGACTCCTGTTGAGTCCTGTGCCTACTCACTGCCCTCAGTTAATTATTATTTAAAACATTATCCAAATGTGAAATATAGAAAGACAGAAAGAGGATGATCACTTTTTCAGCTAACAAGACTTTGCTGTTACAGCACTGACAAAGCAGTAAAGCGCCGTCCCTTCTGAAGAGGCCACCATTGTTCTTGTTTCGTCTTGCTCTCTCTCCTGGGGCCGATCTTTTATATAGCCCATGTTCTTCTGCTATTACATGACCCATTTTCTTTTCAAAACTGTCTTTTCCAAATTGCAGAAAGAGCCCAGGCTTGTACAAGTGCTTTTAAAAAGAACAGTCCCCTTGAGTTTAAATATGAGTGCTACAAAGTCCTTCTTCAAACTGCTTTGTCAAGAATTTTTGATTTCCTTTCTTTCCTGTCAAAGGAGTCCAAGTCAGAGTTTTCAGGGTTGTTGTTCAGAGGTCACCACAGTGAATCAATTGCGAATCAGTTGCCCCCATCCAACCCTATCTTCTGCATCCTCTTCTCTCACACCAACTACTTTCATATCCTCTTTTACTACATCTATAAACCTCCTCTTTGGTCTTCCTCCTGCCTGGCAGTTTGAAAACTCAACATCCTTCTACCAATATATTCAGTATCTCACCTCCGGACATGTCCAAACCATCTCAGTCTGGCCTCTCTGACTTTATCTCCAAAGCTAAGATGTGCTGTCCTTCTGATGTACTCATTCCTGAACCTACCCATTCCTGGTCACTCCCAAAGAGAATTTCAGCATCTTCATCTCTGCTACCTCCAGCTCTGCCTCCTGTCTTTTCCTCAGTAGCACTGTCTCTAGACCAAATAACATCACTGGACTCACCAGAGTTTGTGCACCTTTCATTTCAGCTGAAACTCTATCACACATCACACTGACACTTTTCTCCACCCGTTCCAGTCTGCCTGTACACACCTTCTTCACCTCTTTTCCACTCTCTCCATTGATCTGGACTGTTGACCCTAAGTACTTAAAATACTCCATCTTCTTTATCTCTTCTCCCTGTAACTCTGCACATCACCCTTGTTCTTAAAAATGGGCATCAGCACACTTCTCCATTCCTCTGGCATCTTCCCACAAGATATTGTTGAACAACGCAGTCGGAAACTCTATTGTTACCTCTCCTAGACAATTCCATACCTTCACAGGTATATCATGAGGACCAAGTGACGTTCCACTCTTCATCCGCTTCAATGCCCTTTTCACATCAATTTACTAATCTTTGCTACTTCCTTTGTCCACAACAGTCACCTCTTATACTATTTGTTCTCTCTCATTTTTCTTATTCACAATACATACATCTTGCTGCATGTCCTTCGCATGTCTGTCTCTCTGCCTTGCCAACCTGTATGCATCAGTCTCTCCCTCCTTACTGCCCAATCTAGATATACAAGTCATCTTAACCTCCTTATTTGGCCTTTTAGTGTCCCACTTCTTCTTAGCTAACCTCTTTCTTTGTATACACTCCTACACTTCCTCATTCTATCACCAAGTCTCTATACCTACTTTCCTTCCAGATGACACACTAAGTACTCTCCTTCCTGTCACCTTTTTTTCTGTTAGTTAAATTATAGCAACTGGACTGGTTGAGTTTCACGAAAACGTTTTGCCTCTCATCTCGTCTTCTCAACCAGTCAACCAACTCAACCAGTCTAGTTGCTATGATTCAACAGAATTACCATGACCTGGATGACTGAGAACCTGTCACCTTGAACCTGAACCTCTTTCTTTTTCAGCTTTCAACATTCTGTCCTCTGCTCTGCCTTTGCCCTCTTCATCTTCCTTACCACCATCCTTTGCTGCCTGGCTACACTCTCACCTACCACTACTTTGCAGTTACTGATTTCCTTCAGATTACACCATCTACACAAGATGTAGTCTACCTGTGTAGTCCTACTTCCACTGTTATTGGTCACCCTGCCTCTTCTGGAAAAAAGTATTCAGTACAGCCATTTCCATCCTTTTTGCAAAGTCAACCACCATCTGTCCTTCTACATTTCTCTCCTGAATACCAAATCTGCCCATCACCTCTTCATCATCTCTGTTTCCTGCACCAACACGTCCATTAAAGTGTGCGCCAATGACAATGCTCTCCCTTCTAGGGATGCTCTGCATCACTTCATCAAGGTCCAACCAGAATTTTTCCTTCCTCTCCAGGAAGGAAAAATTCTGGTTGGACCTTGGACCTCCTCTCATATCCTACTTGTGGAACATACCAACTAACAACAATGAACATCACAACATCGATTTCTGGCTTCGGCCACATCACCCTATCTGACACTCTTTTTAGCCCCAGGACACCATGATAGAGAAACTTGAACCTAAACTTCTAGCCTTGCTACCTTGCACCGGGTCTCCTGGTTACACAGTATGTCTACCTTCCTCCTCTGGATCATGTCAATCAACTCTCTACCTTTTCCTGACATAGTTCCAACATTCAAAGTCCCTACTCTCAGTCTTGGACTCTTGACATTCCTCTTCTCTCTCTTCCTACGGATAGACCTTCCTCCTCTCCTTCTTTAACCAACAGTAGTCTGAACTCCACCAGCACCCTGTAGGTGAACAACACCGATGGTGGTTGTTGTTGATGCCCTTCCTGACAAAACTCTCTGTATTTATCCGGGCTTGGGAACAGCACAAAAAGGCACTGGCTTGTACCCCCCTTGGCTACATTAAGCATGTGTATATGTGTCTGTGGCTGTATATATATATATATATTCAGTAAGTACAAGCCATGGCATTTAAATATTACTGGACACTCCACTTCTTTTCTGACGCAAGCAATCTGTGTTTGGACCAAATGCATTGCATAAATAATGCAGTTTTGACATACAGAGTCCTGAGCAGCACCACAGGAGAAGGAAAATAAAGGCACATGATGAAAGTGATCAACTTTTCCTTTAAGCACACTCATATAACTGATTAGACAAAATTGGAGTTCTTCAAATAATGCTGATGCTGTTCCTTGTGCATCCATAATATATTCAAAAGTTGAATAGGGAATGTGGTTTGGTTAGGATGAGGCTTATAGTTGGGCTTTGGGAAAAATTATCATAGCAAGTTTTAATACTGTTTTAAATGTCAGACTCCCAACATAAAACCCAGCCCATACTGGTACAGTGTATGCAAAATAACCATCAAGATTAATCATGTTTGTAGTTTGTTTTTGTTTTCCCTCACATGTCCACAAATGCAAGAATATAAAATTCATGTTTACAATAATTGAAATATTATTTTCACACAGCCTTAGTTTTTGATATGTAGAAAAGTTTAAGCATGAACTACTTTGAAGTATGTTCTGCAAGTAGTCAAACTATTTATTTATTTATTTATTTTTAATTTAAGGAGCGATAGTATTTATTTTAGAGATATATTAGATCATATTAAAAACCTCTGTTAAAAAGCTGTGGTTCAAACAGGATATTTTGAGCAGTAAAAAAAAGTGAAAATAAATTACTAAAATGTTCAAATTCATCTCATTTCATATTCAGCTGTTTAAGGGTTTTTTTAAGGTACGTTCCCATCTGCAGTCATGATACCTGCCGGTCAATTGTCATCATTTTTGCTATAACTTATCCTTGTCCAATATCCTTGTCTCTGCTGGAATGCTATAATGTCTCATTAATTTACATTGAGACTTACTACAGAATAAGCCTGTTTGATGTTGAGTGTTGGCTTTTGATCAGAGTCATATACACACAGCTCTGTGGTTGGTGTAATAAATGATTATTACTGTAGTAGGGCTTTCTTCGGCGTAATCAATTGGATTGATGGAGTACTGTGCTTGGGAAAAATTGACGTCATATTATAAAAAGAGGTTTATTTTTCTGTAAATAGTTTCAGATTATATAATCTGTTCTAATCAGAGAATGTTGAAAAATTCTAAGTCAAATACTATCTGGGGAGGAAAAAATGGTTTAAGGATAGAATTTAACTAGGTTGAAAGGACGATGAATATAAACAAATGATGAACCAATACTCTGCCTCTGACCTGCCACTAATAATTGTGACATTTTTGGTTTCAGATAGTGAAAATAATACAATGGAAAACATATTTTAATGGCCTCAGTGGGCAAACAACTCTGACAGGTTGCCACTGCTAGTCTATACCTGGGTACACTGATTATTCATTCACACACTCAACTTGAGGCAATTTAAAGTCTCCAGTCAAGTCCATCATGATGAGAGTATTTTGGGGCTGTGGGAGGAAACAAGAGCACCCTCCTACATTCTATTACACTGTTTATATTCACTTGATTTTCTAATTGTCTGGATTGTCTCAGCTATTCCTTCAGCCCTCTGTGAGCCACAGAGTCATTTATTTATTAGTTATAGTCATTTATTTATTTATTTATTTTTAATGAGGGGTTATAACAAGAAGTATATTTTAAAATTACCCTACATGTTTGGTTTGTTTTTCAGGTCATCATATAACAAGAAGGAGGATCTATAATGAAAATTACAAATGTTCTACTTCCTATTTGTTTGTTCAGGCCAGGCTGAACCACAGGGACAGTAAGCACTTCCCTTTCTCCTTTAACTGGAGTCAAACATTAATGGACAATTATTTATAGATTGTGTAGACTCACATGTCCATCTGCATTACTGTAAAGCACATACCCCTGCTCCCTGCGCAACAATGCTTACGTGTTTGACCAATTAGTTGTGCAACTGCCAGTTGCTACAGCAAGTATATTGAGAGATGTCACCTAGCAGAGAGCAAAGTTATGAGAAACACAGCAAGCCCCCGCAAATCATGTCAATGCCTCCCAGAGGACGACTTTTCCAGATGCTTCTGTTTTTCCTCTTCACTGATGCATTACTGCATGTGTGGGTGTGTGTATACTCTGTGTGTGCATATCAGAGCAAGAGTGTGTGAAACTGGGTCACAGCTGCCAAATAAGAGTATTTTATTTTAATTTTTCTACAAAACAGGGTCTTTACTTGGTTCAAAGTCTGGCTACATAGATGTATTTATAGTTTAACCTCAAAAAAATAAATGAATTAACAAACAAATAATTTTATGATCAGAGCATGGAAGAGCTTATTTGCTGTTCCAGCATTATTTTGCACATTGATGTGCTGACTATTGGACCATGATCGGCTTTTCAAAGTTGTGTTGTTATTTTTATTTTTTGGGGGTTTTTTTTGCATTTTTGCTCTGGGATTGGCTTCTAAAGGCATTTTTCCCCTTCGTTGCATAAACATCAAGTTCAAGTGAAATAACTCTCCTCTCAACCTGGGATGAGGCTGGTTTTACATAATTAATAAGCTTCAGTTGGAAAGAGACCAGAGAAGTGTTTATGTCAAATTACCAGTGCAGTTCTCCTGCTCATTACCAAGAGTTCCCACAATCCTGATGTCCCTCCTCAGTGAATCTTCTATACAGGTTCCTTGTGCAAAAATAAAGCTAAACTGTGGACACTGATAATCAACCAACGAGAGAATGAATAGTAACCTGAAAGATATCAAGAATAGTAAGAATAGTAAGCTGAAAGCTACTAATTAGTCCTTGCTTTTCTGTTTCTGCCACATCCATATGTCCAGAGTCACATAGTCAGTATATAAACTGCCTAAACTGATTTGTCATCAATTGCCTGCATTCCAATCCTGTAGGGATTAAAATCTGCCTGAGGTCTACCAGGAAAACAAAGACACTTCTTCTTCTATCGTGATGGGCTATGTAGTATATTTCTTTCAGTTCTTTCCTGCAGGTTCCATCTCAGGTTGTCACTCAAACTGCAGATAAGACAGTCAGTCTGAAACTGAGGTGTACACTCCTTCTCTGCTGCAGATTTCCTTGTTAATCTGGTTCCATTTTTAAATGAAATGTATACGATGTATTTGTGTCTTTTAAGTATTTGCATATTTAACCACATGTGACACCCACAGTGATAATTACTGAACACTGTACTTCTTGAAACATATTGTATAATAATTTATAACTAATGCAATTACACACTATTTGTATACTCCTTTTTGGTGTGTGTGTGTGTGTGTGTGTGTGTGTGTGTGTGTGTGTGTGTGAGAGAGAGAGTTTGCATTATGATAGTATATTATTATACATTTTTATTTTTTTATAATTTTTTACTTTTATTATACATTTTTTAAATTTAATTAGGTTAAAGACTTATTTTAATTACTGACTGATGTGATACTTCATGTGCAGAAAAAAGTAGAACCATTTTTAACCCAGCCAGCCAGCCAGACAAACTGACTAACTGACTGAATGACTGAATGACTGACTAACTGACACGATCAGAGGCTGCAGCCAAGAGTGATGCTGGAAAACTCTTCTGCCCTGATGACCACGTTCATATCAAATGAAGCCACAGCTGTGCTGCACTGGTATTCTGTGTGTGTGTGTGTGTGAGAGAGAGAGAGAGAGAGAGAGAGAGAGAGAGAGAGAGAGAGCGACAGAGAGAGAGAGCTTACATGTGCCATTTGTATTTGGTTCTGTTTAGATGTGTGTTTCAAACATGTGCCTTTCTTGTGTCAACTTTCAATATGAGTCAGTGTATAAAGACTTCCTGCCTCTGTTGGGGAAATTGTGGAATGACAGGGGTCAGGCTACCCACTGGTACCAGGATAACTGCACACTGTGTGTATTCATAACCCGGATGTCATTTTTCATAACAATAGAAAAACTTAAAAAAAAAATTCAAAATTTCCTTAGAAACCCAAATTTCTTTAGGTTCACTTTTGAACAAATAAAAAGAACAAACATGCAATTGATTCAACTTTTAATGTTTTGTGTGTGAACTTTAATATATGCTCAATTTATAAGCAAGCAGAACTTGAGAAATATTTGAATAAATTACATGTTGGATTTTTTTTATTATTATTTTAAATTGTTGCTCTTTAAATTACATGATTTTGTGCATTTACTTCTCGGTCTAAATCATCAATACTTTATTCTGGGAAGGAAGAGTATGAGCTAAAATAAAGCTGTGGTGATATGGTGCACAGTATGGTGAATTATGTATCGGGTGGACAATGTAAGGAAATATTAACAGCTTGCTCACAAACAAAGGCCATACATGACATGATAAAGAGAAATTAGAATAAAGCTGGGAATCCGGGGAAGCTCAGAAGGGTGAGGTGACTGAGCCTTGTGATTCAAGGCCTCATGGTGGAATGCTGCACTCAGGCAGTCCTTGAGGGAAGGTCCCAGGAGCAGTGAATGGCCCTTTCTGTCGGATCACTGCCACAAGGAATATATTTGGTTGCCTGCCCGGATCACTGCCATTTTCAAAGCCAAAGAATAGAGAATTCGCCCAAACTCCCTAAATATCACTGAGCTCATCAAAACAGCTATGAGATGTCTTTATGTTTGAACATGGAGCTCTTTTCTAAAACTGTATAAATCCCTCTCAGCAGTCCAGCTCAAGGGATGTAGTCATTGTGTGGAGTGCTCCACCATCCACCACCCTACTTCGTGACATCATCTTAGACACTTTTTCAAATAGGATCATCAGGAAGGAAAGTGAATTTTTATTAATGTTTTAATCTTTGCATTTCTCACGGAAGACATTAGGGTCCTTCCTAGACTCAAATTAATGTTGTTTGTCAAGTTAATGACAGATACATTTGGATGCATGTGGTTAATGGAAAAGGCCATTCTATTTTACAGAGGACACCTTGAGCATGGATCCTGTCTTCAGATTAACTGTATCTTCCTTCCTGTTAAAAGCTCTGATCCAGAGGTGTTACTGCCTGCACAACATGGAAAATTACCACAGGTTTTTCACTATAGATAAGTAGACTAAATGTATGAAATATGTATGATAACTATGAAAAACGCAGAGAAAGGATCTGCATCTCTCGCTTTTTCTGTGCTGTGTTTGCTCTTTTCATTTGCACATTTATAGGGTGAAAGAGGCGAGGCATTTAGAATGATTTAACCACAACAAGAATTTTGAGTGATATATTATAATAAACAAGACCAAAATTATACCAAACGTTTTTTCTTTACGCAAGTGGGTTCTTTATTTGAAACAGTAGCCAATAGAAATGTGAGGTGACTCTGCACACAGCTCACCTGTGAGTTTGGAGTCTATTGGGAGTTTGCCTGTCTGAAATGACCTAAACTCAAAACTAAACAGATATGACATAAAGTAACTATGTCATAGTACATTAAAAACCTAAACCTATTAGGTTTAAACTTCAAAGAATCTGCTACTGTAAATATGGAAAATATGGTTTGCAAATGTATGCACTATCAACATTGTCAGTGATCACTCATGCAATTTTTTGTACATGAAATTGAGTTCTTATTTCCCTTTTTACCTCCGCCAAGGAGGTTATGTTTTTGCCGGTGATGGTCTGTTTGCCTGTTTGTCTGGTTTCCTTATACACGCGTATATATATATATATATATATGTGTGTGTGTGTGTGTGTGTGTGTGTGTGTGTGTACACACAAAGGCACATAGGAAATTTACTCAGAGGGCCACTACAACGTGAATGATCTCACACTCTAGATGGGATGCAATCTGTCTTCGCCCAGGGCTCTTTGTCTAATACTGCTAATTAGAGATCGAGGGGAGGGGGTCAATCCTCTTTGTGTCTCTGTATACACTCTGTTTTCCTCATCCTGTTCCCCTCTCTCGCTTTCACTCTGTCATCCACTCTACCAATTACTGGATTAGAAAGCACACTACCTTGACTCACTTAGAAACCCCAGTGTACATTTGCTGTCACCACCAATATAAAATTAATGGTGACTATAACATAGCCTTGAAGAGACCAGTGTTTTGTGACTAAAGGTACCCATTAGCTGATTACCACATGTAATAGGCAAGAAGCTGCAAATGGAGGGTGTTAAATCATAGTCCCCATATGAATATACCTATCCCAACCAGGATTCGAACCCGAGGCCTTCTTGCTGTGAGGCAACAGTGCTAACCACCACACCACATTCAGGAAAAATATATTGATTTCTATGGATTTAATCAACTCATATCATATCATGAAGGAGATGTGATAGTCTTAAGAGCCTTTGATGAAAATCATTTTTGGTTTATAAGCAGCCAAAACTATGATACGGCTATGTTCATAAAAATTAAAATGAAAACACAAAAATTAAACTCATGTTGTCCACCATTGGCAAAATCTTTCAGGATTTATAGAATCATTGGTAGAAAGTTTCAGGTGCAAGTGTATAAATAGAAACTACCGTAATTTCCGGACTATAGAGCGCACCTGATTATAAGCCTCACCCAGTACATTTTTAAAGAAAAAAACATTTTGTACATATATAAGCCGCACCTATCTATAAGCCGCATGTGCCCACATTGAAACGTGAGATATTTACAAAAAAGACGGCACACAGAAAGAGTTTTCAAAGTTTTAATAACATACCTTAGCTTAAACAGTGCCTGTGACGCGGCAGTAACACAACAGGAATACGGTAGCACAGCACTAACAGGGTTGGTTAAAAAAACACCGGTAAATGTTTACGTGCAGCAGCTCTGTTTCCTTCTTTATCGGCCAGCTCGATTGCTTTTAACTTGAAAGCTGCGTCATATGCATTTCTTCTTGCATTTTCCATGATGAGGGTCTGTTCATGCTAATTTTATTCATGGACGAAGCGCGAAGTTACATTAAACTTGCATCTGTAGCGGTTATTTGTGTTTGATGATTCTTTACAGCTGTTCATGTACTCGTATCATAATTCACCACAATTGTTCATATCTGTTCCATTGCCAAGTGAGCATTTTCGCCATGTATGAGTCCCTCACTCGCTCGTACGGTTGGCCGACAAAATTGGGCACTGTACCTTTAACGGACCGTGGGGGGTCAAAGGTGTGGGGGCGTGGTTTTTGACGAGTTAATGCTACGTTTCTTAGCAACGAGTCCTCGGCGCACATGTTACGGTTCTAATAAAAAACACACACGATCGTGTGTCGAAAATAATTTAAGTTGTATTGCCTTTACTCTGCAAACGCAACACATCTTCCTCGATACATATATTCCACCTGTCTCACTCTTACCTTTTCTGCTCGAGCGCCCCTGCCGGCCGTTAGAAAAAATGCATAAATTAGCCGCATCGTTGCATAAACCGCAGGGTTGAAAGCGTGTGACAAAAGTTGCGGCTTATAGTCCGGAAATTACGGAATTTCCGGAAATTATTTATCTATTTTAACTATTTTAAAAATCTATTTTATTCAATTAGCCCATTTCCTCCAAGAACAGATAAAGTCAATTATATAAACTTGCTCATATTAATAATGATTGTTATTTAAATATATAATTCTTATTAATAACGTTTTTTTTTGTTGCAGGGGGACAACTCAACCTTACTCAATGGTACAATCTAAGTTGTCTGCTTGCCACAACCAGCACTGAGCTTCTTACTCTTTCTCCAAGCTGGTAAACCCTCTTTTCCTGAAATTTGGAATCTGCTTGTAATTCCGAATTTGCAACATGTGCAACCTGGTACCTTACACTGGCTGCATCCTTGAAAATTCTTGTACTTCTCTTATCTAAGGTGTTAAGGACCCATGTGTATCCAGCTCTTGCAGGGCCTATTATATTCCTCAAAACAGGCATTCAGCATCAACCACTCATGTTTGGATATTTCTCTTCATTCAGCAGAATTATTTTACTTGTTAAAAGCATTAAGCATTTAATGTTTTCCAACACAATGTCACCTTATAACAATGTGAACATAAAGATAAATAATAATAAATTCAATACAATATAATTGAGCACAAACTGAACAATAGAGACAAAATGGAGTTGAATCAAAATGTTTATGAGGGTAAGACCAAGCTGAATAGATTTTTTGAGCATGTTTTGAAGGTGGGTAAAGATGTCAAAATACAGATATCCTGGGGGAGTGCAGAAGTCATCCAGGGGTGAAAGGCAGAAGGACTAAAAGTTTTAAGTCACATGGTAGACAAAGAGACAGAGGATGATCCGAAAGTCTGTGTGTCAGGGCGTGGTCTGCCCTCCACACTGGTGCCACTTGGAGGTACCACCTTAATTGGTGGGCGGGGGAAAGGTCTACATAAGGCACTGCCTCCAGCTGGCTTGAGTTGTTTCCTCCTTCGATGACGGTACGTTGTGATGCCGGTGGCTTGGTTTCGTAAAGGTGAGCTGCTGCAGCGTGGTTGCAGCTTATCTGGGCTGTTCACCCAATTGGACCTGCTTCCCAGAACGATCATGCCATCTGGCAGCGCCAAGGTAGAAGCGAGGCATGCTAATGTGTATTCTCCCTGTGGTCATCACTGAAAGTGCAATAGTGACCGAACGTGTGCTTGCTACTGTCGCAGAAGGCTGGTGCTTCCTCCTTCTGTCCTTTCCTCTAGAGCGCTTGGCCATAAGGGCACGCGCGCTACCTTGAACTGGGCAGGTAAGGCGCAGCTCAGGTAAGGCGACTCCCCCACTCACTCAGCTAAACCAATGGTAACAGGGCTGTTCTCGCTGCAGTTGGCTGCCGGCTGGTGCCAGTGGGTCGCGTTGCCCCAGCAGGAACCCCTCGCGGAGTTGTGACGCCACCAAATACAGTCGGGACAGACTACCTCGCTTACTGGACCCACTGCTGCTTTGGCTCAGTTCCTTAGTTCGGGACTCGCTCGCTCGCTCTCTCTCTCATTCGCTCTCTCGCTCGGCGGAACGGCATCGCACCGTAGTGTTGTTGCCGAGGCGACCACGGAGCTATTTCCTTGGATTCTTTTGTTTCTTGTTTAATGTCGTGTTTTTAAGACAATCTGGTCACAATATTTGCCCGTGTGTTCTCGTCGCGTCTAATTGTTTACCACCGTAACTTTTAATTGTACCTTTTCTTTGTGGACAGGTGCTGTGGTCCACGGCAGGGACCCAACCCCTGATGGAGGGCGTTTTCATTACACCCCTTGTGTGTGGTGTTTTCAGTGGCACGGGTGTTTTTGGTTTGTTTCTCTCCTCCAATTTAGTTGACCTGCCGGTGGGGCCCCAGCCCTGTCCACCCTTTTTTTTTTTTTGTTGATTGAACCTTGTGCAGCCGGTTTAATCTTTTAAGAAATGGATGTAATAATAAAATGGTAGAATGTAACCCTCAATCTGGTCTCTGCCTCTGTAGTAGGAGCTTATCTGCGTGTGCCTAAATCAGGTAATTGTTACTGGCTAATTCCTGGGGTGAAATTCCCCAGGTGGCATTGTCGTGGACCATTGCCTCACTCCACTCGCCACAACTGGGAGAGTATACACTCATCGGCCACTTTATTAGGTACACCTGTCCAACTGCTCGGTAACACTTAATTTCTAATCAGCCAATCACATGGCGGCAACTCAGTATATTTAGGCATGTAGACATGGTCAAGACAATCTCCTGCAGTTCAAACCGAGCATCAGTATGGGGAAGAAAGGTGATTTGAGTTACTTTGAACATGGCATGGTTGTTGGTGCCAGAAGGGCTGGTCTGAGTATTTCAGAAACTGCTGATCTACTGGGGTTTTCACGCACAACCATCTCTAGGGTTAACAGAGAATGGTCCAAAAACGAAAAAATATCCAGTGAGCGGCAGTTCTGTGGGCGGAAATGCCTTGTTGATGTCAGAGGAGAATGGCCAGACTGGTTCGAGCTGATAAAAAGGTAACAATGACTCAAATAACCACCCGTTACAACCAAGGTAGGCAGAAGAGCATCTCTGAACGCACAGTACGTCAAACTTTGAGGCAGATGGGCTACAGCAGCAGAAGACCACACCGGGTGCCACTCCTTTCAGCTAAGAACAGGAAACTGAGGCTACAATTTGCACAAGCTCATCGAAATTGGACAATAGAATATTGGAAAAACGTTGCCTGGTCTGATGAGTCTCGATTTCTGCTGCAACATATTGAGATCTGGTGACTGTGGAGGCCAATTGAGTACAGTGAACTCATTGTCATGTTCAAGAAACCATGACATGGCGCATTATTCTGCTGAAAGTAGCCATCAGAAGTTGGGTACGTTGGAATAATAATAATAATAATAACACATTTTATTTGACAGCGCCTTTCTGGACACCCAAGGTCACTTTACAGAGAATAAATACACACTAAAATAAATAAAAATAAATAAAATAAATAAAATAGCAGGCAATTAAAAGGCAACAGGCAGTTAAAACAGGTAATTAAAAGGCAGCGATAAAATCAAAGAAAGGCAGATATGGGCAGCAGGAAATTGTACAGGGGTAATGAAAGGGCAACAGAAATCAGAAAATGATAAATTCAGACCGAGAATGCAGTTTTGAACAGGTGGGTTTTGAGATTAGATTTGAACTGGGGGAGAGAGTCAATGTTGCGTAGGTCCGGTGGAAGAGAGTTCCAAAGTTTAGGGGCAGAGCGGCTGAAAGCTCTGCCCCCCATGGTGCTGAGGCGTGAGGAAGGTATGGAGAGGTGAAGGGAGGAGGAAGACCTGAGGGACCGAGAGGGTGTGGAGACGTGGAGAAGGTCAGTCAAATAGGGGGGGGGCAAGGTTATGGATGGCTTTAAAAGTATATAAAAGGATCTTGAAGGTGATGCGGAGATGAACCGGGAGCCAGTGAAGCTGCTGGAGAACAGGGGTAATGTGCTGAGTGGAGGGGGTTCTGGTGATGATGCGGGCAGCAGAGTTCTGGACCAACTGGAGTTTCCGGAGGGATTTGTGGGGGACACCGAAAAGGAGTGCATTGCAGTAGTCGATACGGGAGGTGACGAGGCTGTGGACTAGGATGGCAGTGGCGTGGGGGAGAGAGAGGAGCGGAGACGATTGATATTGCGCAGGTGAAAGTAAGCAGATCGGGTGATGTTGTTGATGTGAGATTGGAAGGAGAGTGAGTTGTCCAGGATGACACCCAGACTCTTGACCTGAGGGGAGGGGGACACTGTGGAGCCGTCTATGGTGAGGGAGAAACTGTCAGCTTTGGAGAGGGAGGATTTGGTGCCAACAACCAGAAGTTCCGTTTTGTCGCTGTTTAACTTGAGGAAGTTGATGGTGAACCAGGACTTAACTTCAGAAAGGCAGTTGGTGATGGAAGAGGGTGGGAGGGGGGAGTTGGGCTTGCAGGAGACATAGAGCTGGGTGTCATCCGCGAAGCAGTGGAAGTGGATCCCAAATTTGCGGAAGATATTGCCTAGGGGGAGGATATAGATGATGAAGAGGAGGGGCCCAAGGACAGAGCCCTGAGGTACACCAGAAGTAACGGGGGAGGGATCGGATGTGAAGGACTTGAGCTGAATGAAGTGGGTGCGGTCGGTGAGGTACGAGTGAAACCAGTGAAGGGGTGTGTGAGAGAGGCCAATGGAGGAAAGACGGTTGAGGAGGATGGGGTGAGAGACAGTGTCAAAGGCTGCTGCCAGGTCGAGGAGGATGAGGATAGTGAGTGAGCCAGAGTCAGAAGCCATGAGGAGGTCATCGGTAATTCTTAGCAGGGCTGTTTCCGTGCTATGGCGGGGGCGAAAACCGGACTGGAAAGGTTCATAGAGACAGTTATTGGAGAGATGATTATGGAGTTGTGCTGCAACAGTCTTTTCCAGGATTTTGGAGATGAAAGGGAGGTGCGAGATGGGTCGGAGGTTGTTGAAGTTGTTGGGGTCCAGGCCAGGCTTCTTCAGGATAGGGCTGACGGCTGCGGATTTGAAGGAAGTGGGAACGGTTCCAGATGAGAGTGAAGAGTGGATAATAGCTGAGATGAGGGGGAGCAGGACGGGAAGACAGGATTTGACCAGGGGGTGGGGAGGGGATCAAGAGGGCAGGAGGAAGGTTTGGACTTGGTGACGGGCTCGAGGATGGCTGAGGGCGGGGGGAGATCAAAGGTGGAGAAGTGCAGGTCCGGGGAGGGGAGGTCAGAATAGGGAAGGGGGGCAGCTGAGGAACCGAGTTGCTGGTGGATATTTGAGACTTTAAGGGTGAAAAACTGGAGGAGAGAGTTACAGGAGTCCGAGGAGTAAAGGTGGGCAGGGAGGGAATCCGGTGGCTGGATGATGCTATTGAATACAGAGAAGAGGGTCTTTGTGTCCGTAGAGTTGGAGCAGATCAATCCGGAGTAGTATTGTGATTTAGCATGGGAAATGGAGTCCTTGTAGAGAGACAGTTGGGCCATGAACATGTCCTTGTGGATAGTGAGATGGGATTTCCTGTGGAGTCTCTCCAGCTGGCGGTTCTTAGCTTTCATGGCCCAGAGGTTGGGAGTGAACCATGGGGCCGAACGGGAGAAGTGGACAGAGCGGGATTTGACCGGAGCGAGAGAGTTGAGGATTCTGGAGAGACTGGCATTGTAGTGGGAGACAAGATCATCAGGGGAGGAAGAGGAGGTTCTTGGAGTCAGGTCGGCGATGGAGGAGAAAAGGGAGTCCATGTTGATGTTCTTGATATTGCGGAAGGAGATGACATGAGGAGTCTTGGAGGTGGAGAGGCAGAGGGAAACATTAAATGAGAGGAGGAAGTGGTCCGTGATGTGTAGGTTGTCGGCAGTGCAGTTGGAGGGGGAGAGTCCTGAGCAGCAGATTAGGTCCAGAGTGTGGCCTTTGATGTGGGTGGGGAAGTCCGAAAACTGGTGGAAGCCGAAGCTTTCAAGTAGCGAGGAGAAGTCTTTGGTGAGAGGCAGAGCAGCATTGTCCATATGTATGTTGAAATCTCCCAGTAGAATGATGTTCGGAGAGAGGGTGGAGAGGTGGGAGAGGAGAGTGGAGAGTTCATTCAGGAAATCGGTGTGGGGTTTAGGAGGACGGTAGACGGAGGCAATAACTGTGGGAGTGGGGCCAGAAATCAGACAGGCGAGGCATTCCAGGGACGAACACGGAGGCACGGAGACTTGGACGACCTTCCACTTCTCGCGGTAGAGAATCGCGAGACCACCTCCGCAACCAGAGCCGCGAGGTTTGCAGAGGTAAACAAACCCCGGAGGAGTGCTGTCGTTCAGGTGGGAGAAGTCGCCGGGTAGCTGCCAAGTCTCAGTCAGGCACATAAAATCCAGCTTACGGTCTGTGAGGAGATCCTGGACGAGATGCCCTTTGCCGGTGAGGGAACGGATGTTCAGAAGACCGAAGCAGATGTCGGCGGTGTCGCTGGTGAGAGAAGCATTAGCCGACCTAGCCAGGCGGGCTAACACACTGTGGTTGACAGTTCTGCCGGAGTGTCTGGGAGGGCGCCGAGTGGAGGACCAGAAGGAGGAAATCCCCTTGGAGCCGGAGAAGAGGAAACCCCGCCGGGAACCACGGTGGATGTACCTCGGGCGACGATGGAAGGTGATGTCCGGATGGCGGGCGAGAGCCGCCGGTGGAGAGCCGGGTTGCCGAGAGCGGAGCCTGAGGAGCTCTGCTGCCGAGTACTGGAGCAGTCCATCCACAGGCAAGAGGAGGAGAAACAAGGCAGTCCAGACCAGGAGGGCCCATACGTAGACCTTACAGGCCCACATAATACGGCGTGGAGGTCGGGAGTGACTGGAAGCCGAGCGGTGAGCCGACCAGTGGAGCTAAGCTAGCCGGGTTAGCCTGGCGCCCAAAAGGGATGACGGCCGCTACGACGGTGGTGGCAGAGATGGAAAAAAAAATTAAGTCCAAAAGGGACAAAACCAGGAGCTGCCGTTGAGATAAAACTGGAAAACGTAACGTTAGGATTCTGCCGGTGAGTAGCGGCAGCAAAGCGCGCCAGCGTTCACTCAACCGGAACCGGAAATCTTCCTTGACCTGACCTTCCAGGTCCTGGTAATAAAGGGATGGACATGGTCAGCAACAATACTCAGGTAGGCTGTGGCATTGCAACGATGCTCAATTGGTACCAAGGGGCCCAAAGTGTGCCAAGAAAACATTCCCCACACCATTACACCACCACCACCAGCCTGAACCGTTGATACAAGGCAGGATGGATCCATGCTTTCATGTTGACGCCAAATTCTGACCCTACCATCCGAATGTCGCAGCAGAAATCGAGACTCATCAGACCAGGCAACGTTTTTCCAATCTTCTATTGTCCAATTTCGATGAGCTTGTGCAAATTGTAGCCTCAGTTTCCTGTTCTTAGCTGAAAGGAGTGGCACCCGGTGTGGTCTTCTGCTGCTGTAGCCCATCTGCCTCAAAGTTTGACGTACTGTGCATTCAGAGATGCTCTTCTGCCTACCTTGGTTGTAACGGGTGGTTATTTGAGTCATTGTTGCCTTTCTATCAGCTCGAACCAGTCTGGCCATTCTCCTCTAACCTCTGGCATCAACAAGGCATTTCCGCCCACAGAACTGCCACTCACTGGATATTTTTTCTTTTTCGGACCATTCTCTGTAAACCCTAGAGATGGTTGTGCATGAAAATCCCAGTAGATCAGCAGTTTCTGAAATACTCAGACCAGCCCTTCTGACACCAACAACCATGCCACGTTCAAAGTCACTCAAATCACCTTTCTTCCCCATACTGATGCTCGGTTTGAACTGCAGGAGATTGTCTTGACCATGTCTACATGCCTAAATGCACTGAGTTGCCACCATGTGATTGGCTGATTAGAAATTAAGTGTTAACTAGCAGTTGGACAGGTGTACCTAATAAAGTGGCCAATGAGTGTATATGAATGAGGAAATGGAGGTTCATGCAAAAAAAAATTTTAAGATTTTAGGATGAATGACAACCTTCATGGACAGATTTTATTGTTTGGTGTTTTGAATGCTTTGGTGATTGTATCTAGGAAAACATTGACTCAGTGTGAAGCTAAAAACATAAATTTGTGAGAACCTTCCAGTTAATCCAAAATGCTGCAGCTAGAGTTCTGACTACTACTGACAAAAGAGGCTACATTAATTATGTTCTGGCTTCTCTTCAATGGTTGCCCAATAAGTGAAGAGTAGTTTTTAAAATACTACTTCTCACCTTCAGGGTCTCTAGAGGCCAAGCTCCATCCTATCTGGAGGAGCTAATAACATTACACGATACCAAAAGCTTAGACTTAAAACCTTCCCCTTTGAGAGCTTATAGTTAGTAAATCTTTAGATATAGTCCTTATTCTAGTTACACTAATTATTTTATTTAGAATAGGACCTCATTTAAGAAAGTACCTAAGCCCGACTGAACAAAACTGGGAGTCTTGGGAAATAAACAACAGAAATCTATTATACATTCAAAAGAAAGTTTGTGTCAAGTTTCAGAAGATATGGAATAACAGTTTTGTTCTTCTCAGGAAATATATTGACAAAATAAGAGATGAGCTGCTGCAATCATTGCAAAGGTCAGACATGGCTAATAATTAAAGTTGCAGACTAGTCTAGTGTCAGTACAGAAGCCACTAGTCTGTAACTAGTGGCTACTGTTAATTAATTTCACCACAACCTTGCATATATTATGTATAATCTGTGAGAATTGTTTAGTAACTGATTCAGGGTTTTTTTTTTTAGGTTATTGACCGATCCATCCATCCATTGACCCATCCATCCATGAATGAATCTGATTCTGTGGAATAATGACACCAAGATACATATTTAATAAATTGGTGGGGAGAGAAAATAAAAGTACAAAATGGAATTGTTTACTGTTATTAACAGCAAGATTCTGTTGTCAATGGGTAATATCCTCCTTCTGGTTTGGAATATGTTATGCTATTTCACATTTGACTCAGGATCAATGTGTGTTTTCCAAAAGTGTTTTTGTAATTTTACTTAAAATTAGAGAACCTCTGCATGAAACAACTTCCTCCACACATACAAATTGTCACAGCTGCGAGCAGCCCCGCCCTCAGATCCGCCTCGGCGCTGCACACCTGCATCCAATCAGGCCAATCAGGTGGCCTATTTGTACCGTGGCCGAACGTTTCGCCCCTGCCAGATTGTCCGCTGTGATTCACATGACTTCCCCAGAATTTTCTTCCTGCCCCTGACCTGCTGTTGGCTTCTGTTCCCCGGTAAACCTGACCTCCTTCTGTCCCTGTACAACCCTGCGAATAAAACGTTGTTAAACCGGACTCTGGTGTCGCTCGTGGGTTCTTGCCTGGTTCCTGACAGAACAATCTGGTCAAACATGAACCCAGCGCACACATCTGTCCCCACTCGACTGTCTGGAACGGATCGAGGGGGTCCTGCAGCAGCATGAGGAGGCTGTGGCGGTGGTCGTGGCGGAGATGAGGCTCGCCGTGGAGGCAAACGAGTGGGCGCTCGCAACTCTCGCCGACCACCTCAGTCGGCAGTCGGCGCGCCGGCGGGTCCGGCAGTGCCCCCCGCTTCTCCGGCACCGAGGTTGGTTCCTGCGCCTCCGCATTTGGGCCCCGAGCCTCGGGTTTACCCGAGCGGTACAAAGGCGATCCGGAGACCTGCAACGCCTTCGTGACGAACTGCTCCCTGCTGTTTTCCCTGCAGCCCCGCACGTTCGCCACAGAGCCCGCCAAGGTAGTGTTCACTGTTACACACCTCACCATGCGGGCGCGGCTCTGGGGAACGGCCAAGCGGGAGTGCCATATGGAGGCCTGCTCCAACTTCTCCGCCTTCACGGCCAAGCTCCGCAATGTGTTTGGCCTGGGGAATTCCGGGTCCTCAGCCGCACGTCAGCTGTTGGCGCTCCGCCAGGGGAAGAGGTCAATTTCCGACGACACCATAGACTTCTGCACACTGGCCTGCTGGAGCCACTGGGATCTGGCCACATTGGGGGAGATGTTTCTTTATGGGCTCGCTGCGCAGATCCAAGATGCTCTGGTGGCCTATGAGGTTCCCTCCTTGCTGGATGGGGCCATCGACCTGGCGATCCCGGTAGATCTGCAGGTTCAGGCCCGTCTGCGGGAGAGGCACTCGACGAGACCCCTCACAGTGAGAGACGTGCACCCAGTGGGGGCCGCTCCTCAGCCAGCCGCACCTTCCAGTGAGGAGGAACCCATGCAGCTGGGCTGCACCATGCTCACGGGGGAGGATCGCAGACGTCGTCATCGACCCAACCTGGGCCTCTACTGCGGGGGACTGGGCCACTTTGTGGCAGCCTGCCCAGCAAAAGTCCAAGACTCACCTGTAGCTGGGGGGATCCAGGGGAGCTCGATTTTGTCTTCTCCTCAACAATCCCGCCTCTCGCTCCAGGTCTGCTTCCTGCTCCCCGGGGGGCCGCATGACCTAGCCACCCTCGTTGACTCGGGTGCAGTTAGGCCTGAGGCATGAGCCATTGGCGTCTCCTGTCCCAGCCCAGGTGTTGGACCGGCATCTTCTGGGGAGCATCCATCACCGGATGGGCCTGGTGAAGCTGGTTCTGCCTAACGATCACCAGGAGGAAATCCGTTTCCACATCCTGGAGGAGACGCACCTTCGCCTGGTCCTGGGCTATCCATGGCTCTGCCACCACAACCTGTGTCTTGACTGGAAGATCCTGGAGTGGGGAGTGAGCTGCCTGATTCCGGCACCAGCGCCACAGGGGTCCGCAACCCCGGCTGTGGCGCGGCAGGACCTGGCAAGGATTCCGGGGTGTTACCATGACCTCGCCAAGGTGTGCAGCAAGGCCCGGGCGACCACTCTGCCACCGCACCGGCCTTACAACTGTGCCATCGACCCTCTCCCAGGAACCACACCACCCAGGGGTCGACTCTACTCCCTCTCGGAGCCAGAGTGAAGGGCCATGGAGGAATACATATCCAGCTCCCTGGTGGTGGGGCGGATTTGGCCATCCTCCTCTCCCACGGGTGCAGGGTTCTTCTTCGTCGAGAAGGACAAAACCCTGTGACCCTGTATCGATTACCGGGGGGCTCAACGAGATTACCGTCAAGAACCGGTACCCACTGCCCCTGGTCTCCTCTGCCGTCGAGCTGCTCCAGGGGGTGCCCATATTTACCAAGCTGGACTTGCAGAATGCCTACCACCTGGTCTGTATAAGGGAGGGCGACAAGTGTAAGACAGCATTCAACACCCTGGCTGGCCATTACGAGTACTGGATGATGCCGTTTGGGTTAACCAATGGGCCGGCTGTGTTCCAGAACCTGGTGAACGATGTCCTTCGGGACATGCTTGACCGGTTCATCTTCATGTACCTGGACAACATTCTCATTTTTTCTAGAGGGCTCAAGGAACACGTGCAGCATGTGCGGGCAGTGCTGCAATGGTTCCTAGAGAATCAGCTCTTCATGAAGCCGAAGTGCCTTTTCCATGCCTCTTCTTTATCGTTCCTCGGGTTTGTCATCGCCCCTGAGAACATACAGATGGACCCAAGGAAGGTCTCAGCAGTTGGCAACTGGCCGCACCCCGAGTCCCGCAAACAGCTTCAGCGGTTCCTGGGGTTCGCCAACTTCTACCGCCAGTTTATCAAGAACTACAGCACCATGGCGGCCCCACTCACCGCCCCCTCATGAACACCAAGAGGACGCCAGAGGTGGACACAGCGTTCAGGGATCTGAAGATGCGCTTCTCCACGGCCCCTATCCTGCAGCTGCCAGACCCCAGTCGACAGTTGGCCGAGGTGGATGCTTCCGACATTGGCGTCGGGGGAGTGCTGTCACAGAGTGCCCAGGTGGACCAGAAACTGCACCTCTGTGCGCTCTTCTCTCGCTGGTTGACACTGGCAGAGAGGAGCTATGACGTGGGGAACACCACTCCTCTAGGGCCGTCAAGCTGGCCCTAGAGGAGTGGCAGCACTGGCTAGAGGGTACGGAACTACCCTTCCTCGTGTGGACGGACCACTGGAAACTGGAGTACATCAGGATGGCTAAGAGGTTGAACTCCCGGCAGGCAAGGTGGGCACTCTTTTGCACCCGATTCAACTTCAGCCTTACCTATCGCCCAGGGTCACGCAACACAAAGGCGGACGCCCTCTCTCGACAGTTCGCCGGGAAGGAGGATGAGGGTCTGGAGAGGACCCCAGAGAACATTTTCCCTTTCCCGTGTGTAGTGGCAGCAATCTCCTGGGAGATCGAGGAGAGGGTACAGGGGGCAGCGGCCTACCAGCCAGGACCAAGTGCCTGTCCCAGCAACCGGCTCTTTGTGCCTGTCCCAGTCAGGGCAGAGGTCCTGGAGTGGGCTCCATGCATCGCGGCTGGCCTGTCACCCCAGAGCTGCCCCAGTCAGCTGTGAATACGGTAATCCTGACCATCGCGGATAGAGTCAGTAAGATGGCGCACTTCATTCCTCTGCCCAAGCTGCCTTCGGCGAAGGAGAAGGCCCAGCTGGTGGTCCAGCATGCCTTCCGGCTCCATGGCTTACCGAAGAGCTTTGTGTCGGACAGGGGCCCGCAGTTCTCCTAGGTTTTTTGGAGGGAGTTCTGCAGGTCTGTGGGAGCCACCGCCAGCTTGTCATCAGGGTTCCATCAGCAGTCCAACGGACAGATGGAGCGAACCAACCGGGACATGGAGACGGCCCTTCGGTGCATGGCGGCAGGGGATCTGGCCACACGTGCATCCTTTCTGGGCTGGGTGGAATATGCCCATAACACGCTGGTCTGCTCAGCGACAGGAATGTCGCCATTCCAGGTAGTATATGGCACACGGACCCCTGCAGGCAGGTCCGGCGACAGCTTGCTCCCCACTCCAGGATCTCCCCCGTCTCCCAGTCGAGACGCGGGTTGTGGTGGCAGAGCCATGGATAGCCCAGGACCAGGGGAAGGTGCATCTCCTCCAGGATGTGGAAACGGATTTCCTCTTGGTGATCGTTAGGCAGAACTATCTTCACTGGGCCCATCTGGTGATGGATGCTCCCCAGAAGATGCCCGTCCAACGCCTGGGCTGGGACGAGAGACGCCAATGGCTCATGCCCCAGGCACCAATCCCTCCGTTTCCGGCACTGAGGGCTGAAGTGTCCTGCCCCTCAGCGGCAGCCTTTGTTCGCCGCTGCAGACGGACATGGGGCCAGGCTTGGGCCAACCTCCTTCAGGCGGGAGCCCGGTGCTAGGCGGTGGCCAATCGACACCGTACGCCGGCTCCCAGGTACAGGGTGGGTCAACGGGTCTGGCTCTCCACGCAGGACCTGCCACTCCATGTGGAGTCCTGGAAGTTGGCTCCACGGTTCGTGGGTCCATTCACCATCCGGAGGATCATCGGCACGGCATCGGTCTATGCGCGTTCACCCCATGTTTCATGTCTCCAGGATCAAGCCTGCTAACGAGAGCCCCCTGGTCCCAGATTGACCAGCGCCTCTGCCTCTGCAGCTTGTGGATGGGGGTTCTGCTTACACAGTCCATTGTGTCCTGCGCTGCCGACCCCGTGGCAAGGGCCTCCAGTACCTTGTGGACTGGGAGGGTTATGGTCCGGAGGAGAGGTCTTGGGTACCGTCCTGACACATCCTCGACAAGCGGCTAATACAGGATTTTCATGCCCAACACCCTGACCAGCTGTCCTGGAGCAGGAGAACAGGCCTCCCCAGAGCGCAGAGGGCCAAGCAGGACGCGGGAGCAAAGAACGGGGGCAGTGACCTAGAATCATCCCGGTCCCAGGAGTTCTAACCCCCCCACTCACCCTCCCCGTGAGGGGCAGCCCTAGAGGTTCCGTGGGGACGTCGGGAGCCGTCCCCTGAGGGGGGCGCTCTGTCACAGCTGCACACCTGCATTCAATCAGGCCAATCAGGTGGCCTATTTGTACTGTTGCCAAACATTTTGCCCCTGCCAGATTGTTCACTGTGATTCACATGACCTTCCCGCGATTTCCTGCCTGCCTGTTACCAACCCTGCCTGTCCCTGACCTGCCGTTGGCTTCTGTTCCCCAGTAAACCTGACTGCCTTCTGTTTCTGTACGACCCTGCTAATAAAACGGTGTTAAATCGGACTCTGGTGTCGCTTGTGGGTTCTCGTCTGGTTCGTGACAACAAATGTTATGTTTTTGTGAAACCTCTGAGGTTTAAACGTCAGTCATTTTTTTGTATAAATCGTGTGTCAGTGTGGTGACACAATGAAACACAAAGAAACATTATTTTGTATTTAAGAATGTTAATTTTACATTTTATGATATATTTGTTTCTTTAAAAACATTTTAAATATTGAGTCATTTAATGTTACGTAGTTTCTACCTTTCATTGAAATAACAGACCTGTCCTTTCTATGCAACTGAGGTAAATTTCCAGATGGTCAAAAATTTCTATACAAAGCAATATATAATGCGGCTTTGCTGTCATGGTTTTCCTTGGTTTACTTTCTTCACATTATTGTCTGACATCGCTCTTGTTTGCTGCCAGATGCCACCATCTGGTGCTACTTGAGGCAGGTATATTTAAAGAAGATCCAGCAACATTCTTCTTGGCTTGTGTTTGAAGAAAGTGCTCTTCACCACTCAGTCATATGGCCTTGAAACGTCAATATTAATCTCCTAAACAAAAATTTGTTTTATCCTCTTAGCCTCACAACTGAGATGTAGCACCAGGGCTATTCACATAGAGGGGTATACACAGAGGTCTTTCTACTTGGCCCAAGAAGTCAGAAGAGATCATTTTCAAGTCCCTATATATGAAGTCGGATTGGAAAATCAACGGTTTGACTTGAATCTTCACATTTTAACCATTATGTTTTTATTAATGATCTTCACACTCTACCTTAAAATCAGAATTCAGTATTTTTTCAGATGGAGTCTGAAACAGAAGTTCTGTGTGCATCTATGCCAAGCCTTTATATGAATGAAATATCTTTTCTAGGGGAGCACAGGACCTTTATTAAAGCCCCCACAGAAGCAGGTCCGTGCAGCCTGCTACAACATCTACTGGTCCCAGATGGTTGAAAAATGTCAGTGAATATAAAAGGTGTGAAAGATTCATTAGTGTGAAATGGGAGCTGCATCCTGAACTACCCATGGAAATAAATCAGGAGCTGATGCTGTTGAATGAATAAATATGGATTCTGCATGATCTTACCATGTTGACATCTGCTGTTTTGAGGGAGAAAGAATTCTTATTCCTGCATAGGATCAATATCTGACATGATAGTAGTGTTCACGTATTGTTCTGAGAAACAGCATAGCTTCTAGAAGGAGACTTTGCTGAGTAATTGCGAATAAAAAATATGCAAATTAGACACTTTACTAAGGGTAAACGGTGTATGAGTCACACAGGACAGTTTTCACAAAGCTCTCATGCTTTCGATCTTGTACTTCAGTAGAGCAATATATTGATTTTTTTAACTTGATTTTTTTGTTTTCTTCCTAATTGGAGGGTGATGTGGCCAACGCCCTGGCACAAAGAAATCTTAGAATTTCCAACATATTCTATATAAGGCCCCCTGAGAGTTCCCTGAATATGATGTGAAGATAAATCACAGCAAATCAAGCTTCTTTTGAAGCGGTAAGACAGACCCTCCCTCACGCTGCTGTTGCAAAGCAGCCAGCCATTAATAGCATTTAATTAATCAAACTACGAATGTCTTTCATGTCAAGAAATGCAAAAACTATACAAATGGCAGGCACTATAGCAAAAAGCACAGAATCCCTCAAATAGTCTTAGGAGAATATGGTGATGATTGCATAATTGTGTACATGCCTGCTCCAGCTTTCGTATTGAGGTCTACTGGCGTATTTGTTACAATGTATGTGTGTGCATTTGCTTGATGTCAACAGCTGTGGGTTCTCAATTTTGGGAATTTACTCGTGGACTTTGTGAGACCTCACAACATATAACATACATTATAGGGTAAAATGAATGTGTTTGATATGGAGGTTTTCACAACAAATCAAAGTTTTCTGTGTGTATGCACGCATACACATGCATCTGCCTGTGTGTACTTTGCATTACTGCAAAATTTGTCATTGCTTTCCTTTGCTGCAGGAGCCTTGTTATCCTTCTTTATTGCCCATACACTCTCATTTTGTGTTTCTGACAGTTCACACAATAGCTTATCCATAAATTGATGAAAATTATGTGCACCTGTTATTGGTAGGTCACTTTGTCGGTTGAAGTTCCTGAAACACTGTTCTGTGATATATATTTCCATTCTCAGCCTTTCATGCCATTAAATATTCTTCCCTCTTGTTTTACACAAATTTTAAGGTCAAAATTTTTTCAGAGTGCAGGTGTGCCACACTTTTTCCAGTTAGAAAAATACAGATCACTATAACAATCAAATTTTAGAGTTGGTGTAATATATTTTTGTTTGTATGTTAAAAGTAAAGAACCTGTTATTTTGTTTCCACATGTTTATCTTGAAAAAGTGCTTCCAGACCAAAATCAATGCAATTGTCACGCTCGCCAGGGACGGAAGGGTGGACCCAGACGCAGGCACAGGGTAACGAGGGAGAACAGAGGTTTATTTAAGCTCGAAAACACAAAATACTCCTCAGCGCAGGAGGGAATAAGGGCTCTCGGGCCAACACAAAACACCCGCGAGGGGGAAAAGTCAGGGAACAACAAACTATACCTCCCCGCGAACCGGGATGTCCAGGCGACGGACAAGCGGGGAGTCTGGACACTCAGAGTTACCAGGACACAGGCTGGAAGCAGAGTCCAGGGTGAGTCGACGGCAGGGTCCAGCACAGGAGACAGGCGAGGGAGAAATCCATAAAACAACATCCACAAGATCCACAAAAGCAAAGTCCACACGAAAACAAAAGTCACAAACAAAACGACCTGACAGCTTCTGCTGTCGGGGACGGGCCTTATGAAGGCCGGGTAATCCCGGGATCCAGCGCAGGTGCGCGACCTCCCGCTGGTCCCAGGACAGGGTTGGTGCCCCCTATGGGGAAGGAGGAGCACCAGGCCCTGACAGTACCCCCCCTCAACGGGCGCCTCCTGGCACCCAAACAGGCTTGACGGGGGGAGCCGCGGGGGAAAGCCCGGAGGTCGTCTCCGTCCAGGACATGGCGCTGCGGAGCCCATGACCATTCCTCGGGACCGCATCCTCCCCCGTTCATTGGGCGCTGCCTTCCTAGGCCCCTCCGGCGGACGTCCAAAATCTCGGCCAGTGGAGGCAGGTCTGAATCCCCCACCGGCTCGGACCGGGAGACGTGGAAGGCGGGGCAGGCCCCCAAGGACGCCTCGAGCCCCAGCCGCACCGCCGTGGGGTTGATGCCTCCAACGGCCTCGAAGAGTGCCCCTCTTCCCCCTGAAGAGCCGAGGGGGCACCTTGGGTTACAGCGCCGGGTTGCCTGGGGCTAGGGGGAGAGGGTTAGATGAAAGGGAGACGCATGTACCTGCTACCAGGTTCTCCTGTGTCGGTGCAGAAGCGCCCGGATCGACGGAGCTGCGGCCTCCTCCTCCTGCAGACTCATAGGGACCAGCGGAATCCGGGGGAACTGCAGATACCGGGGGAACCATGGGCCCTGGGGAATCCGGGGCACCTACGGAATCCGGGGGGACTACGGACCCAGGGGGAACTATGGGCCCTGGGGTACTTGGGGCACCTAGGGAATCTGGGGGAACTAGGGAACCTGGAGCACCTACGGGATCTGGGGCAACTACGGAATCTGGGGGAACCCCGGAACCTGGGGCACCTCTGGAATCTGGGGGAACTAGGGAACCTGGAGCACCTACGGGATCTGGGGGAACTACAGAATTTGGGGGAACTCCGGAACCTGGGGCACCTCCGGAATCTGGGGGAGATTGGGGGACCTGGGGTACCTGGGGGGACTGAGGGACCTGAACCTGGGGGGACTGAGGGACCTGAACCTGGGGGGACTGGGGAACCTGAACCTTGGGGGACTGGGGAACCTGAACCTTGGGGGACTGGGGAACCTGAACCTTGGGGGACTGGGGAACCTGAACCTTGGGGGACTGGGGAACCTGAACCTTGGACTGAACCTGGGGAGACTGGGGAACCTGAACCTTGGGGGACTGAACCTGGGAAGAATGTCTCCTCTTCTTCGCCCGGGGTTTGCAGCTGACGTAAACGGCTACGGGGGTCAGCTGAGCCGGGCCCGGTGACGAGTGCAGCCTCTGCTCCTCCCACAGCAGCCTCCTGCTGAAGGAGCTGATCTCCATGTCGAGGAGCAGCTTCTCGTCCAGCAGGGTCTCATAGTCCGCCCGCTGGCAGAGTATCTGGCTCCTCATGGTCGAAAGCTCTTCTTCCTTCTGGGGGAGGGTCCGCTGCCACACCTCTCGCTCCTGGTCCACAGTCCTCTGCAGGTCCTGCAGCTGACGCCCGTGGTCCTGACGGAGCTGCTGCATCGCTTCCACCAGTTTGCCCTCATACTCCCGCTGGCGTCCTGAGTCCACCTCTGCCAACCGGCTCTCGTGGTGACTCTGGATCTCCTGGATCTCCTGCTCACAGGCGCTCCTCTGAAGGACCAGCTGCTCCTTCAGGGCTCGCACTTGACTCTCCATCCCCACTCTCCGCAGGATCTCTGCAGACACCTGGTTCTGGAGAACAGCGAGGGCATCGCCGAGGTTCCTGTTCTCGGACAGGAGCTTGCCGTCTTCGGCGACGAGGGTTGACTCCATGCTCTGCCTCTGGGCCAGGGCGTTGGCCACATCACCCTCCAACCCGTGGCACCCGACTTGGAGTCTCTCCCTCTCATCCCTGAGAGTGGTCTGCCGCCGGGCTGTCGCGGAATTTTTAGCCGTTTGGAGAATTTAAACAATGAATCTAAGTTACTGCGTAGGAGATGGTTTTATTCCAGTCAGTCAGTCAGGATACGCACACGGAAGCATGCGGAGAGATCTCTGTTGAGTGTTTACAGTTCCGATCCTATATAGCTAAGGGCCCGCCTCTGTGGCGCGGACACAGGATGCCCTCACAGCATGCGTGCACAGGACACAGGACGTCTTCACAGTAGGTGCGCGCTGCGTGCACCCCAGGTGTTTGGTGCCTTCACAGCATGTGTTCCGGCCAGAGCAAGAAGTTGAAAGACTGAGACTGTCCCCCTCCCCAGTTGTTAGACGCTGGTCTCCTTTTGTTCCTTTGTTTCAGTGAAATGCATGAAGTGGCAAACAGACTTCGTCTGCTCTTCTGAATTTACACTTCAACCCTTCCTTTTGCCTTCGATTTACATTTTATAATCAAATTCCATTTCAATTCCCCCCTTTTGATCCTACTTGGATCAACCTGCAGCAACTCAGTCCATCCTTCCATGACCACATCAGGAACAACCAGCAGCCGCTTCCGTCAGGATCATCAAGGAGACTCCCTTTTGTGAGGTTCACTGTCAGTGTAATTTTGTTGCTTGTTGGGGTGAGTGTTAGTAGAGGGTGCTGGCGACGGGCAGAGTTTGTTGTCGTATACGATGACCAGTCTCGGCCCGGTGGGTCTGCCACTAGGGTGTGCCATCCGGTATCTAGCTGATCGTTAGTCATGAACCATTGACTCCCGGCATATCCTGCAGCTGTCTGCCCAAGGTTGGAAATGCTGGACAGCGGAACGATGATTGTGGCCCAGGTGTTAGGCAGAAGGCACACCTGAGGGATGAACAAATGGGCGGTACCGGAGGCACATCTGGACGAGGGAGAGATTGTGGGTGCCTGACGTTTTCCCGAGAGACCATTCTGCTGTGGGATGTGTAGTTAGGTCTGGTTTCTCGTGTGGCATTGGGGAGGACATGGGTAATGCTTCTGTGATTGATATCACTCCCAGGAGACACAGGAGCTTTCCCAGGATCAGTTTGGTCCGTCGCCTGGGATGCAAAGGCTTTCCTTGGAGGCTCATCTTGTTCTTTCGTTGGTGGCTTGGCACGCCACTTGGAGCAGGAGGGACGCTGGTTTCACTCCCTACTGACCGACTCCTTTGGTTCTGGCACCTTCTTGCAGTGGGACGCGTGAATCCACGTTGCTCTCTCAGCCACTTTCACCGCAGTCTCAGTCCCCCGCAGGACTTGGAATGGGCCTTGCCACCTTTTCTGGTTCCACCTGGTCCTCCGGAAGTCCTTGATCACCACATAGTCCCCTGGATGTAATGGGTGGAGCTGTTGGTCTGCTGGAGACGGCAGTGCTGCTTTCACTCGTGCCCGGATTTCTGAAAGAGAGTTCGGGATTCCTGCCGCCAGAGCTGCTCATCCTTCTGTGTGGTGAGTGACTAGAATCAGTGAAGATGGTAACTGACTGGTTGGCTGCGAGGTGGCAAGCTCTGGTAAGGGCCACCAATTCAGCGGCTTGGGCTGAGTAGTTGGACGGTAACGATGCAGATTCAACGGTGCCGTGGGAGTCACAGACTGTGTAACCGGCTTTGCACCGGCCCGTGTCCGGATCCCGGGATGCTGACCCATCGACAAAAAGAACAAGATCAGGGTTGATAAGAGGTTGATCCATGAGGTCAGGACGTGGGGAACAAGACACCGAGAGTTCCGCCACGCAATCATGAGGGTCGCCCTCCTCCGGAGTGGGGAGGAGGGTGGCTGGATTCAAGACATTGCAACGTTTGACTGTGACATTAGGCAGACCCAAGAGGTGGGTGTGATACCTGATGTACCTAGCTGCTGATAGCTGGGACGTGCGTTGCTCATATAGGATCGCAGTGACCATGTGAGGGACAAGAAGAGTGAGAGGAGAGTATCCCACTAGGTCTCTGGAGGCCACTACAGCCTTTTCTGCTGCTGCTATGGCTCGAAGACAATGGGGAAGAGCTGCTGCCACTGGGTCGAGTTTGCAAGAGAAATAAGCGACCGTGCGTAGAGCCCCACCATGCTCCACAACACCTGTGGGCGTTGCTGGGACATTGTTTAAGTGTGACAGAGTGAACTTGAAGTGACGGAGAATATTGGACATGTGGGTCAGATGTGTCCTCCCAATTGGTGGCGGTACGACACAGCTTAACCCAGGGTCCGAGGTCCTTCCAACAGTCTCCTGGCCCTTTTGCCAGGGAGATGTGGGGGGTACTGGATGGAACATCAAAGAGTTGACAGACACACACACAGACAAGTTGACAGTCACATACAGATAAGTTGACAGACACAGCGCAGCGCATGGGATCCCAATACAAAGTATCAGTGGTTAGGTGGACTGAGGCTTGTGCGTAGAAACGCTCCTCATAATTTGTGTCCTGGCTTGGTGCCACATGGGCGGTACAGTGCACTGCATCATCTGTTTGCAGATGTGCAGCAGGGCCCACTCTGCCTTTTGCCCATTGTAATAGCATGCTTGACTCTGAATGGGGTAGCCCCCAAATGTAAAACCATTTGCAATCCTGGGTTACTGGAGTAGCTAACATAGTGATAGATGAGGGGGATGGACGCTCAAGCTCTAATCCCTCTGGGATTGATACTAAATTTATTCCCAGAGCTAAAATAAGGTCACGGCCTACCAGGTTTATTGGCCATGTCGGAGATATCAGAAATGCATGTTTAAACGTGTGGTCTTCAAATTCACACCGGAGGGGAACGGAGAATGTTTCTCTGACATACACTCCACTTGCTCCCAGTGAGTACAGGGATCTGCCACTCATGCGAGTGTTGGGGAGAGATTTGACTTGTATCACTGAATAGGTGGCTCCCGTGTTCACAACAAAACAAAGTTTAGTTTCTTGCACAGTTACCTCTATTGTAGGTAATTTGTTTATAATTTTATCAGAAATGTTAGTATAATACACGAATAGGTTAGTCACAATCGCGTGCAGATGTTCTCGAGGTGGTGTGGTTTGATACTGTGCCTGAATCGCGGTTGGATGCTCCTCAGCCGGCTCCACCTCTCCTTCTAGTCAGTCCAATTGTTGCCACGGTTCCGAATGAAATGGGTGCTCTGAGTGTCCCCGTCCTCTGCCCTGCGGGTACCCTCTGCCACGCCCTCTTCCTCTCCTCCGGGGGCAGTCTCGCAACCAATGTCCATTGCGACCACAGTGGTGACAGGTGTCCCAGTCTTCCTGCCGCTGTTGTCGTGTCTGTGATGGGCCTTGAGATGGGGCACGTGGAGGGCCTCCTCCGTCATGTCGTCTGGCGCCATCCGGTGGAGGATACTTGAGGAGAGCCAGTTGTTTCTGCTGCAGGGCTCTCTTTGTGTGCTTGTCCTCTTCTTCTGTAGCAGTCTTTCTTTCCTGCTGTCGTTTGTACTGGTGATCAGTGTACTTTACCACCATGGAGAGTCGCGTGTCAGCATCACTCCACCCGACGCATGAGTCCTTAACCAGCTGAGCCAGTGGATGTTGGCGGCCCCACAGGCCGTGTCTGAGGTTGTTGGGTGGAGTTCTTCTGGCAGGTGAAGGTCATCTGGAGTGGGTAGAGGCAGAAGAGGCGAGCTCGGGGCCCATTGGGGTGTAGGAGGCCGCGAGGGGGCAGTCAGGCTGGGTGGTGGTTGATAAGGCGGCGGGTAGGTAGTTTCACGAGAGGCGGATGGGCCGGCGTCGGATTTCCAGGTGTCCTGCAGAAACGGGAAAGGGGGAGAAGAAGGGGAAGAAGAAGGGGGAGGGGAAAGGGGAGGTTTCTGCTCGGGCTTTGCCGTTTTATCTGTCCCTACTTTCAATTGCGTCATTGCTTTCTGACATTGCTTTCTCTCACGGTTATCACATTCTGTTTCCCAACATTTCAACTTTTCTTCCATATCTATCATTGCATGTAGTTCTTTTGCTGATATTTTGTTTCTGCTCATTATCTCATTCTTTTTATTTAAATTGTCCCTAAGGGCAGACAATTGTCGCATACTTAACGATCCTCCCTCTGAAAACCCATACTGTTCACACCACAACCTTACATACGCACAACTTTCTGGCCCGTACTTCTTAGTCATTATGTCCATTACTGGAGACAGTCGGTCTCCAGCACCACGTTGGACTCTTACCTTACTCTGCAAGGTTCCCATGGTAACCTGATCCTGTTTTATTGTAACCTGATCTTATTTAAATAAACTCACAGGGCTTACTTTGATGTTCAACAACCTGGTCTTGCTTTTTTTTTTTTTTTTTTTTTACTTTGCTCACAGGATTTACGTTTAGATACCTGGTCTTGCTTCTTTGCTCACAAGGATTTACACTTAGATACCTGGTCTTGCTTCTTTGCTCACAGGATTTACACTATATTACCTGGTCTTGCCTCAATGATCTCACAGGAATTCATTTCGTAACCTGGTCTTATTTTAATAAACTCACAGGAATTCCTTTGATGTAAAAATATTAGTAACCTGGTCTCGTCTCAAAGGGCTCACAGGATTTCGGATTTATTTACGCTGTTAACTTGCTATTAACAGACCGGTTAGCAGAGTAAGGTTAGCGTCTATCCTACGCAGTAATTCCAAATATCAGGATTAATACGTCTTACCAATTTAATTCAGCCGTGGAATTCGAAGGAATCCTGTGATCGCCGATCGGGACCGACCCGGTCCTCCTCCTCCTTAAGATTGTGGGGTTTGAGGATGAATCGCCTTTGGTGGATTCAGGTGGCCAGCCCCTCGGTCGGGTCCCGACGGACGTACCCAGGATCCCACTTCTGACACCAAGTTTGTCGTGGAATTTTTAGCCGTTTGGAGAATTTAAACAATGAATCTAAGTTACTGCGTAGGAGATGGTTTTATTCCAGTCAGTCAGTCAGGATACGCACACGGAAGCATGCGGAGAGATCTCTGTTGAGTGTTTACAGTTCCGATCCTATATTGCTAAGGGCCCGCCTCTGTGGCGCGGACACAGGATGCCCTCACAGCATGCGTGCACAGGACACAGGACGTCTTCACAGTAGGTGCGCGCTGCGTGCACCCCAGGTGTTTGGTGCCTTCACAGCATGTGTTCCGGCCAGAGCAAGAAGTTGAAAGACTGAGACTGTCCCCCTCCCCAGTTGTTAGACGCTGGTCTCCTTTTGTTCCTTTGTTTCAGTGAAATGCATGAAGTGGCAAACGGACTTCGTCTGCTCTTCTGAATTTACACTTCAACCCTTCCTTTTGCCTTCGATTTACATTTTATAATCAAATTCCATTTCAGGGCCTCCTCTGCTGCCAGCCCCTCCAGTGACCTGCGGATATCAGCCAGTTCCCCCTCATACTGCTTCTGTAGGTCACCCAGCTCCTGGCTCTTGGACTTGTCCCTGTCCTCCAGCTGCTGCTGCAGGGACGAGCGCTCGCTCTCCAGCTTCTGGACCCACTGGATGTACTTGGCCAGGAGGTCTTTGAGGTGCTGGAGATCGTCCCGCTTCTGCCGGTCTGGTCTGGCCGCTGAGGAAATTGCGCTGCCGCTGGACTGGCGTGAGGAGGGTCCCGTTGGTCCAGGGCTTGGGGAGGACCCCACCAGCAGCGTGAGCACGGCCACCTCCTGGTGGAGCAAGGCCATCATGTCCTCGGCCCTCATGAGACGCACCTGGTGGTCCCGCATGATGGCCTCCTCCTCCGCCAGACTCTGGGGCGTGCTTGCTGGGTCCATTTTCTTGGACGGGTCGTTATGTCACGCTCGCTAGGGACGGAAGGGTGGACCCAGACGCAGGCACAGGGTAACGAGGGAGAACAGAGGTTTATTTAAGCTCGAAAACACAAAATACTCCTCAGCGCAGGAGGGAATAAGGGCTCTTGGGCCAACACAAAACACCCGCGAGGGGGAAAAGTCAGGGAACAACAAACTATACCTCCCCGCGAACCGGGATGTCCGGGCGACGGACAAGCGGGGAGTCTGGGCACTCGGAGTTACCGGGACACAGACTGGAAGGAGAGTCCAGGGTGAGTCGACGGCAGGGTCCAGCACAGGAGACAGGCGAGGGAGAAATCCATAAAACGACGTCCACAAGATCCACAAAAGCAAAGTCCACACGAAAACAAAAGTCACAAACAAAACGACCCGACAGCTTCTGCTGTCGGGGACGGGCCTTATGAAGGCCGGGTAATCCCGGGATCCAGCGCAGGTGCGCGACCTCCCGCTGGTCCCAGGACAGGGTTGGCGCCCCCTATGGGGAAGGAGGAGCGCCAGGCCCTGACAGCAATATCAAAAAAAAAAAAATCCTCGAAAGTTACTCCTCTATTTTGGATTTGCTCAGAATGTATTATAATTTAGCATTCTTAAGATTATTTTTACACGTAATTTCTTCATTAGCAGCATTCACAGGCTGAATTATGGTTATTTGCACAGGACAACAAATAGGGGTGACCAGATCCCAATTCACCAGATGTGCGACAAAGACTATGTTGGTGTGGGACATACGTAGGATGCCAATGTATTGAGGTTGTCTTCAATAAAAAAGATTAAAAAAGTATTTCTATGCTGCCCCCTAGCTTATAATATTATTATGACTTTATGATTTGCCATCTGGATGATTCAGTAGCACATAACAGACTGCAACTACAAACTTAGAAAATATATCATATCATATTTAAATGCAACTTTCCCAAGTTCTTTCACATAAGAAGACATAATAAACATGACACTACAAATGACATTCTTGATCAGATATGTTTCACTTTCTTTTCTTTTTTGTAAAATCATTTCTAATGCAAATGATCAGAAATTGGCATTTGGTCATATGAATTGTACAACATTTTGTTGGATAAAATTGCAGGTCCCACATTCCAATGCACTATGGCACTATTCATTCTAGGTCGCATTCATTCATTACTGCCTCAAGCTCCTCACCAAGCTTTCTTAGTTAAGGGTGAGTGCTCCTTCTAATTATCAAGAGCATGTGGAACAATGATAAATGATTGAGGCAACAATAAAATGATGAGAATAATTTGCTTCTGTGTTGATTTGTATCAAAAGAATGTGCCAACAAGTCCAACTGATGGGAAGGGGAAAAAACACCCTCTTTAGATTCACTATTCAGGCTGAAATCAATATTTTCTATATTCCTACATGGTTATGGTTGGCAGCGATGACAGTTAATCACAGTTTAAGTGCTTACATTTTTTAACATAATATATATCATATTGTTTGCTTTGTTATGGCATATGTTATAGTCACCTGATTGTCAATATATACATGTCCATAAGAAAACCCATAATTTTGAAACTGTTCGCTGTTTTGGATTCAGGACCTGGTTCAAATTACCTCCCAAACTGAGCAGGATCTAAAGTTCATTCTCACATTCAGACTCACACAATTTAGAATCATCAATTAACCTAATCTTCAGTTGTTAAGTACCCAGAGAAAACCCATGGGGAGAAGATGCAGACTCCCCACAGAAAGACCTCCATCCCAACCGGGATTTGAACCTGTAGCCTTGAAGATGAAGAGAATTTGTGGGGCGGATAGTGAACTTAATAAACAAGGTGGATGATTCCTTTCATCCATGGCAATTGCAAATATTTATTTATACAAATTGTAACAAGATTGATTACAAGATGCAAATTCCACATAATTAATCAGCAGACATGGAGCCAGGATGTTTTTGCAAGTTCTGTGCAGTTGCGGTCTTGTATTCTATAGTATTCTAATCAAAAGAACAGGAGTCATTTTTCTCTAGAGGAAAAAGAGTCAACCCTCTTCCAAAGACCTCATAGTGACTCCAGGGAGCAAGCATATATTTTTTTCAGCAATTAAACTGCCTGTTTGATAATGAATAACTACTGTTTACCTTGATTTGAAGGGACACGTTTATCCCAGATGTGTTTACAGCTCATTAATTTTCATTCTACACTTTTTTGCAATAGTTTGAGCCTTCAAAAATTTATAATGCATAGCTTGGAGATTTTCCATGGGCAATGTAGATTTATCCTGCAGCTGTTGGAGTACAGTCATGTTGTATTGGTTAAAACAATTTCTAAAAAGATCCTGTTATGATAAGGTACTAGAGCAGAGGTCGGCAACCCGTAGCTCCAGAGCCAGTTTACAAAAAGGCCCTTCGCAAGGCTAGAACAGCTTATTTTTCTTCTTTAATCAAGGAAAGTAAGAGCAACCCCAGGTTTCTTTCTAGCACCGTGGCCAAATTAACTCAGAGTCACACTGCTTTAGACCCACGTATCCTTTCTTCCCTTCCCTTCCTTTGGTGAAGACCTCATGAGCTTCTTCACTGATAAAGTTCTAGCTATCAGAGGGAAAGCCAACCAGGCCATCCCAACAACTGGATCATCAGCAGATGTGCTGACCGTGGGAACATAAAGGTTATCCAATGAGCCCTTAAACTCTTTCAGCCCTATATATTTTTCTGAGGTATCATCGCTGATTCAGAAATCCAAGACCACCACGAGTCTTTTAGATCCTATCCCAACACACCTGTTGAAGGATGTTTTACCATTGATAGGCAGTCCTATCCTGGACCAGATCAATGGTTCCTTAGTAACAGGTTATGTACCCCGGTCCTATAAGGTGGCAGTGATTAAGCCTTTGCTTAAAAAACCATCACTGGATCCTGATGTATTAGGAAATTATAGGCCAATATCCAGCCTTCCTTTCATTTCTGAAATTCTTGAGAAGGTGGTGGTGACTCAGTTACTGGAGCACCTGCAGAGGAATAGCCTGTTTGAGATGTTTTAGTCAGGCTTTAGAGCTCAGCACAGAAACAGCACTTCTTAAAGTTACTAATGATCTTCTCATAGCTTCAGATCATGGACTGGTCTCTATACTGTCTTCAAATTTCCTCCTCCTTAACCCAGGAAAAACTGAGGTCATGGTGTTTGGTCATGAACCTCTCAGGCATAGGTTAGATCACATTATCACACTAGATGGTATCTCCTTAGCATCTAGTCTCTCCGTAAGGAATCTAGGAGTAACTTTTGATCAAAATCTCTCCCTTAACTCACACATCAAATTCATCTCTAGAAGTGCCTTTTTTCATCTGAGGAACATCAGAAAGATCAGGAAGCTACTGCTGCGGCAGGATGCTGAAAAGTTAGTCCATGCATTTGTTACTTCCAGGCTGGACTATTGTAATTCTTTATTATCAGGGTGTCCAAACAACTCTTTAAGAAGCCTCCAGTTGATCCAAAATGCTGCAGCCAGAGTTCTGACAAGTATTGGCAAAAGAGATCATATAACTCCTGTACTAGTGTCTCTGCCCATTAAATTTTGAATAATTTTTAAAACCCTTCTTTTGACCTACAAGGTCCTCAGAGGCCTAGCACCATCCTACCTGGAGGAGCTAGTGATACCTTATCAGCCCAATAGACCGCTCCGCTCTCAGAACACTCATCTACTTGTGGTTTCCAGAGTCTTTAGGAGTAGATCGTGGGGCCAAGCGTTTAGCTACCAGGCCCCCCTGCTATGGAACCAGCTCCCTGTTGTAACTAATTTTGTAGTTCCAGTTACTATCATAGACAGACAAATTATCATGCTTAGGGGGTCATCTAATTGTTAGGTCACATTTTAGCTATGCTGCTATAGGCCAAGGCTGCCGGGGTCTGGAAACGTGACCACCTGACAGGCCTCTGTCACCCCACTGGGTCATGGTTTCCTCTCCTCTCTTCTCCTCTCCTTCTCTTTCTCCTCTCTCTCTTCTCTCCTCTCCTTCTTCTTCTCCTCTCCCTCTTCTCTCCTCTCCTCTCCCTCTCCTCTCCTCTCCCCCTCCTTCTCCTTCTTCTCCTCTCTTCTCCTCTCGTCTCGTCTCCTCTCCTCTCTCTTTACCCAGCCGGCCATCAGCAGGAGGGTACCCCTACATGAGCCTGGTCCTGCTCAAGGTTTCTTCCTGTTAAACGGGAGTTTTTCCTAGCCACTGTTGCTTGTCTGGGGTTAGGCCCTAGGATTCTGTAAAGCGCCTTGAAACAATTTTGATTGTATAAAACACTATATAAATTAAGATTGAGATTGAGATTGAGACTTCCAATCTGCTGTGCGCCTTTGCTAAGTGCACTACGGTAAAAGCTCCTCCCGGTTGATTGTGCAACACAGATGCTCGGTATGCTAGGTAACAGCAGAGGTGTGCTGCTAATCGCCCTTCCCCTGAAATGGCACCGGTACAGCGACACGATTATAAATATTTTGCTTAATTAAATTGATTAAACTCACTGTATTACTTCCGTTGTCATTTTTTTACTGTATGTTTTAGCATACGTCTTATAATATGTTGGTTAGTTACAGAAATAGACCACGTAATTGAGACTGCCCAGTGAAATGGTGCGGAAAATACGGTATATAGACCCAAAAATAAAGTGGCTTTTCTGAGTGTTTTGGTTGCCGACCCCTGTGCTAGAGGAATGGATTAAGTGCAGGTCAGGTTGTGAAATCCTTCAATTTTGTCTCTTTGCTCTGACATCAAGTCCATTTTGCTAAACAGTTGTCTTGTTTTACACAGTATAGGGAAACTGAATATCACTGGAAGTTAGAGACTAGAGAACACATTACAACAAATTTAATTTGTACTGCTACTGTAATTTCCTGCAACTTCTGTGGGTAATTGATATCATGTCTGTCAGAATTACACCACGAACACTTTGAGGCTTTGAAGCAGGTCTTACTTTCAAGGAACTCCTGCATCCAGCTGCCTCCATGATTTTTTTTTTTTTTTAAAAATAACATAAAATAGCCCTGCGATTGGCTGGCGACCAGTCCAGGGTGTACCCTGCCTCCGCCCATTGCTCTGGGATAGACTCCAGTCTCCCCGCGACCCTCAGTGGAGGAACAAGCGGTAGAAGATGGATGGATGGATGGATAACATAAAATGCATATTTTGTGAGAGCAGTAGGGCCATATCTCACTCGACAGATACAAATGAATTGATATGGAGTTAACTAGATTGTAGAGATTTTTGTTGGCAGTAGTACTATTACATGATTTCAAAAAATAAATTGTTCAGGGTAAGTTTGTATTTGTAAATTGCACATGAAATGTCTATTGCTCAATTTCTATATTTTTTTATATTTATTTATTTTATTTACAAATAATCATTGAAAGATTCAGGACAGGGTGGCACAGTGGTGTGGTGGTTAGCACCTAGGTTCGATTCCCGGTTGGGATGGAGGTTGGGGACTTTCTGTGTGGAGTTTGCATGTTCTCCCTGTGCCTGTGAGGGTTCTCTCTGGGTACTCCAGTTTCCTCCCACATTCCAAAGACATGCACGATTAGGCTAATTGAAAACTCAAAAGTGCCCATGTGATTGTGATAGAGAATGGTTGTTTGTCAATGTGTTAGCTCTGTGATTGACTTGCATCCAGTCCAGGGTCCCGCCTATTGTGCTGGGATAGGCTCCAGTCCCCCTTCAGTGTAGGAAGTGGTAGAAAGTGAGAGACATTTAGGACAATTAATAGACATTAATGCAATATGCATTAAGCAATATGATTTTATGATTTACAGTCAAATGAAGCTATAACTGAAAGAAAAGTATGTAATTTGTGTACATACTGTATGTAATTTTCAACATACTTCAAGTATGTTGAGCATACGTACTTGAAGTATGTTCAACATACTTGAAGTATGTTGAAAAATTAGTTCAGAAAATGAGAAAGAGCTCAGAAAATTTGAAGAAAAATTGGATTATTGTAAAAGTCATTGTGAACATCTTGGTAATATTCTCTGACTCCAGAAAACACATTATATTGTCAGTTAAATTTGCCAAAATATATCAACAGAAAGTTACCAGACATACATACATACATACATACATACATACATACATACATACATACATACATACATACATACATACATACATACATACATACATACATACATACATACTATGTGATGACAAACTACTGTAGAATTCAGTTGTGGCATCTTTTGGTGTGGCAACTCACAGGCCCCGTGTAGCCCAGTGTAATGTTTCTGTTTTCTTCGCAGCAGCTCTAATGAGATAAAGTGAATAACCAATTTTAAAAAGAGCAGAAACAAGACTAAAATCCTTTGAGTACAATGGAGTTTGTGAAACTTAAACCTGGATAACCTTTATTGTTTCTGCATTGTCAACATTCAAATTCACTTTTAAAAAATGTCATGAATCTCTCCTGCAGCTTCTGATTTTTTCTTCGGGCAGCACCAAAAATTAAATTGCTATGTCCCCAACAAACCCATAACAATCACATCTAAAAAGGGATAAATACTGCAGCAAAAGAGTGATAAAATGCACAACTAACCACCTCCCCACACTGCTGAAAATGCTTCTCAAATAAACATGGTTCCAAATGATACAACAATGACAGTGAGTCAAGAGCTGGGATGATTCAGTGGAGCACATGAAATTCAAGCTGGTAGAAAGTGGAGTTAGATTCCATTTTGAGAAAGGTAGCCCTGGAGATTTAGGGGTGAGAATTCGCTTTACGCATCGTTTGCTTCTTTAATTTAAGGATCCTAACAGGAAGAGTGGTACTGAATGGCTGAGCGCTTCAATCCCTCATTATAAAATGGCTGCTTGTCTCAGTCATAGCCTCAGCCCTATTACTTCCACTGTTGCTGACATGGGTTATTATAAACCTCTGTAACTTAATCACAGTAGGGATATGGCCAGGGAGTGGCTTCAAGTTTTATTTTAAAAGTTATGCAAAAAGTATGTCATGTGTAAAATGTTACATTAGCCTGACAATATTGAAGCATATAAAATGTCTGTATTCAGAAAGTAGCAATCTATCTTCATTTGTTATCTTAGGTGCAGCAGCTCATCTCATCATCCTATTCACTGATATACTTGTAAATAATATTTTCCTACTTCATCACAAGAGTAGCAAATCTGCCATATTTTATCATACATTACTGGTTTTACTCACTCTCCTCATGACTGATACTGTTGGGTTTTCAATCTCTTTGCTCGGGGATCTAATCCAAACCCTGACCATGGCCAGTGGGAGATAATGCAACCAGATAATGTATCCCGACAGTCTTTTACTCTGATGGCCTGCCCATTTAATGCCTCTGAGATTTCTTACCAATTTCAGGTCCTCACAGCTATCAATTTGTATAAGAGCCTCAAAACATGAATGGTGCAAAGGGAAATAAATGCTATGTAACTTTCCAGAAGAAAGCAAAGAGAATACCTGTTTTGTTTTCAGGCTACTGGCATTTCAAGTGTTTTACTTCTTGCTTTCATCAGCTTCTGAGCACAGTGATGAAACTAAGAGCTACTTCTGAACGACCACCCAGGTATTAGCTTCTTGTTTGCCTGGACTCTTCAGGCTCCTTTGACCTCATTTTGATTTGCTGTCTAAATTTTCTTTATCTTTCCAACTTCTATTTGCTGTCACTCTTATTCACATTCAAAGTGCCCCCAGCCTTCTCCTCCCACAACCACAAGCTGTTGTCAGACATTATTTCAAGAGATGTCTCAGTTCAAAGAAGTGAAAACTTTAGACTGTTGCCCACCTCAAGGCTCTTGTAAAAGAAAAAAAAAGGAAAAAGAAGACATGGTTAAATGGCAGGTAGGGAGGGTCGGGTTTCACTCAGTATAACATCTATAATGAATGATCCTATGTCTCACAATCTACCACAGGGGCAGGAGTAGTTGTATTATACGTAACAAGGTGTAAAGGGTGATTTGACACTTCAATATTTTCAAACATGGTTTACCTTTAATCAAAACCTGTATGAAAAATGTCAAGCATACAGTACATTGAAATCTTGAGCATGGTGTAATTGTTAGCTCCCCGAAGAGGTTATGTGTTTTTTTTCTGTCTGTTTGTGATGAAAATAACTCAACAAGTTTTGAAGAGATTTCAATGAAATTTTCAACAAATTTTGACAATGGGTTAATTAACACATGATTAAATTTTGGTCATTTTCCATATTCTGGAGGGAGTTTGACCCTTGAATGAAAGGGGCTTTGATTTTAAAGCATGTTCTGTGGCCTTACTACTACCTATATACAGTATATAAAATACTAGTGGTACTTCTTAACATGTATAGTTATTTTTAAGGTGAACAACCACCATTAAAGGTGCTTGGCTGAGGTCTGCACTCCCCAAGTGATTTTCTAGTTCAATATGAATTTGTTAACTTATTATTTGTGATAATTTTTGTGTTTTATTGAACTGCTGCTCCACTTTTTTTTTACTTTATCTTGATACTTTTTGGAAGCAGGCCAAAATTACCCCATTATTATCCCATTTTCTTTTTATATTACTTATTGAGTTAGTGTGTGACGTTTATTGTGCAACAACACAGCCCTTGTGGTCATGTTTTATACTGCTTGTAATATTAGAAATGAGAGTCTGAAACTGTAACACATCTAATCCCTTTGCAGTTGAAGTAAGATTAGCAATGCACAAAGACTAACATTAATTTTGTCGCCCCCAACTCTTTTCCAGGGCTAATTCATGTGTAAATCCTGCATAAACTATCCCATTCTCTGCATGAGCAAGTCACATTCTTTTTCACTAATCAATGCATTTGCCTACTCTGACTATGTCAACAAAAATGGCTGCCAGTGTTGCTGAAGGAAACATAATCAGAATGTATTGATTAAAAGATTATTAAATTATGATTATAACTTTTACAATCACTAGCCAGTCCCATGAAGTGGGCTATCAACTCCATGAGACAACAGGAACACGATGAAGTTTCAGCATATGAAGATTGAAACAAAGTAAAAACTAGAAAGAACACTAGAAATTAATGATATATATGAAAAGCTAAGTCAGACATGCAGTGCAAGATACATGCAATCATCACAGATTTGAAACTATTAGCAGCTCATGTAGCATTGACAAAAGCTGTAACCAGACATTTCAGAAATGAAGAAACCTTCTGGAGAAGAACATCCATCCAAGCCCAATTGCTCAGGTTTGGCTAAGCAACTAAACCTCATTCTGTCTTACCTTGCATCTTTCACAGCAAATTTTTCACCTCATAATTGCAAAAATGTTCACAATATATTCTTTACTAAATGGGGTGCTTGCTATTTTTATCTCAGCTTATTATGGTCTCTCATTTTGGACTTTTAGACTTGGGACCACATCCACAGCTTTCACAACTACTTAGGAGTCAAGGGAGGACAACACTTCTCACAGTGCTGGTGTCAGCACTTCATCCGTGTTTTAAGCATTCATGCTGTCCCAGCTAATTGATATGTGTTAGAGAGCTGGATATGGTGATGTGCCAAAGTAATTAACTAAAATGTGAGAAATAATCATTTTGTTTCAGGGCCATAGGCCAAAGCGCTAGTTAGATGCCTAATTCTAATTCTCGAGCCAACTGAGCCATGAAGAGAAGAGAAGTGAGCTCACCTGGAGGCAGGCCAACAGAATTCTCTCCTGGATGTCAGGATCTCCTTAGTCTATTGAAGACAAGCATTAATATCTTGCAGAATGATTTCAGTATGTAGACAGATCATTAAGCCATGTCTCTGGAGTGAATTCAAATGAATCTGTAATCAGTCTGGTAAAATGCATGTCAAATAGACTGTCCATCTGTTTCTGCGTTATGCTGGATCAGAAAATGTATGTATTGTCTTTAGATGGTACCAATTATACATAAAAACCATTTTCACTTGACTGCAAAAAAAGAGCCTGATTATAGAAATTGCATTATAAAGACTGCATATATTAATAAAAAGGCACCCTACAAATAAACAGAATCTCCTTCTCCCCATCATAACTGAGACATAATGAATATTGGGTAAAACACTGCAACCTTGGGTTCAAAATCAAGAAAACTAAAATCCAGCTGGTAAGATGAAGGGTGCACTTCCTGGGTACCATGATATCAGGGCAAGGGAGGGAGCTCCCCTCCAACCAACGAACAGTTATTTTAACACACACGCAACCACAGGCAGTCCAACAGATGCAGCAGTTCCTTGGAACGGTTAATTATTCCAGAAACTTTGTCGCCGAATTTGCTAGTCGAACAGCCTTCCTTTGACGGCTGTCGAAGGAGGTGTTGGCATCTACCCCGCACACACCACTGGTTTGGACAGAAGAAGCTAAGAAGGACTTTGCCATTCTGAAAATCACACTCGCGTCGGCAGCGGCATTAGCCATTCCAGAGTATGGCTCTCCCTTTCGCCTTGACTTTGACGTTGCTGAAGACGGCCGCCACACTAATGGCTGCCTCTATCAGCAATGACAGGGGGAGAGACATGTGCTAGGGTACTACAGTATCATATTGGATCCAATCGAAACCAAACAACTGCCATGCACAAGAGAAGTAGCGGCCCTGGCAAAAGTTGTGATGAAAACTGAACCGGTAGTCAGACACCATCAACTGATTATCCACACAGACCATGGAGTAGCGGCGTTTGTAGAATCTGTGTCATTCACTATCACACCGGGACGAGAATTGGCCATTATCAAAACATTGACAAAACCACAGATAACATATCACAACAACAAAGCCAATATGGCAACAGGGATGAATTTGACACACCACTGCGCGACCAGAGCAGACATAGTAGCCAAAGCGGAGACCCTTCCCGCGACCCTCTGGACCTGTGGGATCTCCGACGCTTTGCAACCCAAAGGTAATGTACAAACTTTTAAACCACATGTCGACTAGTCTCTCCCTACAGGTACCCCCAGTCCCTGAGGAGAGACCAGAACTGACCGAGCTGTTGCTAAAGGTCTACAGGAGAAAGTGGCAGGAGCCAACGTGGACGGGACCACACCAAGTGACGGCCCAGACCCACACGGCAGTGCAGTTGGCTGGCAAGGGAAACTCGTGGTATCATCTCAGCCAGTGTGCGAAAGTTCCCGGGGCAACTGAGGAGGAGCCTAGAAAGGGACCTGCGAAGACAGGGGGCCCCAACACGAAATGGGTGAAGTGCAAGTAACCTCTCCCCGCAACAATGAAGAGCAGTGAGAGGGGAGAGTGGATGGACGATGACTCAGCCAAAACCAATCAACATCCAGAGGATCAGCAACCGGAGCCAAGGGACTCATGTCGTGTGAAATTTGTGTGAATTAATATTTGTAGCATTGTCCTTGCTTAGCATGATGGTTTCAGTTGCATTCCTTGTGTGTCAGGTAACCCACTCCACAGGGCTCCATAGAAGCAGACGGAGTAATTCCGACACCCGCCTTCAACACTGTGAGACGGCCCTAACTCTAAATTATACTCTGGGTTCTCAGACAGTGTTTACGTTTGACCTATGCACGGCGATAGATTGTGGGGGAGATCCTCCGGGATGGAGGGGGTATGATATTTATTTGTGTTGGGATTACTGTATAGGTCACTGGTGCAGGACCCGGGGCTCGAAAGGAGGGTGGCCACTAGGACCATGGTGCCGCACTTGGGCGGGGGCGGTGGCATACTCTGGTTCTCCTTGGAAGCCAACACTATCACATACTAACACCTGGAAAACAAGGGAACACTGGTCAAAGGTACATCTCCAGAGGAATGCGGGGGACACATGAAACTTGAACCCAGTAACCTTGTCAATTGATTGGAAACCTAGTCCCCTCTCAAGCCCAGAGAACACAACAGTGTACTTGATGGTGGGTGTAGAAATACATGGGAAGGATCCTTTGGCCCTCCTTAAAATTAACATACAGAACCCGGGAGGCGCCCCCACATCCCACACACGGGAGAGTTCCAAAACAGGGAAAATGTTATGATTTCAGACCTCGGACCCAAACGCGAGCACAGGTGGACGAGTTAAAGATTTAAAGATTATTTTGCCGGGGTTCACAAAAACACAAAGCGCTCCACCGAAGGAGGAAAAAGGGGGGTCTCACAGGCCAACACAAAATCACCCTCAGCGGGGAAAAAACAAGGCAAACGCCAGTCCAACCAAAAATCACCCGAACGGGGAAAACAAACGAACACGGCAATACTCAGACCGAACTGGAAGTCCAGGGACAGGTGGGAACAGGCAAAGTCCAGAGCACACAAGGTGTCATATACTCGGCGGGTCGGGAGCTTGGGCAGACGGGACAGGATTCCATTGGGACGACAAAACGACCTGACAGCTGCCGCTGTCGGCGACAGGCCTTAAGAGGCTGGAAGCGTGATGATGAGATGCGGGACAGGTGTGCCGGTTCCTGCCTCCCTGGAGAGTTTGGCGCCCCCCATGGAGAAGGAGGTGCACCAGGCCCTGACAGAAAGAAACACCTGAGAATCCTTCGGTAAAGATATCAGACTACTCAAGGTGGTCTTCCCTGGTTCCTGTGGATCATGGCCGAGGCCCAGAGGAACATGAATGGATCGTTCATGGCCTGTGCCACAGCACGGCCAAGATTTTTCACAGATCCGGCTCCAGCCTACCCGAGGGAAGATCCAGAGGGGTACCGGTGCATGATTGCACTTACATCAGGACCAGTTCCACATAACTGCACCACCCTAGCTCATCTGTACCCACCAGTGTCACCAAAGGAGGACTGTTCCACCCTTACCGGGGGGCAACTAATTGGTATGCATGCTTTAATTTTACTGGCATGGGACCCAAACTTGGGAGGGTGCCCTCTGACTGGTGCAACACCACTGAAACAAACACAGCAGGGATAGGCCAATGGACAAGGGGGGGGGGCTATAGTGGTATTGCGGGGGAAATATTGGTATTGCGGGGGAAATGGGTCCTTCGGTTACGTTTGTACATTCCACGGAACAGCCAGGGAATATGCGCGTGGGAAAGACTAGCAACACTGGTGACACTGATAGGGACAAGGAGAGAGTTAGAAGAGCTAAACAGGGGGCCAAGACGTGGACGAAGGGAAAGAGCGACAGACGATCAGTGGGATCTCTCAAAAGGAGGCATGACATATATAGATGCTATTACGTCAACGACAATGTGCAGAGATTGTCCAATTTGACCAGAGATGCCGTGGAGGGATTGGCGGCACAGCTGAGTGCGACTTCCCTCATGGCGGTACAAAACCAAATGGCTTTAGATATGTTATTGGCAGAAAAATGACTGTGTATAACAGTACTGTGTGCTTCATCTTTGGTGAATAGTGTTGTACATTTATTCCCAACAATACGGCGCCAGATGGGTCAGTAACAAAGGCCCTGGAGGGTCTGAGGACCCTGTTTCGGAAGATGGCGGAGCACTCTGGAGTGGAGAACCCACTAGAGGAGTGGGCAGTTAAGCTTTTTGGCAAATGGCAAAGGCTTACTTTACCAATGTTGACCTCCATGGCAGCGTTCAGCGCAATCTTAATCACCTGTGGATGTTGTTGTGTACCATGTATTCGTGCCTTATGTGTCCGGCTCATAACATCAACTGTGGAAAAAGGAACAATGGGGCCAGAGAGGATTATCCTTACGAGGCCAACAGGGGGAATGTTGGGAAAATAGTCCTGCAGAAGAATGGTGGTTACCACGTGGTGACCGGAAGATGAGAGAAGGAACCGGAACTACTTGCCGGAAGAACCGGAACTGCTTGCTTGCCTGATATACGGGTGTGCTAACTACTTCAATCAATCAATCAATCAATCTTTATTTATATAGCGTCTTATACAATCAAAATTGTTTCAAGGTGCTTTACAGAATCCCAGGGCCTAACCCCAGACAAGCAACAGTGGCAAGGAAAAACTCCCCTTTAACAGGAAGAAACATTGAGCAGAACCAGGCTCATGTAGGGGGACCTTCCTGCTGATGGCCGGCTGGGTAGAGAGAGAGGAGAGGAGAGGAGAGGAAGAAGAGGGAGACGAGAGAACAGGAGAGAACACAGAAACACACACAAAGATACAAAAATACAATATACAACAGGTCAGCGGGCCAGATGTTGTCATGCAGCTCCGAAGGCGGCAATACCTGTAAATAAATAAATCAAGGGGGGGGGGGCAGAAAAACTACAGAGGAATCTGCATAATTAGTCTGCTCGATGAGGAGGAGGAAAGGAGAGGAGAGGAGAGGAAACCATGACCCAGTGCGGTGACAGAGACCTGTCAGGTGATCATGTTTCTGGACCCCGGCAGCCTTGGCCTATAGCAGCATAACTAGTATCTTAACGTAATGAATAGACGACCCCCTAAGTATGATAATTTGCCTATGATAGTAACTGGAAACTACAGAAATAATAACAATAAGCTTTTCCAAAGAGGTAGGTTTTAAGTCTGGTCTTAAAAGTAGCAATGGAGTCAGCCTCCCGTACCTGGACAGGGAGGTGGTTCCATAGCAGGGGGGCCTGGTAGCTAAACGCTCGGCCCCCTAATCTACTCCCAAAGACTCTGGGAACCACAAGTATACCAGCATTCTGAGAGCGGAGCGGTCTATTGGGCTGATAAGGTATCACTAGCTCCTCCAGGTAGGATGGAGCTAGGCCTCTGACGACCTTGTAGGTCAAGAGGAGGGTTTTTTATTCTTAATTTAATGGGCAGCCAATGAAGAGACGCCAGTACAAGGGGTTATGTGATCTCTTTTGTCAATGCCTGTCAGAACTCTGGCTGCAGCGTTTTGGATCAGCTGAAGACTTCTTAAAGAGTTGTTTGGGCACCCTGATAGTAAAGAATTACAATAGTCCAGCCCCCGGAAGTAACAAAGGCATGAATTAACTTTTCAGCATCATGCGGCAATAATATCTTCCTGATCTTTCTGATGTTCCTCAGATGAAAAAAGGCACTTCTACACACAAATTTGATGTGTGAGTTAAAGGAGAGATTCTGATCAAAAGTTACTCCCAGATTCCTCACAGAGAGACTAGATTCTAAGGAGATACCATCTAGAGTGATAATGTGATCTAACCTATCCCTGAGAGGTTTAGGACCAAACACCATGACCTCAGTTTTTCCTGGGTTGAGGAGGAGGAAATTTGAAGACATCCGAATAATGTTCCCTAAGGGAAGCATGTACAGAGTGAAGAGGATTGGTCCAAGTACAGAACCTTGAGGGGCTCCGTGGCTAACCCTACTGTATGAAGAGGGAACACCATGGACATGAGCAAGCTGGTATCTATCGGATAAATATGATCTAAACCAGTCTAGTGCTGTCCCTTTAATCCCAACCAAGTGTTCCAGTCTCTGTAACAGGATGCTGTGATCAACTGTATCAAAAGCAGCACTGAGGTCCAGCAGAACTAGCATAGAAACCAGTCCATGATCTGAAGCTATAAGAAGATCATTGGTAACTTTAAGAAGTGCTGTTTCTGTGCTGTGGTGAGCTCTAAAGCATGATTGAAACATCTCAAACAGACTGTTCCTCTGCAGGTGCTCCAGTAACTGAGTCACCACCACCTTCTCAAGAATTTTAGAAATGAACGGAAGGCTTGTCCGTCGCCCGGACATCCCGGTACGCGGGGAGGTCTAGTGTTGTGTTCCTGGACTATTCCCCCTCGCGGGCGTTTTGTTGTGTTGGCCCGAGAGCCCTTTTTTCCCTCCTGCGCTGAGGAGTATTTTGTATTGGAGACCTTCAATAAACCTTTGTTCTTACCCGTTACCCTGTGCCTGCGTCTGGGTCCACACTCCGTCCCCCGCGACTACGTGACAGATGTTTTTTTTAAGCAACGGCTTAATCACTGCCACCTTGTAGGACCGGGGTACATAACCTGTTACTAAGGAAGAATTGATCTGGTCCAGGATAGGACTACCTATCAATGGTAGAACATCCTTCAACAGGTGTGTTGGGATGGGATCTAAAAGACACGTGGTGGTCTTGGATTTCTGAATCAGCGAAGACCCCTCCGAAAAATACATAGGGTTGAAGGAGTTTAAGGGCTAGTTCGAGAACCTGTATGTTCCCATGTTCAGCACATCTGGTGATAGTCCAGATGTTGGGATGGCCTGGTTAGCTTTCTCTCTAATGGCTAGAACTTTATGAGTGAAGAAGCTCATGAAGTCTTCACCAGTAAGGGAGGAAGGGATACATGGGTCTAAAGCAGTGTGACTCTGAGTTAATTTGGCCACGGTGCTGAAAAGGAACCTGGGGTTGCTCTTATTTTCCTCAATTAAAGAAGAAAAATAGGCTGTTCTAGCCTTGCGAAGGGCTTTTTTGTAAATTGATAGACAGTCTTTCCAGGCTACATGATAGCTGTCTATTTTACAGGAATGCCACTTCCTTTCCAGTCTTCGCACTTTCTGCTTGAATTATACCAGGAGGCACACCTCCTCTGATTTACTGTTTTCTTTTTCAGGGGGGCAACAGAATCAAGCGTGATTCTCAGTGAGGCTGCTGCACCTTCAGCAATAGAGTCAACCTCTGCAGGGCTAAGATTATAATGATTGATCCCTGGGGAAACACACGGTGGTCCTGGGATTAGGCCAGGGATTGCTTCCTTAAACTTAGCTACAGCATTATCTGAAAGACATCTGCTATAGTAAGACTGTGCTCTGAGCATAGAAGAATCCTTAATCATAAATGTAGAAGTGGTCTGACAGAAATGGGTTCTGAGGAAACACTGACACATGTTCTACCTCAATACCATAAGTCAGAATTAGATCTAGGGTGTGGTTGAAGGTATGAGTTGGTTGGTTTATCTGCTGGAGGAACCCAACTGACTCAAGTAATGAAATGAAGCCGTTTCTAAGGCTGTCATTTACAATGTCTACATGGATGTTAAAGTCTCCAATGATAATTACTTTGTCTGCTCTAAGGACCAAGTCAGATAAGAAGTCAGAGAACTCAGATAGGAACTCTGAATGTGGCCCAGCAGGGGGCTGATATACAACAACAAACAGAAGTGGCTTTTCTGTCTTCCAGTACAGATGGGTGATGCCAAGAGTCAGGCTTTCAAATGAGCTGGAACTATGTTTTGGTCTAGGGTTAATTGATAACTTGGAGTGATAGATCGCTGCCACTCCCCCTCCATGATCAGTAAGACGAGGAATATAATAATTAAGATGGGTAGGAGGAGTAGATTCGTTTAAACTAACATAATCCTCCTCCTGAAGCCAGGTCTCAGTGAGGCAAAATAAATCAATGTGATGATCCGCTATCAGGTCGTGTACTAACAGGGATTTACACAAAATAGATCTGATATTTAACAGTCCACATTTAATTGTGATGTTGGTTTCTCCAACTTGTGCTTTAGTATTAATTTTAATAAGATTATGGTGATTGACCGCTCCCCTGCTCTGTGCTTGGTGAACTTTAAACCGTGGAACAGAGACTACCTCTATAGTGTTAACTATGTTATTATTGGTGGATGAGGGTTCTATGGAAACAGCAGAGAGGTGTGTAAGACTACAACTCTGCATCCTGGTCTGGACCCTGGTTTGTCAGGTCAGTTTGGGTCTAATAAAATCAGCCAAGTTCCTAGAAATGAGAGAGGCACCATCCCGTGTGGGATGAACACAGTCTCTCCTAATCAGACCAGGTTTTCCCCAAAAACTCTTCCAATTATCTATAAAGGACACCTGGTTTTGGGGGCACCACCGTGACAACCAGCAACGAAGCGACAACATGCGGCTATACATTTCATCGCTGGCCAGATTGGGGAGGGGACCAGAGAATGCTACGGAGTCCGACATCTTTTTTGCATACTTGCACACCGACTCTATGTTAATTTTGGTGACCTCCGACTGGCGAAGCCGGGTGTCGTTTGCTCCAACGTGAATAATAACTTTACTGTATCTTCGTTTACTTTTCGCCAGCAGCTTTAAATTGGCTTCTATGTCGCACGCTCTAGCCCCCGGGATGCACTTAACTATGGTCGCTGGGGTCGGCTTCACAGACTGAGTCGTCAATTACCAGGGTTGGTTTTTCAGCGGGTGTGTCGCTGAGTGGGGAAAAACGATTAGCCACGGGAAGCGTTTGGTGGTGTACCGTGGGCCTTTGGTTTGGGCTACGCTTCCTGCGAACCGTCACCCAGCCACCCTGGCTAGCCGGCTGCTCGGCTGGGGGACCACTAGCTGTAGCTATGCTAGGCGGCTCCGCAGCAGCTAGCTTCTCCTGGCTACCTGACGCAACTCCCGATAACTCCAAGCTACGGAACCGCGTCTCAAGCTCACTAAGCCTCGCCTCCAGAGCCATTAGAACACTACACTTTCTGCACTTGTCTCCTTCACTAAAGGAGGCAGAGGAGTAGCTAAACATTTCATTACGCTGAACAAGCAAAGACACTGGGTGAGACAGACAGTGAGGGCATGCTAATGCTAGTGCTAGTCCTGCTAATGCTAACACTGCTAATACACTTCAACACATGACCCTGTGTTTAATAAGGGTTATTTATCACTGTTGTTATCAGTGAGACTGGAATATCCCAGGTATTCAAACTTAAGTGTAGTGGATTATTTATTTATTTTTCTTTAATTAGAGTAAAATTAGGGTGAGACTACAGTGAAACTAGAGTGAAACCAACACACACACAGTACAGTCAAATGAACCGCGGGAATTCACATGACCGGAACCGGAATCCAACAATCCAATACTTCATTGCTGAATACCATGTATGGATTTGTTTTTAAAAATGTGATGTTTTGTTAGTCGAGTGTGCCCTTAAGGCGCACCGTATTTGGAGATGTTGATAATTGAAATGGGCTTAGAATCATGGGAAGGGAATCATGTGAGTACTGTGTGAGAAACCACAGCTGTGTAATAAAGACTTCAAAGTTCGCCAACTGCGACTCCTCTTGTTCCATCATCGAGCCCTGATGGTATCACAAAAGTGCGGGAGATTCCCACAACGATACAACACTATGCATGCTTGAACAACTTCCTGACTGAGAGGGCATAGATTTTGACTGCATATTGCATTGCTGGCACAATAGATTACACCCATATCCTAAAGTTCAGAAGCATAACATTTTCACAATGTTATGAAGTTGAGTTGGGAAATATTAGAAGAGTTTAAGTTACTTGGTTAATCTATAATTTAAAAATAAATAAATAAAGAACACAAAAACAAAACTAACAATACAAAATGAGGTCAATAAAAAATCTGTTAATAAGAACTGCGATGACAAGTTTGATGAGCAGCATTAGTGCTTATTTAGCCAGTAATCACCTATCCAGGGACCAGCAGGACAATGGACAATACCAGAAAGTGTTAATATAAAAACAAATCAGATTTTTTGTATTCTCTCTTGTACACATATCATGGAAATGTGAATGACAGTAAGAAATTCATTAAATTTATTGCTGACAGTTGTGTCATAAAAACAATTTTACAGATCTATTATTTATCATTTTGTATCTCTTAAATCAATAATTTGTCCCTAATTTATCATAGGACAATCAAAAACAGGAGTTTTCCCTTTTTTTTTTTGCAAATCTGCCACTTACCTTTTTTTTGTTTTTTTTTACTTTTTTTGTTGGTCAAATTTACCTTTATTTATTCTTTAAATAATTTGCAGGTAAAATGTCATTGCTAAAATACCTATAAAATACAACAGAAGATTAATCAGTTCTTTCTCAATTACATGCTGCAACTAGGCTTTATTCACATGGCACCAGTGATTATATTATAGTCATTTTTGACCCTGTTCCACAATTTGTCTCCTGTGGCAAAAGCAAAAAAGCTCTGTGAAAAAATTGTCATTTCTCCCCTTGTCTCTTTATGCTGCCTAAACCAAAATTAGGTCACAGATAAATGTGAATGAAACACAGTGAGAAAGCAGAGTCAGTTGCCAAGGAGTCCCTGTGATGTGTGGATTCACAGAGCCAAACTGGTGCGCAGAATGGAGCAAGGGAGTGTTCAAAAGCTAGTTTCAAACTCAGTAATTGTGCACCATGGGGGATAGAACCCTCATGGAATGCAAGTGAGACACATTTGACTGTGATATTTAATTTCACACATGACAGGATGAAGATTAAATCACTGATGGTTATGAATTTTTTTTTTAACCATATGACTGATCGAATTGCACGATTTCACGTATTAGTCAATCTGTCATTTATCTGTCAATATGACCAAATCAAGTGGGAGCCCATTGTTTGTGACGAGTCTTGGTGTGACGTCGGCATTTGGAGCATGGAGCTTTGTTGGCTGGTCCCCCATCCCCCAGCCACAGCGGTGGCAGAGAAGGGCGATCAGGAACCAGGGGGCTTTCAGAAGTTGGCTTGAGACTGGACACATGAAACGTGGAATGAATGTGTATAGAATGATGTAATTTGAGTCTCAATGCCACCGGGCTGATGATCCTCTGGATGGCGAAGGGCCCCACAAACCGTGGCTTCCGCATGGAGAGCCACACCCTTTGGCCTCATAGCAGGCAGAGGTTGGCCGGTGCCTGGACCCACATTCGCCTGCAGCGGCGGACATATACAGATGCAGAGGAGCAGGTAACTTTGGCCCCCAACAATGGGAACAGAGAGGGTTGGTAGCCATACACACACTAGCCTGGTGAGTATTCAAACACTAACTGATTGAGCATGTCCCAGAGTACTTCATTCACCAGCGCCTGGAATACTGCAGGCTACTATTTATGTATTTTAATATAAGCAATTCATCAGAAGAGCCCCTCTTTTTTTCCCAAGAGGATCGACACAGTGGTTAAGTAAGTGACGTCAATTACATGCTCAAGATATCTAAAGTATTGATTGGACTGACAACACACCATGCAGAACAAAGAGCACCAGAGGAAGTGGACAGGAGGAGGTAGGTGAGAAGGTGGTGAACTTTCTGGAGACCTGAGTTCGGTGAGAGCAGTGATGGTGGAGATTGTGTGTCTGATGATTGCGAGCTCTCACACATACAGAAATCTGGAACCGTTGATGAGAGTCCATACTCAGCAAAAATGATTAAGGTATTCCTCGCAGAAACAAAGAACTCCAAGGGGGTGAAAGTTGAACACTACTTCCCAGAGAAACAGCTATTTTACACCTCTGTAAAGCATCACCTCAGAAATAAACTGGAGTCAGATTTTACGGACCAGGAGGTTTTTAGACTTAGAAAATTGATTTTAAAAGTAAAAAGAGAAATGAGCAAATGAGGGGCTGTTCAGTGTGGTGCCTTTTTATTGTTTTTAGTAGCCTCCTTTTAACCGTAGTTTTAGACCTCTCACTTTTTAATGAACAATTTTTAGGTGGGGAGTTTAAATATCAACGGGGCGAGGGAAACAAGCAAGAGGGCAAAGACGTACGAAACAGCCAAAAGTAAAAGAATAGATGTTTTATTTTTACAAGAGACCCACAGCAGTGACAGCAACAAGACCAACTGGAGGAGAGAGTGGGAGGGGGGGTGTTTTTAAGCCATGGCACAACGGTCAGTGCTGGGGTGGGCATCCTCTTCTCCAGGACTTTTAACCCAGAGACTGTCACAGTGGAACACGTCATTCAGGGACGCTGCCTTTTAGTTAAAGCTGATTTTAGTCACTTCACGGTTGTTTTTATTAATATCTATGCTCCTACCAATGGTGCAGAGAGGAAGCTCTTTTTAGAGAAAAATAATGAGCTTTTAAAAAACCAGAGCTTAGCCGATTTTTTGTTTTTAGGGGGGGGATTTTAATTGTACAGAGGATCATGTTTTAGATCGCAACCACATGGAGCCTCATCCAGTTTCCCGGCAGGTCCTGAGGCAGCTGGTCCAATCCTATGGTCTGGTGGACGTGTGGAGAAGTTTCAGGGTCTGGGCCCCTCCTTCCCCATAGGGGGCGCCAAATCCTGACATGGGACCAGCAGGAGGTCGCGCACCTGAGCTGGATCCCGCAATTACCTCCCCTTCATAAGGCCCGTGTCAGACAGTGGAAGCTGTCGGATCGTACTTTTGTTCTGTTACACTGTTGTTCTGTTGGATTGTTGGGTTTGTTCTGTTTGTTCTGTTGGACACCTGTTCCCCGTTGGACTCCCGTCCGGATTCCCCGCTTGTCCGTTCCCCGGACATCCCGGTTCATGGGGAGGTAGAGTTCTGTTTTGTTTGGACTGTTTCCCGTGCGGGTGTTTTTGTGTTGGCCCGAGAGCCCTTGTTTCCTCCCATACCGGAGCGCCTTGTGTTCTGTCATTTAAAATAAACTTGTGTTCTTCACCCGCTACCCTGCGTCTGCGTTTGGGTCCACCGTTCTGAGTCCACGCCTGACACGTGACAGAGAAGGATGCAGACACCGGTCTGCCACAGACAGTTCACATGGTCCCATGTCAGAGACGACACCCTCTCCTTGGCCCGCCTCGACTGCTTTTATTGTTTTAAACACCATTTTAGTGCTTTTAAAAGATGTGATATTTTACCAGTAGGTTTTACAGACCATGCACTGCTTTTAGGAAGCGTGCTGGTCAGAAACATTCGCCCAAAAAGCGCCTACTGGCATTTTAATTCGACTCTGACAGCCGACAGAGGTTTTAAAGAGGCGTTTAGTTACTTTTGGGCAGGTTTTAGACAGAGGAAGGAGGATTTTACCTGTCTAAGACAGTGGTGGGACCATGGGAAAGTCCAGATAAGACTATTGTGTCAGCAGCACACTCGCAATGTCACCCCCTATATCACCAGATCAATCGGAGCTCTGGAGACCGAGATTGTGGAACTAGAGCATGTTTCCACAATCTCATGAGTCCACAGGAGATCGAGGGTGTTTGGAGACCCTCAAGACCAAAAAGATGGCCTTGGCCAACTTTCTGGACACTAAGGTGCAAGGTGCACTGGTGCGGTCCCGGATGCAAGACATCAGCGAGATGGACACTCCCTCAACATTCTTCTTTGGCCTGGAGAGGAAGCGTGGGAAGAGCAGGGTCATCCACTCCCTGCTGTCGGAGGAAGGGCTGGAACTAATGGAGCCGGAGCGGATCCGGAAAAGGGCAGTGGACTTTTACTCCTCCCTGTTCAGGAGCGAGTACAAGGAGGACGCTGAACTGTTGGAGGAGTACTGCTCCAGACTGCCCCAGGTGCCAGAAGAGGCCGACGCCCAGCTGGAGTGCCCCCTGTCTGCCCCGGAGCTGTATGCTGCTCTTCAGAGCATGCAGAGCCTGAAGGCTCCGGGCATCGACGGACTAGGGGTGGACTTTTACAAGGCCTTCTGGAGCATTGTGGGGCAGGACCTGCTGGAAGTTCTGAATGAAAGCCTTCGCTCTGGCTCCCTGCCGGAGGGCAGTAATTGCTCTCCTGCCCAAAAAGGGGAACCTGCAGGACATTAAGAACTGGCGCCCTGTTTCCCTGCTCTGCTCGGACTACAAGATCCTCTCCGAGGCCTTGGCCATCCGGCTGAGGGAGGCCATGGAGTACGTCATCCACTGGGACCAGACATACTGTGTGCCCGGCAGGTCCATGGTGGACAACGTCCACCTCATTCGGGACGTTTTGGAAGTCTCCGGAGCTGGTCAGACACAGCTCCGTTCATCCGTGAAGTCGGCCGCCCGGATGAACAGGGTGGTGGTGCTGTTCCTGGAGAAGGTGGAGCAGACGAACCAGCTGGTGGAGACGGGTATCAGCGTTGGCGGTTCGAGCCGGTGCTGCCGCTGACGCAGCCCTCCACCCGGGTCACCCTGTCCAACGTCCCCTTCATCAGCGACAAGTTCCTGGCCAAGGAACTCGCCAGGTTCGGGAAGATCGTGTCGCCCATCAGGAAGGTTTTGTCGGGGTGTAAGTCCCCCTGCTAAAGCACGTCGTGTCTCACAGGAGACAGGTCTTTATGATCTTGAACAACCGGGCAGAGGAGCTGAACGTGCGCTTCCACGTCAAAGTGGAAGACTTTGATTACATGCTGTACGCCGCCTCCTCTGTCATGAAGTGCTTCGGTTGTGGGGAGGAGGGACATTTAATTAAAGCCTGTCCAGGCCGGGCCGTCTCGGTCCCAGTCGGTTCCGAGGGGCGGGGCCCTGCCCCGGACCAGCCTGGTGCCGGGGGTGGGGCTCCCCCTCCCGAGGGGGACAGGGCGGCAGGACAGGAGGAGAGCACCAGGGGAAGTGGACAGAAGGAGGCAGGTGAGAAGGTGGAGAATGTGGTGAGTGAGCCTGATGGTGCACTGGTGGGTGTGGTGGGGAAGGTGGTGAGGGACAGGTGGGTGAAGGTGGTGAGGGACAGGTGGATGACGGTGTTGAGATGATGGAGCAAGAGGCTGGGTCGACTCTTGTCACACAAAAACATTCAAATCAGAAAGAAGAACCGGTGGAAGTGGGCGCGAAGGCCAGCCGACTGTCTGGCCGAAAAACATTCTGGAGACCTGAGCTTGGTGAGAGCAGTGATGGTGGAGATGGTGTGTCTGATGAGAGCAAGCTCACACACACAGAAATCCGGAACCAACAATGAGGGTCCGTACTCTGCAGAAATAATTAAAAGCTTTCTCGCAGAAACAAAAAATTCAAAGGCAGTGAAGGTGGAACACTATTTCCCTGAAAAACAGTTATTTTATACCTCTGCAAAACATCATATTAGAAATAAAACAGAGGCAGAATTTACGGACCAAGAGGTTTTTAGACTCAGAAAACTGATTTTAAAAGTAAAAAGGGGAATTAATAAATGAGGGGTTGTTTCCGGGTGGTGCCTTTTTATTGTTTTAGTAGCCTCCTTTTAACCATACTTTAACACCTCTCAGTACTTACTGCCCCAGGTGCCGGAAGAGGCCAATGCCCAGCTGGAGCGCCCCTGTCTGTCCCGGGAGCTGTATGCTGCTCTTCAGAGCATGCAGAGCCTGAAAGCTCCGGGCATTGACGGACTGGGGGTGGACTTTTACAAGGCATATTGGAGCATCGTGGGGCAGGACCTCCTGTAAGTCCTTAACAAAAGTCTTCGCTCTGGCTCCCTGCCACTGTCCTGCAGGAGGGTGCAGGAGAGCAATAATTCGGGACGTTTTGGAAGTCTCCGGTTCATTGGGATTGCAGGTTGGTCTTCTTTCTTTAGATCAAGAAAAGGCCTTTGACCGTGTTGAGCACAGCTTCCTGTGGAGAACCATGGAGAGGTTTGGGTTCAGCGCTGGTCTGATAGCCATGATCAAGGTCTTGTACTGTGACATTGAGAGTGTGCTGAAATTTAACGGTGGCTTGTGTGCTCCTTTTAGGGTGCATAGAGGTGACTCGCACCGAAGGTAAACTGGGGAAAGAGTGAGGCCCTTGCTTTCGGCAACTGGGGTGGGGGTCTCCGAGTTCTCCCAGGAGGCTTGACCTGGATGAGAAATGGACTCCGGTATCTGGGGGTCAGCTGCAAGGAGATGGAAGCGACGAACTGGGATGACATTGTTGAAAGATGTAGAAGTGGAGCTGGATCAACCCCCACATGTCTTTTAGAGGGAGGGTTTTGGTTTTAAACAATGACGCGTTGCTGCTGTGGCACCGTCTTGCCATTTTAGATCCACCATCGGGCCTGCTGGCCCAGGTCCAGTCAAAGATGGTGGATTTCTTCTGGGGCTGTCTACACTGGGTGCCACAGTCAGTCCTGTTTTTACCTTGGGAGGAGGGGGGCCAGGGCCTTATCCATCTGTCCAGCAGGAGGACCACTTTTAGGATACAGTTTGTCCAGAGGTTCCTCGGAGGGCCTCCTGATCTTGTGTGGAGGGGCATGGCCAGCTGTATCCTCAGGCGTGTGAACAACCTGGGGCTGGATGCTGCTCTGTTTTTAACTAACTTAAAGTTTTTATTGTTACAGGGGTTACCTCGATTTTATCAGGGTGTTTTTAAATCCTGTGCTCTTTTTAAATGGAGCTTTGTTCAGACGGACTCTCTGCACTGGGTTTTAAAGGAGCCGTTGGTCTGTGGCAGCAGACTGGATATCTGCAGCAGCGCCACCCCTGGGCTGAAAGAAGCCCTGTTGAGGAAAAAGATGGTGATGCTGGAGCAGCTGGCGGCGGCAGCGGGACCAGAGCTCACCGATGCCCAGGCTGTGAGCTCGGCGCTGAGGGTCCAGTCGGTCCAACTGATTCAGAGGAGCCTGGGCCTCTGGAAACACAGACTCTCCAACAAATAGAAGAGCCTTCATGGGAGAGGAGAGGTCAAGGCCGACCCGACGGACGCCGACCCGACGGACACCTTCCCTGAACTCCACCTGCACCCGGACCTCCTGGACCTCGGTGGTCCTCTCCTGGACGGCTGTGGCTCAGGAGCCCTTAGCAGCATGGGCAGGAGGACTTTACATGGGGACATCGTGAAGGCACTCAATAAGGACAAACTGAAGGACAGAGAAGGGACAGTTTGAAAGGACAGGCTGGGGGGACAGAGTCCTCAGTGGAGGACTCTCTACAAGCCCCCCATCAAGAAGAGGACTGGTGACCTCCAATGGAGGATTTTACACAGAGCCATCGCCACCAGTGCCTTCCTGTCCATTTTAAATCGGAACACTGTCCGATTTAAAACAACTGTCCCTTTTGTGGTTTTAATGAGTGTCTTTCACAGTTTTACCGGGTGCAGTAGGCTGGTGGGTCTTTTTAGAGTTTTAACCGATGTTTTTAGGATTTTTAATGTTGTGTTCTCCACTGCTGTTTTTATTTGTGGAATAAGGCACAAGAGGGCAGGAAAGGGGAAATGTCAGCTTTTAAATTTTTTAATAAGCGAGGCTAAACTTGCCATCTATCTGACCAGGAGAGACAAGATAAAAAATGGAACAGCATGTGACACAGTGGCTTTGTGGAAGCAGAACGTGAGGGTGCGCCTGAATCTGGAGTTCTGCTTCTCCAAAGCCACTGAGAACCTGGAAGCCTTTAAACAGCAGTGGGGAAACGACGAGGTTTTAGTGATGGTAACAGAGCAGGGTGAGATGGAGACAACAGCATGGCTGCTCTGAGGAACAGATGAGGGTTTTAACTGGTTTTATGTGAACACTGTAAATAAAGTACTTTTTAAAAGTCAAAAGCCTGCCTTGAACACCTGGTGGGGCTTGTCTTATGTTCAGAGGCAGGTCATTTCAGAGTCTACTTTTTATTGTTGCTTTACTATATTTTATTCACAGTTCACAAGCATTTTTTTTCATGTTCCTTGTGCCATTATATCTATTACATTGCTTTTAATTTTGCTGCAGAAACATTGTGTCAATCTTTATCTTTAATCAATCAATCTTTATTTATATAGCGTCTTATACAATCAAAATTATTTCAAGGCGCTTTACAGAATCCCAGGACCTAACCCCAGGCAAGCAACAGTGGCAAGGAAAAACTCCCCTTTAACAGGAAGAAACCTTGAGCAGGACCAGGCTCATGTAGGGGTACCCTCCTGCTGATGGCTGGCTGGGTAAAGAGAGAGGAAAGGAGAGGAGAGGAGAGGAGACGAGAGGAGAGGAGACGAGAGGAGAGGAGAGGAGAAGAAGGAGGGGGAGAGGAGAGGAGAGGGAGAGGAGAGGAGAGGAAGAGGAGAAGGAGAAGAAGGAGAGGAGAAGAGAGGAGAGGGAGAGGAGAGGACAGGAGACAAGACGAGAGGATCGGAGAGGGAGAGGAGAGGAAGGATAAGGAGAGGAGAGGGAGAGAGAAGAAGAAGGAGAAGGAGAGGAGAGGGAGAGGAGAAGGAGAAGGAGAGGAGAGGAGAGGGAGAGGATAAGAAGAAGGAGAGGAGAGGAAAGGCACAGAGCACAGAAACACACACAAAAATACAAAAATAAACTATCCAACGGGTCAGCGGGCCAGAGGTCATCATGCAGCTCCTAAGGCGGCGATACCTGTAAATAATAGAGGGGGGGCAGAAAACTACACAGGAATCAGCGTAACTAGTCTGCTTGATGAGGAGGAGGAAAGGAGAGGAGAGGAGAGGAAACCATGACCCAGTGGGGTGACAGAGGCCTGTCAGGTGATCATGTTTCCGGACCCCGGCAGCCTTGGCCTATAGCAGCATAACTAAAATGTGACCTAACAATTAGACGACCCCCTAAGTGTCATAATTTGTCTGTCTATGATAGTAACTGGAAATACAGAATTAGTTACAATAAGCTTTTTCAAAGAGGTAAGTTTTAAGTCTGATCTTAAAAGTCGCGATGGAGTCAGACTCCCGTACCTGGACAGGGAGCTGGTTCCATAGCAGGGGGCCCTGGTAGCTAAATGCTCAGCCCCTCAATCTACTCCTAAAGACTCTGGGAACCACAAGTGGACCAGCGTTCTGAGAGCGGAGCAGTCTATTGGGCTGATAAGGTATCACTAGCTCCTCCAGGTAGGATGGAGCTAGGCCTCTGAGGACCTTGTAGGTCAAAAGAAGGGTTTTAAAAATTCTTCAAATTATTTCCTTATGGGGATCAGCAACAGCTGATGAATTATTTAGTCAGCTTTAGTACCACACCCCCATGGACTTGTTGAAGGTCTTCTTGACCAAGAACCTTCCATTATCTCCCAACTGACTGCATTAACACTTCCACAATGGGGCCCCACATTGAGAGCCTCCTGACCTTGCTGATGAATGAGTTCTATAGTGAACGAGGTGATATCTTGAGACAAGGACAGACTGCAGGCTTTCTGCATCTAAGTGCAGTGCTTTTAAATAGCTCTGAAAACAATCCCAAATTTTCCTTTACAGGTAAAATATTAGTCTGAATTAATCTGCTGTATGTCTTTCTAATGCAGGTCTCTTCACTTTCAAAAAAATAATAAAAGGAGAGTAATACATCACCCCAATCTAATTACCTATGCTTGGGGTTACAGGGAGGGTGCCGCCATTTATCCCACCTTCTTGTGGACAAGGGTACATTTATGACATGGGGATTGAACCAGGAACCATTTACTTCCTAGCCCCTATTGACTAAACAACCACTGTATAGACTTAGGCCTAAATGTGCATTTAAGGAACTACTGATTTTGTGATGGTGTTGAATAATTCAATTCAATTTAGGGACAAATCTGCTTCGACTGCTAGTGCCTATATGCAATTTAATTTAGAATTTTCTTGCATGCATTTGAAATTTATACTGCATTTTGATAGTTATTGTATTAAGATAAGATTGTTGGCCAGTGTACTTTTGTTAAATATTCCAACAAAAGACAAAATTGACAAAATCAATAAGTGAAGGTGTTGATTGCCTGTCTAGTCTTCATGAACTCTGTATAAAAAATGAACAATGCTCCAACCTGCCCATGATTCTTTTCATATTCTCAATCTGTTGCATAAGATCATCAGTTATATCCTGTACAGTTTTTACATTCATTATGTAGGTATGTATGCATGTTAGTTGTCTGTTTATCCTGGTCTTCTTCTCTCTCCTTTCTTTGTATCTGCCTGGCCTTCGGCAGACAGGTCTCTCCATATGAGCTGGGTTCTGCTCGCGGTTTCTTCCTATTAAAGGGAAGTTTTTCCTTGCCACCATTGCCCTCTGGGTTGCTCTGGAGATTTCAGGCCAAGTCTTATACCATTTATTGTTTTTGACCTTTATTCTTGTTAATAAATGTCTTTTAAACATACCTGCTGTCTGTTTAATGTTGCACAAGAGTGAATTCTGCCAACCACACTGTCAAGAACTCAAAATTACTTCAACCTTAACTAGCTGTTAATGTAGTAATAATAGTTCTAGTTATTCAAATTATTATTCATAATTATGTGCTAAATTGACAACTCGAACAATTAATGCCAAACACAAAAATGGTACATTGGTGTTCTTCTGTGTATGATTCTTCTGTCTGTTTCCTATATGTTGTTTCTCTATTTATTGTATCTCTTTTTATGGCATTGCTCTTAATTGTACTGGGGCTTTTTTTTTACTATTTTATATTGATTTTAGCCACTGTAAATCACTTCCATGAAAAGTGTACTATAAATCAATTGTTAATAATTGTTATAAATATATTATTTCATTGCAATTGTGCATTCACCCTTTCACATTCTCATGAATACACTGATGTCAGAATAACCACTGAAGATAGCTTCAGGAGCTATTTTTGGGTTCAGTATCATACTCAAGGATACCTTGATATGATATATATAGGAGTCTGGGATCAAACAATCTTTGTACAACCTTTATATGACCACTCTAAGAAAAGTCAATTCTCTTAGATTTTTTTGATGTTGTACCCACTGAATAAAAGAAAATATTCTTCTCAAATCAGCCCACATTTACACCAAAGATGATTGGGAGGCAAATGATGAGGTAGAATTTATTATGTTTGTTGTCATTCAGGTTTTGTTTTAAAGTACATCCCTGCACAGTGGAACATCAAGTTAGAATTTCAATTACAAAATTCTACATTAACTGTGGGAATTATTACACTGAAATACTGTAAGTTTTTGGGGTTTCTTTAATGTACTTTACTTAACCTTCCTCTTGTGTTAGCTTTTTGCTGTCACCTATTATGTTAACAGGTCGGTTTTGACCCATGTAATAAATCAGCTATAACATACACTATAAACAATAAGCTATAATCCAATTTTTTCTCATCTCTTTGTTACCTTGCTTGGCTTTCTTGTCATTGACAATTTTGGTTTTAATTTTTTTTGGTGTGGACCTCTGGGCCTTTTTTGTCAGTATACCCCTCAATTTCAATTAAAGAAAAATAGTAAAATTAACCTCTATTACCTATATTAATAAATAATAGGTTTTTGTGTTACCTGACTATTAATGAGCAGTATAGAAGACATCTCATATGAATTTGCCTTATTGTTTCATGTTAATATTAATAGTTAAAATAACACATATGGTGTTACGGGTCAATTTTGACCCATATATATTTAGATCAAAAAAGGCAAAAAAGTTTTTTGTTTTTTTTCAGCAATATAACTTTAATGCAAACTGAAACAACAGGTCTGATCACTCTGGTCTCTCTGTTGTGAAATCTGAGGACTCTTGATATCATTTGAAATGTCTGAAGTGACACTGTTGCCCAGAAAATGTTTCTGCCTGTCGATGCACCCCTAAACTTAGTACTTAGCAGACCTAGTACATACTTAGACATAGACATAAGTGGCCTCATTTCAGGAACTGTACACTCCAGCAAGAAGAAGAACACCAATGGAAACACCCAGGTATTCCTCATCAATGTCTTTCCACATGTTGCCATAGACATTTTTTCCTTCAAGGTTCATGATGATGATTCTTTTTAGTGTCAATGGCACAAATAGCTCAAATTATGTCTTGATGTCACTGGCTCTGGTCACAGTAAACCTCGTTTGTGTATTCCAGGGGTCATTTTGATGACATTTGCAGCAGCTGCCCTGCCATGTACATCATCTGGGCTCCAAAAGATCTTACCATTTTTGGACGTGAATCATTCAGCAGGAGCAACTTCAGTGCCAGTAACCTCCTCATCAGACTCATCAGATCTGTCTGTGTCTTGTGAATGAGACTCCACATTTTCTTCCTCCTTAGAAACCTGCTCATCTGAATCGCTATCCTGTTCTGTGTCCTATACCTCTTTTTCACCAAAAACATGATCCAGAACTTGGCTCATTTAAAATCTACTCATTTTTTTCATGCTGCAAATAAATGTAAATGTGCACTCTTCAAGTCGAATGGCCTGTCAGTGTGAATTCAACCTTACATGTTTGGACATGCCCATCTTTGCTTGATTTGTTTTTGTGCAGTTATATTTGAAAACCAAGCAAAATGAGAATCCTCTAAAGCTCACAAGATTAGGAGAGGAGTGTCTGTCAGGTGACGGATATTGCTTTATAATCATATTATTATCTGGGTCGAAACAGACCTTAACAACACAAAGGTTGAAAGGTAATTTCAACCAGAGCATTTTATAATTTAGTAAATATTTTGTTTGTCTGTTTTATTTTGTTGAAATAGAGGTTCATGACAAAGTTAAAAAGCTTTGGTGCAATAAACAAATTTATGTGATACTTCTGTGCATTTAAAATTTAAAACAGGTCGATGGCAACCCTAACACAAGAGGGGGGTTAAATGAAAGACCTATCTGGCATTTTAGAGACAGATTTTCACATAATTCACAGACCTCATGGTGCTGTTTTTATTATTGTTTACTTAAGTAAATGGCTCCCTCAGATCATGACTTTTAAGAGCCAAACCATGACAAAATGTTAATTCACACAGGAGGACTGGAGTCTACTTTTGGCAGCCACTTAATTTTTCAAAATTACTTTGCTTTCGATGGTGACTTCATCCCATGTGGCCATTAAACAGCTACTGTTTAATAGTGATGGTGTGTGTGTGTGTGTGTGTGTGTGTATGTGTGTGTGTGTGTGTGTGTGTTTGTGTGTGTTTGTGACACAGAGAGAGTGTAGTGTGCGTGTGTGTGTGTGTGTGTGTGTGTGTAAACACTGGGCTCAGTTCCCCATTTAAACTGTGATTAATAGCCTAAATGAAACATGAGGGAAATAATTTCTCTCAGTGTTAAATAGATTTTCTATTTACTGCTTTCCCCACTGTCACTCTTTTGTCATTTTTGGCTTTGTTATTATTTATACAAATAATGCATCAAATGCACCTTAATGCTCATTATCTGTCAGGGTGTGGTGGTTAGCACTGTTGCCTCACAGCTAGAAGGTCTTGGGTTCGAATGCCAGTTGGGGCAGAGGTTGGGGTCTTTTGTGTGGAGTTTGCATGTTCTCCCAGTCCCCTGGTATTCCAGTTTCCTCCCACAGTCCAAAGTCAGCTAGGACAGGCTCCAGTCTCCCCATGACCTTCTGTGGAGGACTAAGCAGTAGAAAATGATGGATGGGTGGATTTTTTAGGACTTTCTAAGGTAGCCATAATTAGCCTTTCAACAAAGGGTAACAAAGCCCTAAAATTAATCATGGACAAATTTGACTCCTTTTTGTATATGTATGGCAGGATATGGAGAGATGTGTTTGTATGCATCATCTTTTATGTTTGTAGTTATGCTTGGGGTGAAGATTTGTAATGACATGCCAACACTTAAGAAGTAACATTAGCCAAATTGATCCATAATTTAAGGTTTCATTTTACCCCAAAATACAGCTTTCATGTAACATGACCTGAAAGAAGAATCACAGATCATGGTTTCTTTGAATGGATTACAGTTGCTTCTACCTTTTTGTTGTTGGTATAGTGGTTCCTAAATGTTCTTCTCTTTATGTTTTAATAACTAATTGTCTAAATTAATTTAACTAATTGAAGTAATTGTCTACCTTGTCTACTAGCTATTCATGTTAGGCCCCCAACCCTTGACTGAATCTAAACTCTCTAAAAATTTCTACTTGTGTTTCTTCACGAGGGCAGTCTGTAAATGTGTTTGTTACTTTTTGAGGGTGCTAAACCTTCACATACAAAAATAGTATTCTCTCTTACATTGGCTTGGATGAAACTGAGTATTGATGAGTATTTGTGGTCTTTCTGCCATTGTGATGGTTGCAACATTTCTGTAGGCAATATATAATATTCCATAATTCATGAACTACTGTTCTAAATCTTAAATTCCAAAAGGGAAAGATGTGAAAAAGTATTTTCTGGCCCCACCTAATCTTCACCTGAAGTTGGCACCTATGTTAACTACTAATGTGGCTTTGCACACACACAGTTTTAGACACTACTCAGATGAGGAGATGGGTGAGTAGCTACTAACCACTGACATTTTGGCATACTGATTTTAATGAAAGTGAAATAATGTAAATCATGTACATACACACATATATGTACGTACACTCACATATATATACACGTGTATATATACATGCATGAGTGTGTGTGTATTATATGTACATTTATACACACATACACACAGAGGGAGGGAGGAAGGAAGAGAGAGGGAGACGGAGAGAAGTAAATTCTAATGAACAGGAGCACTAGTGACTGCCACTGTTGCCTCTGCCTGTCTATTATGTTGCTGTGTCACTGTTGCTATGAGAATGTGGATCTCTTAATCAATAGAAAGCGCTGTCAGTGTTGCCAGGAAGCTACCCATGAAAAAAAAATAAAAGGAACAGAAGAATGTGAGAGATCAAATATGTACAATGATGTGTAATTCCATAAATAAAAGAGTTGGAAATTCATGATACTGTCATGAACTGACACGGTTGCCTCACTGCAAGAAGGCCTCATGTTCAAATACCGGTTGGGATGGAGGCTGTGGTCTTTCTCTGTGGAGTTTGCATGTACTCCCGGCAATCTGGCTTCCTCCAACAGTCTAAAAACATGCACAACTGGGGATTAGGTTAATTGGTACATTGACTATACGTATGAATGTGAGTGTGAATGCTTGTTTGTCTCTTTGTGTTAGCCCTGAGACTGGCTGGCGTCCAGTCCAGGATGTACCCTGCCTTCAACTGGGATAGGCTTCAGTCCCCCTTAACCCTCTAAATATTTAATTTAAATGGCACTAATCATATTATGCCCTGTATGGCAAATATTGAAGCAGTGAGCGTACAAAAGCTAGACAACTGAAGGGTGTGGCTTCATCTTATAAAAGGCCTGGTGCAGTTTGGTTTTGTTTCTCTCATACCACCACACACACACACACACAAATACAGTCCTTACAGCCACCTAGACAGTACATTTGGTTGACCACACACCACGAGATTCTGGCTGGTTGTAGTTTTGATAAATAAAAAAGTTTAACATAATCATAATGCTCAAAAGTGTATTTTCTCCTTTGTTTCAACCTTTGAAGCCAGTGTTGTAATGGATGCCACACTGTAAAAAGCAAGCTTTAAGTTTCAATAGAGAATAGGTCCAATGTGTGATCCATATCAGCAATATGGATTCAGGCCCAACAAAATAGTCTATTTTGTTTTCTTTTTCCTCTTCTTCTGTTTAGTTTATTAGTTTTACAGTTTTAGACAGTTTGCAACTAGTGAACATAGGGGCATTATTGCCCGTAGGCACCTTTTTGATTGATCCTGTTTACAGCCCACAAGAGAAGAGGAGCAGTCCACGATAGAGCACAAAACTGGATTTCAATAGGTTGGGCAGATGGGCTTTCATTCTGAATAAGAAAAGGCTTTTATATGCCACAGAGAAAACATATTTTGCTATGCTAACTGAACAGTATGCATTCAATCTCAAAACTAAGAAACTGGCAAAAATCTAATGATTTTTAGATTGTAAGACAACTGATAAAGCAAGTCATTAAACAATTATGATCTTGCACTTTTATGGTCCAAGTAATATGTTTGTCATTTTGAGCTATGTTTTGGCATAGCTCAAAACATAGCTCAAAATGACAAACATATTGAGCTATGTTTTGGCATCTGCTGATCCTTGTCTCCTTCTCCCTCTCTCAGGCAGGGCAATCCAGCGAGGTGGGGCAGAGGTGCTCAGGAACAGGGACACACCTGTAACTCCTTAGCTAATCAGCCAGCTTTTTAAGCTGCCTCCAGGCATGTTCCAGTGCCAGACGATTTTTGCTCCTGTGTCTGATACATGTCATGAGAAGCCTTTTCGAATCTTTGGTTGTTTAAGGATTCTATACCCATCGTCCGAGTAGCTAGTGAACTTTGTTGTTAGTTAGCAATTGCGTTTAGCCTCTGTGGCCTTATTATTTAACCTGCAGCCTGCCACATATGCTACACACCAGGCAATCACCTGGTCCCTAGCTATCACCACCCATCAATTTAATATTCTCAAGAACTACACTCAGTTTTCAACGGAGATTAAACAATTGTTTGACCACCTTGTAAGAGGTCAGCAGGCTGTGAGTCAGTTACTGGACCTGCAGCAAGGTAGAGATCCGGTTCACAATATGCCGCTTCCAAATTCTGGCAGCTGAGAGTGGAGCACCTCACACAACACTCCTGAGCAGTGCCCAGAACTACCCCAACGTTCGGGGGACAAACCCATGCAACTGGGACAGATGCACTTGGACAACATGGAATTTAGCACCAGCTCTGCCTCTACTGCAGTAACGATTTCCGCCAACTCTGTCAGGTACAATCCATGCTCCACAACTCTCTCTGCTGATCCAAGTCCTGGTGGACTTGGGCACAGATGATTTTATAGACACTGCATTTATCAATAGATATAATTTAATGGTTAGAGATGGTGACTAAAAGAAGTTCATGCCATTGATGGAACACTGTTGGAAATTGTTACACATAAGAGAGAGCCACTAGAACTAGTCCTCTTGAGTAATCATCACAAGTATGTAGAGTTGTTTGTGATCTCTTACTCATCGGCATATGTCATCCTGGGCATGCCTTGGCTTCAGAGACACAACCCCCAGATAGACAGGGGAACATCCAGCATCTGGGGCTGTCACGCCCACTGTCTACAGTCAGCAGTCACGGCTAGGACCACTGATATTTCCCCATCGCAAATAGACTTAAAGGTGCCTCAGAATACCGCAGCCTGAAGGAAGTCTTTAGCAAATACTCAGTGTGTATGCTTCCCCCACACCATCCATATGACTGTGCCATTGATCTGCACCCTGGGGCTCCCTTCCCCTCTAAGCAGCTGTATAATCGTTCCAAGCCAGAACGGGAGGCCATGGAGAGGTATATAACTGACTTGGTGGCAGTAGGTCTGATTTGCCCCTCCTCTTCTCCAGTGAGGGTAGGGTTCTTCTTTATGGACAATTGTTGGACAGTACTCTACATCCATGCATTGATTATACCTGTTTAAATGAAATAACTGTTAGGAATAAACACCCTCTTGCTCTAATTTACTCTGTTTTCAACCCCCTCCATGAGGCCAAGATCTTCACCAAGCTGGACTAACACAATGCTTACCACCTGGTCAGGATCTGTGAGGAGGACAAGTGGAAGATGGTGTTAAATACGCATTTGGAGCATTTCAAATACTTGGTTATGCCATTTGGGTTGACCAATGTACCCACCGTATTCCAGGCAATGGTTAATGACATATTGAGAGACCTTTTGAACTGAGTGGTGTTAGCCTATATCAGGGGTCTCAAACTTGTGGCCAGGAAGGATATTTCATAAAACAGTGCATGTTACAGGTTGCAAGTATTGTCTGCCCTGAAACAAAGGGTCGGTTTAGCAACAGCATTTCAGCCAACACAGTGACAGAGCGCATTTCTGACATGTCAGAGATCAACTGCATGAGAAAGCTAACCATTTTCTGTCACGTTCTCGCGGGGACGGAGGGTGGATCCAGACGCAGGCACAGGGTAACGGGGGAAAACAAAGGTTTATTTACGGTCAAAAACACAAAATGCTCCTCAGCGCAGGAGGGAAAAGGGCTCTCGGGCCAACACAAAACACCCGCGAGGGGGAAAAGTCAGGGAACAACAAACAACCTCCCCGCGTACCGGGATGTCTGGGCAACGGACAAGCGGGGAGTCTGGACGCACAGGAGTTACCGTGATACAGGCTGGAAGGAGAGTCCAGGGTGAGTCGACGGCAGGGTCCAGCACAGGAAACAGGCGAGGGAGAACTCCATAAAACAACATCCACAAGACAAACAAACAAACCAACAAACAACAAAACGACGGGGACGGGCCTTATGAAGCCTGGGTAATCCTGGGATCCAGCGCAGGTGCGCGGCCTCCTGCTGGTCCCAGAACAGGGTTGGCACCCCCTATGGGGAAGGAGGAGCGCCAGGCCCTGACAGTACCCCCCCCTCAACGGGTGCCTCCTGGCGCCCAAACTGTCTTGACGGGGGGAGCCGCGGGGGAAAGCCCGGAAGTCGTCTCCGTCCCGGATGTGGCGCTGCAGAGCCCACGACCGTTCCTCGGGACGGCATTCTCCCCCGTCCATTGGGCGCTGCCATCCTCGGTCCCTCCGGCGGACGTCCAAAATCTTGGCCGGTGGAGGCAGGTCTGAATCCCCCACCGGCTCGGACCGGGAGACGTGGAAGGCGGGGCGGGCCCCCAAGGATGCCTCGAGCCCCAGCCGCACCGCCGTGGGGTTGATGCCTCCAACAGCCTCGCAGAGTCCCCCTCCTCCCCACGAAGAGCCGAGTGGGCGCCTTGGGGTACAGCGCCGGGTTGCCTGGGGCTAGGGGGAGAGGGTTAACTGCAGGGGAGACGCATGTACCTGCTACCCGGTTCCCCTGTGTCGGTGCAGAAGCGCCCTGATCGACGAAGCTGCGGCCTCCTCATCCTGCAGACTCAGGGGGACCAGCGGAATCCGGGGGGACTGCAGACCCCGGGGGAACCATGGGCCCTGGGGAATCCGGGGCACCTAGGGAATTCGGGGGGACTGCGTACCCAGGGGGAACTATGGACCCTGGGGTACTTGGGGCACCTAGGGAATCTGGGGGAACTCCCGAACCTGAGGGAACCCCGGAACTTGGGGCACCTTCGGACTCTGGGGGAACTAGGGAATCTGGGGGAACCAGGGAACCTGGAGCACCTACGGGATCTGGGGAGACTACGGAATCTGAGGGAACCCCGGAACTTGGGGCACCTCCAGAATCTGGGGGAACTAGGGAATCTGGGGGAACCCCGGAACCCGGGGCACCTCCGGGATCTGGGGGAGACTACGGGACCTGGGGAGACTGGGGAACCTGAACCTTGGGGGACTGGAGAACCTGAACCTTGGGGGACTGGGGAACCTGAACCTTGGGGGACTGAACCTGGGGAGACTGGGGAACCTGAACCTGGGAAGACTCGGAAACCTGAACCTGGGGAGACTGGGGAACCTGAACCTGGGAAGACTGGGGAACCTGGGAAGAATGTCTCCTCTTCTTCGCCCGGGGTTTGCAGCTGACGTGAATGGCAACGGGGGTCAGCTGAGCCGGGCCCGGTGACGAATGCAGCCTCTGCTCCTCCAGCAGCAGCCGCCTCCTGAAGGAGCTGATCTCCGAGTCGAGAAGCAGCTTCTCTTCCAGCAGGGTCTCATAGTCCACCTGCTGGCGGAGTATCTGGCTCCTCATGGTCGACAGCTCCTCTTCCTTCTGGTGAAGGGTCCGCTGCCACATCTCTCGCTCCTGGTCCCCGGTCTTCTGCAGGTCCTGCAGCTGACGCTCGTGGTCCCAACGGAGCCGCTGCATCGCCTCCACCAGTCTGTCCTCAAACTCCCGCTGGCGTCCTAAGTCCACCTCTGCCAGCCGAGTCTTGTGGCAACTCTGGATCTCCCGGACCTCCTGCTCACAGGCGTTCCTCTGCAGGTCCAGCTGCTCCTTCAGGGCTCGCACTTGGTTCTCCATCCCCACTCTTTGCTGGATCTCCACAGACACCTGGTTCCGGAGAACAGTGAGGGCGTCGCCGAGGTTCCTGTTTTCGGACAGGAGCTTACCGTAATCAGCATCCTTGGCGACGAGGGTCGACTCCAGGCTCTGCCTCTGGGCCAGGGCGTTGGCCGCATCACCCTCCAACCCGTGGCACCTGACTTGGAGTCTCTCCTTTTCTTCACCGAGGTCCTTGAGAGCGGTCTGCCGCCGGGCCTCCTCTGCTGCCAGCCCCTCCAGTGACCTGCGGATATCAGCCAGCTCCCCCTCGTACTGCTTCCGCAGGTCACCCAGCTCCTGGCTCTTGGACCTGTCCCTGTCATCCAACTGCTGCTGCAGGGACGAGCGCTCGCTCTCCAGCTTCTGGACCCGCTGGATGTACTTGGCCAGGAGGTCTTTGAGGTGCTGGAGATCGTCCCGCTTCTGCCGGTCTGGTCTGGCCACTGAGGAGGTTGCGCTGCTGCTGGACTGGCGTGAGGAGGGTCCCGTTGGTCCAGGGCTTGGGGAAGACCCCGCCAGCAGCGTGAGCGCGGCCACCTCCTGGTGGAGCAAGGCCATCATGTCATCGGCCCTCATGAGACGCACCTGGCTGTCCCGGATGAGGGCCTCCTCTGGGGCGTGCCTGCTGGGTCCATTTTTTGGTCGGGTCGTTATGTCACATTCTCGCGGGGACGGAGGGTGGACCCAGACACAGGCACAGGGTAACGGGGGAAAACAAAGGTTTATTTACGGTCAAAAACACAAAATGCTCCTCAGCGCAGGAGGGAAAAGGGCTCTCGGGCCAACACAAAACACCCGCGAGGGGGAAAAGTCAGGGAACAACAAACAACCTCCCCACGTACCGGGATGTCCGGGCAACGGACAAGCGGGGAGTCTGGACGCACAGGAGTTACCGTGACACAGGCTGGGAGGAGAGTCCAGGCTGAGTCGACGGCAGGGTCCAGCACAGGAAACAGGTGAGGGAGAACTCCATAAAACAACATCCACAAGACAAACAAACAAACCAACAAACAACAAATCGAAGTAGCCTTCTGCTGTCGGGGACGGGCCTTATGAAGCCCGGGTAATCCTGGGATCCAGCGCAGGTGCACGGCCTCCCGCTGGTCCCAGAACAGGGTTTGGCGCCCCTATGGGGAAGGAGGAGCGCCAGGCCCTGACATTTTCATTCATATTCACTAGTTCTTGATGAGAGCACTGACGTCACTGACACTGCGCTGCTCAAAAAATATGTCCGTAGAGTTGATGACAATTTTGAAGTGATGGAGGAGTTGCTCACAATGGGCCTCATTCACCAATATGTTCTTAAGAATCTTCTTAGATTCTTTATTAAGTTGTTCTTAATAAGTTCCTTAAGAAAACCCTACGTCAGATTCATCAACGCGTTCGTAAGCCTCAGAAATGTTTGCAGAGAGCACGTGCCAGGTGAGTCTAATTAACATACGATTAGCATTAATGCCCATAAAAGGAGCTGCAGCAGGGCCCTGTAGACAGAGCAAAAAGCAGCACAATGTCCAAAGCAAATCTTTTTAAAGAGAATCAAGACTGAGTCATACGTTAGATGAATAAACGTAATCTAAGCAGGTTTTATAACAAAAATAAATAATTACCTTCTCTGGTTTGTACAGCAATTTGCCACCTGCTGTGTCCAAACACATCCAGCGCCCCTTTAAAATGCCGATGTTGCGTTCAATGGTGGAGCGACTGCACACATGCATCTGATTGAATAAAATTTCCTGTGGAGTCTGAGGGTTGGTCAGTGGTGTCAACAGCCAGGGATCATCAGTATTATGCAGCAGTGCATCTGCGGTCGCACCCAAAAGGCAGAGGAAGAACTTTGAACTTTGAAAGTTGTAGATCATTTGACTAAATGATTGTGCTTTTTGTCCTTGTGGAGCCTCTGTAATTCGGTTGACGTATGCGGAACTGACATGCACTTTTTTCATTCTACCTGTCGGCGTGCACTATTCAGGGACATACACGAAGTTCTGGTGTGTACACACAAATAAACAAGAAGCTTGCTACAGCTGTCCAAGCTTTCACGCGTCCGGCGTCTGCTTGTTTTACATGGTGTCAGACTACGGCACGAACTTTTCGCCTGCGGAGACCGTGTCTTTGTTCCCGCACTGCCCAGCTGTTTGGAGGATGTCGGAGGGGTTTCGCCGACCAGATCCCCTCCTTTTCAACTAAATGTCGCCGAGAACTGGCGGGTTTTTGAGAGGGAATATGATATCTTTATCGCTGCCGCACACTACGACAAGCCGGCCAAGACCAGGGCCTACATCCTCCTTAACATCGCGGGACCGGAAGCCATCGAACGGGAGCGCTCCTTCATCTACACGGCTGAGGTGCGCGCGCCGGGAGTCGACGGCGCACCGGGCGTCATGATCACCCCGGCAGAGTCAAGGGAAGACCCGGAATGTTTGAAGGCAAAGTTTCGAGAAATCTGCAACCCCCAACACAACAGGACGTTGGAGAGACACAAGTTTCACACAAGAAATCAAAAGCCAGGCGAGGGCATTGAATCTTTCATCAGTGATCTGAGGATCAAGGCCAAAACATGCAACTTTGGAGAGCTAACTGACGAACTGATCTGTGACCGTATCGTCTGTGGAATTATTAGTGATCCCCTGAGGAAGTCCTTGTTAAGAGACTGTGAGCTAACACTAGCCAAGGCTATTTCGACCTGCCGCATCCACGAAATGACGGAGGAGAGCAGCAACCACAGAGCAGCAACCACACAGGCCACCAGTGTCTATGCGGTGAAGCCTGTTTTGAACAGAACGCAACAGAAACGCACGCCCGCTCCACAAACCATCACAACCTGCAACAACTGTGGCGGGAACCACGTGGCTGAACGTGAGAAATGCCCAGCCTTTGGACAGCAGTGTCATTATTGCAGAAAGTTAAATCACTACAAGAGCTGCTGCAGATCTCGACCAGTGGGCCAGAATAATACAAACAGAAGAGCATCCAGACAATCTGTACATGAAGTGGAGGTTGACCACAACTCTACATGCGAAGATGACACATTCCATGTGGATGGCGTCGATGTGGACAACTACGTGGACTGCATCAGCTCCCACACAAGTGACAATGATGAAGGATTCGTCACAATTCACATTAATGGCAAGCCAACTGAGATCAAGGTCGACACAGGAGCAAAATGCAGCGTCATGTCGCTCGAAACTTTCAAATTAGTGGCCAATGGCGAACAGCTCGTCAGGCAAAGGACAGCCACTAATCTAGTTGCTTATGGTGGCACAAAAATCGAAACCAGTGGTATGGTCACACTGCCATGCTACCTATAGGAACAATGTCACTTCTTGCCCTTTTTCATTGTTGACAAAGGGGTGCAGCCACTGCTAGGTTTCCGTGCCTGTAAAGAAATGGGCATCGTCCAGATGAGCCCTGATGTCCATCATGTCAACACAGAGGACGGTTTCAGCTCACATATTCTGTCTAAATACAAAGACCTGTTCAGTGACGAGCTTGGGAAGCTCCCACTCACATACTCGATGACAGTCGATTCCAGTATACAACCTGTGGTCCGACCACCTCACCGCATCCCTGTCGCGATGCAAGAAAGGGTAAAGGCCGAACTTGAGCGCATGCAACGCATAGGTGTCATTACACCAGTCTCCCAGCCCACCGATTGGGTCTCCTCCATGGTTGCGGCACACAAAAAAGACAAGGAAGAGATCAGACTGTGCATCAACCCAAAGGATCTCAACACAGCATTAAAAAGGCCCCATCATCCCATGCGCAGTGTTGAGGAGGTTGCAGCTCAGATGGCAGGAGCAACTGTTTTCTCTGTGTTAGATGCGAAAAACTCTTTTTGGCAAATACCCCTTGAAAAGAAATCCTCAATGTTGACCACATTCAGCACCCCATTTGGGCGCTACAGATTCCTTCGGATGCCTTTTGGCATAAACTCTGCAAGTGAAGTGTTTCAGTGCTCCATGGAACAACTGTTTACAGGTTACCCGTGCTCAGTCATCGTTGATGACATCATCATTGGAGGCCGGGACATGGCTGAACATGATGCCAACCTAAAAAAGGTGCTCGACCGCGTGAGGGAGGTCAATCTCAAGCTAAATCCAACTAAGTGCAAATTCCGCCTGGACCAAGTTTGCTATGTGGGCCACATCTTCACCAGCAATGGCCTAAAGGCAGACCCCTCCAAAACAGCAGCGATCAACGACATGCCAGTCCCCACGGATGTCACTGCTATACAACGCTTCCTCGGGATGGTAAACTACCTCAGTAAGTACATCCCAAATCTGAGCGAGATCGCAGCGCCACTGCGGAAGTTGACCCATAAAGACACTGCTTGGTGCTGGCTCCCACAACACCAGGCGGCATTTGACCAACTCAAGTCATGTCTGTCCAGCCCAGCGGTGCTGGCATACTACAACGTCAAGAAGCCAGTCACACTCACCTGCGATGCATCCCGCTATGGCCTGGGAGCTGCATGCATGCAAAGTGACAGACCGGTGGCGTTCGCATCTCGCACCCTCACAGACACTGAGACAAGATACGCTCAAATATAGAAGGAGCTCCTTGCTGTCGTGTTTGCCTGCACAAAATTCAGAGACTATATATATGGGAAGCCTGTTGTTGTGGAGACCGATCACCAGCCCCTGGTAACTATACTGAAGAAACACATTCACACTGCCCCAGCCCGTCTCCAGAGAATGCTGCTTCAGTTGCAAAGCTATGACATAACCTTGGTATACAAGAAGGGCAAACACATGTATTTGGCGAACACCCTGTCCAGGGCTCCGGATCCACACGCTCCCCAGAACCCCAAACACCACACCTCTTTTGACATCATGTCAGTCAGTTACATCTCCACCGCTCGCCTGGAGGAACTCAGACAACACACGGCAAAGGATGAGGTACTACAGGCCCTCAATGCAATCATCCACCGAGGGTGGCCGGACAGGCAGAGCCAGCTTCAACCCACCATCAGAGTCTTTTTTCCCTACAGAGATGAACTGAATGAAGAGGATGGAATCATCATGAAGGGCCATAAAACAGTCATCCCCCATTCTCTCCACAAGGAATACATCAGCATAGTGCACAAGGGCCATCCAGGTGTTGACGCAACCAAGTGCAGAGCTAGAGGAGTCATGTTTTGGCCGTCAATGTCAAAGGACATCACAGAACAACTAGTCTCATGTGCAGTGTGCAACAGCACCAGAGCCCACCAGCAAAAGGAACCCCTTCTGCCCCACCAAGTTCCCGACCTCCCATGGTCCACAGTGGCCACAGATATTTTCGACTGGCATGGCAAACACTACCAGGTGCTTGTGGATTCGTACTGGGTGGTTCGAAATAGACCTCCTCCCCGACATTACGTCATCGACAATAATCTCCAAACTGAAGAGGCACTTCTCAGTCCATGGCACGCCCCACATCCTGTCTCTGACAATGCCAGATAATACAGCAGTCAGCATTTCAAGAATTTTGCCAAGTAATGGGATTTCATCCATGCCACCAGCAGCCCTGAATTCCCCCAGTCAAATGGGCTTGCAGAGAGGGCCGTCCAAAGTGCCAAAGGGTTGCTAGAGAAATCCTACAGAGATGGAACAGACACTTTCCTCAATCTCCTAAATCTCAGGAACATTCCCCGTGATACCACACTCGGCTCCCCTGCTGCACGTCTGATGTCACGTCAGACTCGCGCAGCCATTCCAGTGTGTCACAAACTGTTGGAACCAGCCCCGAAGGACACCAGACGGGTCAGCACCCGTCTCCTCGACAAGAGGCTCACATCAAAGCACCACCACGACAAGTCCAGCCGTCCACTGCTGCCACTAGCAGAGGCACAGGTGGTTCGTATGCAGACCGCCAAGGGATACAACCGTTTCGGGATAGTAAAAGAGGCCTGCGGGGAGCCACGCTCCTACGTCATCCAGTCCAATGGCGGGCTGTACAGGAGGAACCGCCGCCACATCCTTCCAGTTGCTGAACCACCGCCACCACAGTTCCACGCAGCCGACCCAGCCGCCCGCCTTGCCGACCCCTCCCTGACGGTCAGCCTCCCACCCACACCACCACAAACACCGGAGCCATCTGACACACTGTCACGACACACATCTCCTGCCCGCCGTCCCCATCCGACACCCATGGCACACTCACCAACTGGGGACTGTGATGCTTACAAAACACGCTCTGGCCGCATTTGCAGACCGAACCCAAGGTACATGCAGTGATGCACAACTGCCTCATGGACTTTCTCTCATGCACGCACGCACCTGGGCCGGTTTGCATAGCCCTGTGAACTGTTTTTTTTTTTGTGAGACTGTTTGTTAAAAAAAAAAAAAAAAAGTGGGAGACATTGTTGGTTGTGTTTACATTATGTTTGGATGTTTAAGATCTATGTTTCGGTCATTCATCAATGCAAAGTTGCTGCTGCTAACATTGAGTTCTTTCTGGAATAGGACATCTGTGCATGCCATCGTTATCTGTAAAAAAAGAAAAAAAAAAAATGTTCTTTGATCGTTATATATTGTTCAACAAGAAGAGCAGGCTAAAGGAAAGGGATGTAGATCATTTGACTAAATGATTGTGCTTTTTGTCCTTGTGGAGACTCCGTAATTCGGTTGACGTATGCGGAACTGACATGCACTTTTTTCATTCTACCTGTCGGCGTGCACTATTCAGGGACGTACACGAAGTTCTGGTGTGTACACACAAATAAACAAGAAGCTTGCTACAGCTGTCCAAGCTTTCACGCGTCCGGCGTCTGCTTGTTTTACAAAAGTGTTTAACTGTGAGAAAATGTTAAAGCCTGTGAGAAAAGTGTATAAAAGTGTGTGGTTAGGGGTTTTACAGCCTTAAAAACTGTAAAATAATTGTAAAAAATAAAGCTGTTTACTTCGCGGATTTCGTCTATAGCAGGTTATTTCCGGAACGTAACCCCCGTGATAGGGTTCACTGTATTGAATTTTATTGAACTGCACAAGAGAAGAAAACACAACTATGCCAACAGTTTGACAGTGTGATGTCTGATGTGGTGAAAATGTGGATTTTTGAGTTAAGAGCAGAAGTGAAAGCTTTCATGGAGAAGATGGGATGGCTGTTTCTATACTAAGTGATCCTCAAAGGCTGATGGACTTAGCTTTTCCTGTTGACATCACCCAGCAGTTGAATGTAGATAACAAGACGTTACTAGGTCAGGGCCAGCTTGTCAGTGCTACATATGACAATGTCAGTGCATTCTCCAAAAAGCGTGTGTTATGTAAAGCCCAGCTTTCTCAGACAAACCTCTGCCATTTCCCAACATGCAAAGCACTCATGGATTCAGGCACATAATTCAGGGGTGAGATGTATGCTGCCACCATTAGAAAGCTGCAGGAATAATTTGATCACAGGTTTGAAAACTTCAAGACACCCAGAGCCACTTTTCACATATTTGCTGACCCCTTTACCTTTGATTTAGAAGATGCCCCCCTGACCTGCAGATGGAGCTAATTGACCTACAGCGCAATTCTGTCCTCAAAACCATGCCTTTTTTGGCAGCACCTATCTGTGTGAAAAGCTCTTCTCCACAATGAACTTTAATAAGTCAAAGTTCAGGTCCAAACTTAAAGCTGAGCACCTTAAAGCCATAATGAGGGTCTCAGTTGCTTCCTCCCTCAAGCCAAATGTTGCTCAGCTGTGTGAGAGGAAATGCTGCCAAGTCTCTGGCAGCAAGGAGTAGGAAGAAGTAAAGCCTATATTCTGAAGGACTGTTATGTTCTGCATGTTCTGACTTGTTAATACTCAAGATTTAGAAGGTTGGATCAGTTGAACTTTGTTTTGAAAATATTTTAAAATGTTTTTTGTGAAATACTTGATGTGGCCCGCCTCACCCAGACTCTACCTCCAGCAGCCCCCAGGTAAGTTGAGTTTTAGACCCCTGGTCTATATAGACATTATCATAATTTTCTCTCGGGAAAATGATTTTCTCTCGGGAAAATCAGTATAATGAATGAATAAATCAGAGGGAATTTACTGCTGTGTTTCTGGCCGCTGTTTACATCCCCCCGCGAGCCAATCCTACGGAGGCACTCGGCAAACTCCACGACATCATCAGCTCATCCTGACGCTGTTTTTATCGTCGCTGGTGACTTTAATCACTGCAACTTACGGACTGTACTGCCAAAATATTACCAACATGTGGACATTCCCACCCACGAGAAGAACACACTGGATCATGTTTACAGCAATATACGGGATGCCTATAGGGCTGCACCCCGCCCCCACTTCGGACTCCCAGATCGCATCTCCCTGTTCCTGTACCCGGCGTACAGACAAAAACTGAAACAAATGAACCCTGTCAACAAACAGGTAAGACTCTGGACCCAAGAGACTGAGAGTATCCTGCAGGACTGTTTTGCTAGGACAGACTGGGATGTGTTTGAGACGGCAGCCACTTTGGAGGACTCCTCTGTCAGTGTACAGGACTATGCTGAGTATGTGACTGGGTACATCAGCACATGTGTTGAAAACATCGTGCCCACCATACAAATCAGAAAGTTCCCCAATCAGAAGCCCTGGATCACCAGTCAGGTACGCCACATGCTGCGTGCTCGCTCTCTTGCATTTAGATCAGGCAACGAGACAGAGTACAAAGCTGGGAAGTATGGACTGAGGAAAGCCATCACAGCTGCTAAGAGGCAGTATAGGGAGAAGCTGGACGGCTTCTACTCCACTGCTGACACCGGGCGAATGTGGCAAGGCCTGCAGCACATCACAGATTACAGGCCCACCAACAGCACCATCAGCTCCACAGACATCCTGCCTGATGACCTCAACCTCTTCTACACCTGTTTTGAGACCTCCAGCCCCCACACAGAGAGGAGGCACACACACACCGGGTCCACTCAACCCCCCTCCCCCCCACCAACCATCTCATCAGACCAGGTACACAGAGCTCTGAGGAAGATCAACCCCCGCAAGGCAGCAGGACCAGACTGCATTCCTGGGAGAGCTCTCAGAGCATGTGCTAATGAGCTGGCTGATGTTCTCACCTCCATTTTCAACCTTTCCCTCAGCCGAAGCATTGTTCCCTCCTGCTTCAAGACCACAATCATTGTTCCCCTCCCCAAAAAGAGCCCACCCACATACATCAATGACTATAGGCCAGCACTCACTCCAATCATCATGAAGTGTTTTGAGAGAGTGGTGCTGGCCCACATTCAGAACAGCATACCAGACACCCTGGACCCCCTGCAGTATGCCTACCGGCCCAACAGGTCCACCTCTGACGCCATTGCTGCCGCCCTCCACTACTCCCTCTCCCACCTGGAAAACAAAGACTCTTACATCAGGATGCTCTTTGTTGACTACAGCTCTGCCTTTAACACAGTCATCCCTCACAGGCTCACCGACAAACTGTCCTCACTTGGTCTGCACTCCACCCTCTGTGACTGGCTCCTTGACTTTCTGACTGGCAGGCCCCAGTCTGTCAGAATCGGTAACAGGACCTCAGCAAGCATTACAACAAACATGGGCACCCCACAGGGATGTGCCCTCAGTCCCATCCTCTACACCCTGTTCACACATGACTGTGTCGCCTCCCACAAGGACAACATCATCCTGAAGTTCGCTGACGACACCGCAGTGATAGGACGCATCACCGGCAGAGAAGATCATCTGGACTCCACTGCCCTCCCTGCAGAGCATCTACCACCACAGAGTCCACAGCAGAGCTGCCTCCATCCTGAAGGACCGCACCCACCCCCAGCACGGTCTGTTCACACTTCTACCCTCAGGCCGGAGGTACAGAAGTGTGAAATGCAGGACCACCAGACTAAAGAACTCTTTCTTCCCCGCTGCAATTAGACTCCTAAACAGCTGACAGGAGTTCACATGACTGGTTACCTTACTCTCCATTTGCACATGCACAATTGCACTTTTTACTTCCATTTGCACATGCACAATTGCACATTACACAATTGTACTGCACCGCTACTTGCCGTGGCAAATTTGTAAATTTCTTCTTAAATTTCTATTTCATATTTCTTTTTATACATGCCAGGCATTCTGTGGACAGCAAAGTAAGAATTTCATTGTACAGGGAACATTCTTCCATACTGTGCACATGACAATAAACACTTTGAATCCTTGAATCCTTGAATCCTTGAATGCTGTCACTCCCTCAAGGAGCACATTGACCATGTCCTGCACAGGCTCTTGGAAAACAGATTATATGTTAAGGCAGAAAAAATTTCATGTGGAAAATGTTAATTTCCTCAGGAATGTGGTGGAGAAGGGACAGCACAGAGCAGACCCAGCCAAGATGGAACTGGTAAGGAATTGGTCCCAGATGTTCACTAGCACTCCTGTTGAGGTTGATGCCTCAGACCTCGGGGTCGGGGCTGTCCTCTCCCAACATCTGCCTGGTAACAAGAAGCTCCATCCCTGCACCTTCTTCTCCCATTGCCTGACTCCAGCATAACTAATGTCACAGCTGTGGACAACCCTCAACAACCCACAGTCTCTCCTTCGCACCCACACACCGGTGGGCAAATAAATAAAATCAAATCAAATCAATCTTTATTTATAAAGCATCTTTTACAATCAAAAATTGTTTCAAGGCCCCACAGAATCCCAGGAGAAAATTAGAGAGGCTGTACTTAGGTTCCAGCCCCTGTTCATTGCCAGATTGGCCTCTGTGATATGCATGACTTTCCATCATTTTCTGCCTGCCTGTCTGCCCATTTTCGACCCTGCCTGTTCTTGACCTGCCTGTTTCTTCTGTTCCCCGGTAAACCTGTGTCTGTTCTTGGTTCCTGAGATCCTGTTGCCTGCCTGCCTACCTGTTCTTGACCCAGCCTGTCCATGACTTTCTGATCCTGCCTGACTCCCAGTAAACCTGACTGCCTTCCGTTCCTGACCATGACACCCTGAGCCTGAGCCTGAGCCCCGTGGGCTATGCAGTCTTCTGTCCCTGACTTCTCCCTTGCCTGGGATTGCCCTGAGCCTTGGGTGTGCAATCCAGTCAATAATGCGGTATGTGAATTAATGATTGTGTTGCACTTCTTCTTCTTCTCGTCTGAGTCCAGACAGTACAATCTGGCCAGACATGAACCCAGCACACAACCCATACCTGCTGGACCATCTGGAGTGGAGGCTTTGGCGGCATCCGCAGCAGAGACGAGGCATGCCACGGAGGCTAATGAGCAGGGTTTTGTGGCAGTCTCTGAACAACTCTGGCAGTTGTCAGTGCTGCTGAACCTGGCGGTGCCACTCTGCCTGTGCTGACGACGTTTCTCATCTCTCCACAGCAGGGGGTCAGTGAACCCAGGTCAGTGAACCCGAACACTACAAAGGCAACCTGGACACATGCAACCTCTTCATCACAAACTGTTCCCTGCTGTTTTCAGTGCAGCCCCATATGTTCGCAAGTGAGATTGAGGAGAGGGTCCAGACAGTGGCCGCCAGTCAGCACGGACAGAGTGCCTGCCCCAGCAATCGGCCCTTTATGCCCAACCCATTAATGGCAGAGGTCCTGTCAGGGCCTGGCACTCCTCCTTCCCCATAGGGGGCACCAACCCTGTTCTGGGACCAGCGGGAGGTCGCGCACCTGCGCTGGATCCCGGGATTACCCGGCCTTCATAAGGCCCGTCCCCGACAGCGTCGTTTTGTTTGTTGGTTTGTTTGTTTTGTGGTTGTATGGATTTCTCTCTCGCCTGTCTCCGGTGCTGGACCCTGCCGTTGACTCACCCTGGACTCTCCTCCCAGCCTGTGTCCCGGTAACTCCGAGTGCCCAGACTCCCCGCTTGTCCGTCGCCCAGACATCCCGGTTCGCGGGGAGGTTTAGTTTGTTGTTCCCTGACTTTTTCCCTCGCGGGTGTTTTGTGTTGGCCGAGAGCCCTTGTTCCCTCCTGCGCTGAGGAGCATTTTGTGTTTTTGACCTTAAATAAACCTTTGTTCTCCCCCGTTACCCTGTGCCTGCGTCTGGGTCCACCCTCCACTCCCCACGAGCGTGACAGGTCCAGAAATGGGGGCACTTGTTGCACTTTGCCTGTCACCCCAGGGCTCAGCAGACAGGAGGATTGCTGAGGCAGAGGTTCTGGTGGCCGTCCATGGCCAAGGATATCTGCAAGTTCATCGATGCCTGCACCATCTTTAGCCAGCACAAGCAGCCCCGCCAGGCTCCTGCAGGTCTCCTCCAACCCCTGCCTATCCCACACAAGCCATGGTCTCATGCATCCCTGGACTTTGTCACTGGGCTGCCCCAGTCCACTGGGAACACGGGCATCCTCACCATTGTGAACAGGTTCTGTAAAATGGCCCATTTTGTTCACCTACCAAAGCTACCATCCATGAAGGAGATAGTCCAGTATGCCTTCCGGCTTCATGGCCTCCTGGAGGATGTAGTATCACCCAGAGATCCACAGTTTTCCTCCATTTTGTGGAGGGAATTCTGCAAGCTGTTGGGGCCACTGCCAGTCTGTCCCCGGGGTTCCACCTGTAGACCAATGGGCAAACCAAGAGAAAGGACCAGGATGTGGCTTTCCAGTGCATGGCAGCGCTGGACTCCCCCTCATGGTCAAGCCTGCTGGTCTGGGTCGAGTATGCTAACAACTCCCTGAACAGCTTGGCAACAGGGCTCTCGCCATTCCAGTGTGTGTACAGTTACCGATCCCTTCTGTTCCCGGTGGTGGGGGCTGAAGTTTCCTGCCCTTCTGCATCTGCGTATGTCCGCCACTGCAGGCCGATGTGGGTCCAGGCACAGGCCAACCTCCTGCGTGCGAAATTACATCATTCTATGACCATTCACCCCACATTCCATATGCCCAGGCTCAAACCAGCTTGTGAAAACCCCTTGGTTCCTGATCCTGTTGCCTGCATGTCTGTTCCTGACCCAGCCTGTCCATGACCTCCCGATCTTGCATGACTCTCAGTAAACCCAACTGCCTTCCATTCCTGACCATGACACCCTGAGCCTGAGCCCCAGTTGGCCACGCAGCCTTCTGTCCCTGACTTCTCACTTGCCCAGCTCCTGCTTCCCCATGTCTCTTGATCGTCTGTACAACCCACTCAATAAAGTAGTTCATGAACTTGATGGAAAAATTGTATATAGGTTATCAACTTAAACGACTTCAGGAATGCTCATGCATGTAGGAAACACTTAAGTGGTCCACCCATGTGGTAAATGGAAAAGTACTGGGACCGCCCACTTTCTTTGTTTGAAAAAGAATAAAAGGTAAGCGCAGGAAGAGGTAGTTTGGGAGTTCTTGGAGAGCGCTGGGATGGTTGGACCGTGGCCAGGCTGCTGATTCCCCCTTGCAAGTAAAAGGATTCACTGGCTCAGGTTGTGATTTCCATTTGATCGTGTGCTTGTGTGTCTGTGTTTTTTATCTAGATCTGACAGAACTGACTATTGTGTCACACTTAGATTCTCATCTGAGTCCTGACAAAATAAATCATGATGTGTGAAATTGGGAGCTTTTGGCTCAGTGGTTGAATTCCCGTCAGGCTTGCTGGGTGCTTTTTTTAGGTCATTTTTGATTTTCACTCATTTACCGCCCATGTACAAGGAACACAAAGCCGGATGCTCTGTCCCAGCAGTTTCCCATGGAGAGGGCAACCAGTGAGACCATGAGTGAGAGGATGGTGCATTTCATCACTATCCCCAAATTTCATCCCTATCCCCAAATTGCTTTTCATGATGGAGACAACTAATCTTTTAGTTAAACATGTGTTTAATGTGACAGAGTCCCCACGTCAGAGATCTGAAAAGTTTTCTTTCTTGCTCTAGGGGCCACACCCAGTTTCATGTCTGGTTACCACCCACAGTCCAAAGGACAAGCAGAGAGAGCAAACCAAGGACCTGGAGACTGCACCATTGTGCTGCCTCCCATCTCCCTTCTTCTTGGGCCACTCACCTCCCATAGGTAAAGTACACACACACCACTCTGATCAGCTCCACCAATGGTCTCATTTTGTGGTAAACTCTGGCTACCAACCCCCCCACTTGTTTCCCTTCACAAGAGTAAGAGGCAGCAGTACCATTGGTCAGAACCCAGTTCCACTGAGTCGGGAGGGTATGGCAAGAAATGCAGGCAGTTCTGGGGAGGACTGCAGACCGAAACCAATGGTTGGCAGACCAACAGCAAGCGCCACCTCCCAGCTATAGAGTGGGACAGCAAGTGTGGCTCTCAATGTGGGACCTCCCCCTCTGGACAGACTCTCACAAGCTTTCCCCCAAGTATAAGCCCATATCCCATAGACAGGGTCGTAAACCTCCAGTTCTGTCTGCTTAACCACTCCTCCCCACTTAAAGTCCTATCATATCTCATTCCTGAAACAAGTCACCAAGAGCTACCTCCAACCTCCAGCACCACCACTGCCTCCCATTTGTCTCATAGAGGGCCACCCTATATACTCCGTGGACTGGATTTTGGGTGTCCACAGGCATAGCTGAAGATACTAGTATTTGATTAATTGGGAGAGGTACAGTCCTGAGGAGCGCTCATGGGTATGACACTCCCTCATCCTCAATCCACAGCTGCTGCGGGATTTTTATTCGATTTTTATCCTCGGATGCAGGGAGGCATCCGTTGAGGAGGGGGTAACACCATGACAGTTCAGTTTACATCTTTTGCACATGAAATATTTTGATCTGGCTGTTGACACATATATACACACATACACACACACACACACACATATGTATATATATATATAAAGATAACAGATTGACAAATATTAATCACCCAAGTTCTAAGAAGGAAGTATTTAACTATTATTGTTGCAATCCAGGGATATTATTTTCAGCATATATTTGATATATTTGATATGTCACAAATATGTGTTATTGTATACTTGAACATTTAATAACAGTCTACACCAAATAAACTGAATGATATAAGACATAAATACAAAGACAAGTCAATATTAACTGTAACTTGTATCCCTAAATTATCTTAAGTCATGAAGTTATCTTCAAATCATGTTGTAGGTCATAAAATGTGACTAATCGGCAATTAGATTGAGATTATACAACTATGACAAGTCATTTGAATCAGAATTGCAGGTTTGCAAATGAAATTGTTCTGAAGAAACATGTCCTTTGGTCAAGATTCCTTAGCCTTCAGTTCAAAGAAATCAGGAATTTTACAATTTCAGTTTTGAGCTTTTTTTGTGAAGGTGTCATAGTGAGCAAAACAGATAAATCATGGGCTTTATGCTGCCCACTTGACTCATCTTTTGAGATGAACAAAGCCATAATGATTTGCTACCTGTTTCCATATGATGTTGATGCCTGACACTGGACTTCACACTGCTGTGGTAGCAACATCCTCGCAGTGAAGAAATATCTTCACTGTTGTACATGGCTCCATTGAAATTAACTCTCTCTTGTCTCCAAAGACTTGGACAGGATTGTCCCTCCCTCCAGACCATGACAACTTTGCTTTCTGTGTGAGGAGAGAGGAGGGGGTGGCGAGACCGAGCATGAAGGCAATGTATCAAAACGCCTTCGCAGCACAGCTGATAACACAGCACTGCCTAAGGAATAATAGACTTGATTGAATTAGCCCTCCTCTATGCCCATACATCTCATTGTGGCTTTATCCCACTGGCAGCCAAAGGCTTGTGATTGAAGAGTCAGAGGCAGGAGTGGGTGGTGGTCAGAAATGGATGAAAAGCCAAGTAAGATGTTGAGTCTGAAATATGTGGTTTTGATGGTGAAAAAAACAGAAGACTTAAAATCTGAAGGATTACTTTGTACCATTTTTCACCATCCAACTGCTGAGATACAGTGCAAATTTCAACCTTTGACTGTTACAAGATGTCCGTCACATAGAGAATTAGAGCATGGGCCATATAAGTGAGTGATGTAATCACAGGAAGTGCATTGAGGGATGGAATGATTTAATGCGGAAATATGCTACAGGTTTTATTTGCATTAAAATGACCGCACGCACACACACACACACACACACACCAGGAGAATATAAAACATGAAACTCGACTCCCCTCGCATTGCAGGAAGAGGTACTGGGTTACTGGGTAATATAAGAATCCAGGCCCAGACTCTCAATACAGCGAGTGCTTATTAATATTCCTCTGGCCATATGCTATACAGAAGCTAAGATAGGATTGCTGCGATAACAGTCGCAGCAAGTCGCAGTCGAAGTACATGGCAATGGATGCCATCCCCTGAATTACCTGAAACCTGACCAGCATGCTAACACACCCGTAAGGTGGTCTGGAACTAAATCAATGCCTGTAATTGCTTTGTTTCTTACACTCCTCCATGCTCTCACTGTATTTTGCTAACTTCCAATGAACATTGTTGACACTGTCGCAGTTTGTTAGTCTTCATTTGTGTTTATGAAAGGATTCAAAGTAATAAAAGTATATTGAGAAGGTGATAGAGAAGGAGAAATTTACATCGTCAGTCTAAGCAGTTCAATGGATTTTATGCACTGTCAGTTTTTCTAGAAAAATATAACCCATACTTGCCAGCAAGGACATGTGTAGGTAAATAATTTCAAAACAAAACACTATCACAACCTAACCTATATGCATCGTTCACCTATAATGAAGTCTTAAGTAGGCAGCACAATGCAGTGATTAACACAGCCATGTAGAGTTGCTATGTTCTATGTGTGTTTTCTCCCAGTACTCCTTTCCTACCACAGTTCAAAAACATGCATATTAGGTTGACTGCAGACTCTAAATTGCCCCAAGATGTGATGTGTAGAACTGATGTGTGTGACCTTTGATGAACTTGCGATCTGCCCTGGATGTATTGCTGAACCACCCCCGTGACTGCAGCCCCTGCAGCCATAATTAGGAATAAGTGGCAGTTAACAGAAAAGATGGATGGGTGAATGGACGGTTATAGGTGTGTGTGTGTGTGTGTGTGTGTGTGTGTGTGTGTATGTATATGTATATATATATATATATATATATATATATATATATATATATATATATATATATATATATATATATATATATATATATATATATATTACTACTAGCCTTGGCAGGGAGGTAGTTGAGTTCCCCCAGGACTTGATGATTCTCTCTCTCAGGAACATATACACACACACACATATGTATATGTATATATACATATATGTATATGTATATCTATATATACACATATATGTGTGTATTATATGTGTAATCATCCTTCCTGTGATTACATCACTCACTCCCAGAACAAGACCAGTAGTCATCACCTTAGCAGACATCCAACAACGAGTGTCCAAAATGAAGAGCTGGACAGCACCAGGGCCCGATAAGATCCACGCCTACTGGCTTAAGAAGCTGACTGCACTCCACGAACGCCAGGCAGCACAGATGAGCCAGCTGCTAACATCAGGGAACCACCCAGAGTGGCTAACATAAGGCCGGACAGTCCTCATAATGAAGGACCCCCAGAAGGGCACAACACCGTCCAACTCAGGCATCATAGCGGCTAAGATCAGCAGGCACATGGATCGATACATGAAAGGCATCAAGAACAACACCAGAGGTGCCAAGCACCAGTTACTGGTCGATAGGGCAATCGCCCAGGACTGTAGGATGTACCAAACCAACCTGTGCACTGCCTGGATTGATTACAAGAAAGCCGCATATATATATATATATATATATATATGTGTGTGTGTGTGTGTGTGTGTGTGTGTGTGTGTTTGTGTGCGTGTACACACATATAAATGTATACGTGTTTCCTGAGGTGAACACAGAGTATTGTGGAAACTCTTACAACTTACAAAAACAGGAGGTGCCAGATTTCTGGATTCAAATTTACATAATGTTATCTACTTGCTGCATTGTCAACTGCCATAGCCGTTCTCATGATTGCTATGGAAAAAGCAAAGGAAAGGAATGGGCTTTCCAGTGTGGAAGTGTGGATTTGATATTAAAGAGAGCCTTGCCTGTATTCTTCCAATACTGAAAATCCCTGCCTTCACCACGGTCAACTTGATACTTGTGTACAATATATCTGTGGTTGGCCACATGACCAGTGGCATGTAAACTGATTGTCTATATGTATGAATCAAGGCAGGTTTGATTTTTGTTTTATATATATATATATATAAAAGCGTGTTATAAATCATATTTATGGTATATGTGTGTGTGCGTGTGTGTGTGTGTGTACACACATATAAATGTATACGTGTTTCCTGAGGTGAACACAGAGCATTGTGGAAACTTTCATAACTTACAAATACAGGAGGTGCCAGATTTCTGGATTCAAATTTACATAATGCTATCTACTTGCTGCATTGTCAACTGCCATAGCCGTTCTCATGATTGCTATGGAAAAAGGAAAGGAAAGGAATGGGCTTTCCAGTGTGGAAGTGTGGATTTGATATTAAAGAGAGCCTTGCCCGTATTCTTCCAATACTGAAAATCCCTGCCTTCACCATGGTCAACTTGATACTTGTATACAATATATCTGTGGTTGACCACATGACCAGTGGCATGTAAATTAAAAAATTAAAAATTAAAATTAAAAATCAAGGCAGGTTTGATTTCTGTTTTATTAGCATGGTAACACCTTGGTGATAGTGGGAATAGAGGGAGTCTAATTTCAAACCATTTTTTTCATGATGCCAAATGGATATTGCCAAATGGATATGCCAAATATAATGCCCAAAGCTCTTCACAAAGCCTTACATTCATGCACTCATGCATGCACACTCATACACCGATGGGGTGGCTGCTGCCATGCAGATCCACTGTGACTAAATTAAGGTTCAGGTGTCTTGTCTAAGAACACTTGGACATAGGGACAGCCAGGGAGCCAAGGAAATTCTCATTGTTAGACAATTGGGTATTTATGGTTTGCTTACTTTAGAATGAAGACCTCATTCTTCTGTATGGCAAAACTCAACCTTTCTAAAGGTTCTGTTGATTTGTATTATCTAAACATGACCACTTATATGATGTCTTCAGGGGAGGATAAATATCACACTACAAATTCCAAAACCAATATATGAAGAAACAGTACTGCCAAATGAAGCTGATGTGTCAAACAAGAGCATTCATCAATTAATTATCTGTGGGGACCCAAATGCATGGGAATATCATCATCTGAATTTAAGTGTACGAGTACTTTTTTCTTGAGGATGTGAGTAGCTCAGCAGAAACAAGCATCACTATCTAGTGTCACCTACAGGCAATGTCTGTAAGTCAAAGGGTGAAAGAAAATGCCTTCAGTGTGCTTGTCATGCATGAAGGCTGTCATCTGCACCACCTTGTCTAAACATCTGCCCTCTCTTTCCTTATCTGGTCCACGGCCAGTAAACAGATGCACATGAAATCTACCAACAGACAGAACATTGAGGATCAATAGCTTTCTGGGACCACAGCCAGGAACATTTGTATCCTCCCCTGTACCTTGTGCTCACTATGTCTGTCACTTTACTCATATTAGTACAGGGGTTTTATTTGAGTTAGCCTGTGTTCTGTTAATACACAACACAGTACTTTCAAGCAGTGTGTATCTTGTTGGTTCATCCTCTTTTCTTCCACACAGGGAACAAATACACAGCTGGCACATTCAATACAACTGCAGTCTTTCTTTTGTTTGTAGAAGTCACCAGCATCACAAAACTGACAGGCAAAGGCAAAAACAGGACTGCAGAAGCATTTTTGTTCCTTCTGAGGATAATAATATGGCCTGTGTCACAGAGAGAGGGCAACAAAAGTAGTGGTTGAGCTGAGAAAACATGTCTAGTTTATTACTGCCTGCAGGTACAGAGAAAGTGAGCAGTCAGAGACTGATCTGCACAAAGGAAAGCACAGCAGAACCAGATTACAGGATTTGTTTGAACAGGATTGTCCCCAATCGCATTAGACTTAAGTTAAAATAATAATAATATAATCTTAAATTGTCACAACAAAAAGATAATTGTGAGTGGAGAGATCAGATTTTTATGAAGTTTTGTAATTGTTGACTAAAATGCTGCAATTTGAAGAGGTAATAACAGTAAATCAAGGTATGTTAGACTATGTTTTATTGAATTGAAAATGTTTTGGTTATTTTTAAATTTACTAAGTTAAGTTAACACAGAATGGATGAAATTAGAAGAAGTATAATGGATTTTTATTAAAGTGTGTCCTTGAATTCATGAGGATATTCTATAGATCTGAATTTGCAAATCCACATCTTGATATCTATTATTTGTAATCTACTGTCATCCACAAGCACAGTGTATGTTCAGACCATAATATGAAAAAAAATAAAATGTGCCATTTGAAAATCATGCAGGAAAAGGTCTTTTCTTGCTCAAACAATTTGGGGAAGATGGTAAAGACGTGCAACTGTGTGAGACATGGTATGTGATCTAGTTCAATCAGAAAGCTGCAAGGTAAGAGCTTTCTGTCGTGTCTTGCCTGGTGCCTCCAAAATCATCATCCTTAAAAGGCCAAAGCCTGACATATTATTTGGTCACACTGCTCAATCTATATTTTTGTGGGATGAATTGGTCATACCTGATGTGAAGTTAATCATTCTTACAGGAAATGTGCGGAGTTAAATCCATGTGTGGCTACACAGTAACTGGGACAATATTTCTTTTAATGCTACATATACTGTAAACATTACTCAAATGTTCATTGTAATGAGATATCTGATTCAACATTCTTCCATCAACCTTTGCCAAGGCTGAACAAGCACCACTGGTCCAAAAGAAGTGTGTAGTAATTAACAAGTTTTAAATACATCTTTCTAAAAAAATTGTCATGCAAACCACACAAGCAAGATAGGCCTGTTATTTTCTCAGGCTTTTTATGAATTTACATGTATGAATTTATGAGGGTGTTTAAATTCAGTTATTAAACATATAATGTGAAATATAGTATAATAACATAGATTTTGTATAATTTTGCTAGGAAGCAAACAAAAGAAAACATGATAAACAGTGGAATACATACAGTGAGAAGGACTGTCACTGCAAAATTGTGAATTGACCCTTTATTATTGCCTTTATATAATTAGTTCTCAGCACATAGCCTTCACTGAAAATAATGCATTTAATCAAATTAATGAGAAATTGCCTTATTGTCATGGAATTCATTTGTGAGAAGAGACACGAATGCATTTCTGAAATTCACTCATTTAAAACAGTGAATGACTTCTTAAATGTGGGACAAGTATATGATTTATGGGGCTTATTTTCTCACCACAGTATTCCTGCTGCATCAGAATAGAAATTGCGCTTAGTCCAGGTTTGTCTGGAGCTCTTGTTTCACCCGCCACAATTCATTCCCCCCATTGCTAATCCAATTATATGCACTGGCTCCTGATCATTTTTTAATCATATTAAGCTTTTTACCTCATTCAAGTGTTTGTTTCAAATTGACCTGAAATATGGTCTGGAGGACAGCAGAATAACATTGGCTAACAGCCAACATTAGCTGCTGCCTCAAGGCAATTGATACTTGTGTTTATCCTCAATCACTGGCTTTACCCTGCAGGTTCTGCATAAGTGATCTCGTAATTTGATGCCATATTGGGTGAGCCAGTTGAAAAAGCATAGCATCGCATCTAACAGGATGGGAGCTCCTGCACTCAATTTAGGATGTGTCTTCACGTTTTGTAGCAATGGAAGTCAATATTCTCATACCTCCCTTAGGCTTTCAAAAGGGGAAATGGTGAGAAATGTTGACAAATAGATAATCAGTTAAAGGCCAGATGAAGCGAGCCTCACATCCCTTTCTGCCAGCTCAGATAAAAATCCACACAGTGTAACTGCCATGATAGATAAAGGAGAATCTCATCTCCTCCCATCTTCATTCTCACAACCTTGCCACCGGCATTCATTTTTCCTTTCTGTGTCTCTTTGAGTCTCTCTTGCTCTCCTTCTTTCAGGTATTTTCCTGCAGTGGCTCCTTGTAGAACAGCTCAAATATATGTAAAGATCAACCTTCAATAAAAATGATCAACAAGTCATTTTTCACACAGTTTCAGTTTTTAAATCAACACTAGTCAATAGTCAAACAATAAACTGGAGCAAAACCTTTGTTTTTAAAATAGATAGGATGTGGTTGACTAAACCGCCCTCTTTCACCTAAAGATAATTTCCACACTTGTCATCTATTTCAGATCAATCCTCATTCATGCCTTCATAAATCCTCGCCTGGCCTTCTGCAATAGAATCCTATCTGGGGTATCCAGAAAAGCCCTAGATACATCTAGGGTCTGGTAAATATGTCCAGAATTCTGCAGTTAGAGTTTTCATCCACACTAAGCCCAGGTAGCACACAACTCTTGGGTCCTCTGACACTAGCCTGCTTACCATCCCTCTTACCTATCTCAGAACTTTCGACAGCAGCTTTCAGCATCATGGCCCTGACCCTCTGGAACTATTACCTGCAGGCATCCAACATCTTCAAGAGGCACCTGAAACCTTTTCAAATCGGCCTAGAAACTCTCCTGTTTGTAAGTGTTAAAATTGTAAGGTAATTATTATTATTATTATTATTATTATTATATATAGTATCGTATTAGTAGTAGTAGTAGTAGTAGTAGTAGTAGTAGTAGTATTGGTCTAAGCATGCAGCGAAATACTATATGAATTGCAGGTCATCCCATAACCTATACAATTTATTACCATATTTAATAGAGGGGTTTGGGGTAACACCTACATTAGTTTTTTATAGCCATTGTTCATTCTACAGAATAGAGCCATCAGAACACTTCACAACAAAGGCTTTCAAGAACACACATACTGCCATACATTATTTGGAAAATGTTTCAGGAAAGAGAGAGAGAGAGTATAACATAAGATGTAAATCAAACTTAAAAACCAAAAAAAATGTGGACAACTATAAATTGTTCTCTATTTCAGTTGCTGGAGTAAAACTCTTATTTACTCTTAAAAGGGGAAGAGTATTAACCTTCAGTATTTGCCAGTCATCTATTTGTTCCATTTTAGATGTCATGTGCCATATCATTATCACTATCAATATGATCGTTATAAATGTGGACATGTTGCTGATGTTGATGTTCTCTGTATATGCAGCATCTCTTGCACTGTCTATCCCACATAGAGGGATCCTTCGTATACAATCTTCAGATTTCTTCAGATTTCTTAATTTTTCTCCTAAAATGGTTTTTAAGTTTTTCCTGACCTGGTTTGAGGGTCTAACGAAATAGGATGTCACACCTGTCCACAGTGTTTTACTATTAACATGAGTCAATTAACAAGAGGGTAGCATCATATAAGTAAAGTAAAACAAGTAATCATATAAGTCTCCCTGTCAGGCCGGCAGTTCCTGGTGGATTCTGGCTCCCAGAAGAGCCTCCTCCCTCCAGGCGGTGCAAACTACCACTTTCTCAAAGGTGGATTTGGTGCGTGGCTATCATCAGGTTCCAGTGCGTGCAGAGGATGTACCCTAAACCACGGTGATCCCCCCTTTTTGAGTTCCTGCGCATGCCTGAAAGGGGCAGCGCAGACATTCCTGTGATTGATGGACTCTGTGTTATGTGACCTCACCTTTGTGGTCATCTATTTGGATGACACTTTGGTAGCAAGTCCATCAGCAGACGAGCACCTGACACATCTTGGGCAGGTTTTTCAGCGACTGACAGATCATGACCTGATCGTAAACCTGGCGAAATGCCAGTTTGGTCCACCAGTGATTGATTTCTTGGGCCACTACATTTCTTCCTTGGGTGCAGTTCTGTTGCCATCTAAGGTGCAGGCGGTGGCGGATTTTCCTCCTCCAGTCTCCATTAATGCCCCTGCAGGAGTTCTTGGGGATGGTGAATTTTTATAACTGTTTTCTCCCCAGGGCAGCCCACCTCCTGCAGCCACAAGAAGGCTATTGATCAGGTCAACTGGACTGCAGAGCAGATCCAGGCTTTTGAGGGGGCCAAATCTGCCTTAGCCAGGACCACACTGTTGGCACATCCTGTACATCAGGCATACATCACTTTGACGACTGATGCATCAGATTTGGCCGTCAGGTTGAACAGAGTGTGGGTGGTGCATGGCAGCCCCTTGCGTTTTTCAGCCGCAAACTATGGGCTGAGTTTGCTCATAGTGAGCGATGAGCAAAAGTACAGTGTTTTTGACTGGGAGTTACTTGTGTTGTGCCTGGCTACGCGTCATTTTTGTTTCCTTCTCCAGGGAGGATCTTCCTTAGCTTATGTTGACCACAAACCTCTCACATTTGCTATGTCAAAGGTGTCTGAGCCTTGGTCTGTGCGTCAGCAGTGTCACCTGGCAGCTCAGAGTTCACGAATGACATTTGGTACGTAGCTGCAAAAGCTAAGCCAGTGGCCGATTGTCTGTCACGGGTGCTTTGTCCTGTGCACCTGGGGCTGGATTTGTCCGCCATGGCGGCTGACCAGTTTGGAGACCCGGAGATACAGGCTCTTGAGTCCACCAGTACAGGCCTGAAGTTGGAGGAGGCCGTAGGACGGTGGTCCTACCCTCCTTTGTGACTACACTGGTCTGGTCGTCCCAAACCTGTGGTCCCATTGGCTGGGTCTTTGTTATGGTCCCCTCCCTCTCACACCTAGGAGTTTGTCCGTCAGTGAAACTGGTGAGTGCCAAGTTTGTCTGGCCTGGCCTTCGCAAAGAGGTCAGGGAATGGGCAGCAGCTTGTGTAGCATGTCAGCGCGCTAAGGTTCACCAGCACACCAAGGCACCCCTTGAACCGTTTGCGGATCCAGCCAGACGGTTTGACCACGTGCATGTGGACCTGGGAGGACCACTACCTCCATCTCAAGGGCGCATTCATCTGCTCACTATAGTGGATCGGACCACCAAGTGGCCAGAGGCTGTCCCTCTGTCCTCCACAATATCGGCAGATGTCGTTTGGGCATTTCTTTCTGCATGGGTCACGCGTTTCGGCTCCCCTTCCAACATTACTTCAGACAAGGGACCGCAATTTGTGCCAGAACTCTGGCCATCTATGGCTACATCATTGGGCACACAGGTTCACCATACCACCACATACGATCCTTAGGCTAACAGCCTATGTGAACACTTCCACCACTCACTCAAGGCTGCATTGCGCGCTGTGCTCTCGGATGACAGCTGGGTGGATCATTTACCTTGGGTGATGCTCCTAAGGAAGACCTGGATGCTTCTCCTGCAGAATTAGTTTTGGGAAAACCACTTTGTGTTCCGGGGTCATTTTTGCCAGAGAAAGCTCCCCCTTGTATCTTTCCTGCTAGAACTTCTTTTTCGGCTAGGCCCATTCTGGCTCCAGCCCCCATGTTCCACTGTTTTCCGTGGCCATTTGTACCAGTGGAATTGGGAACAGCCCGTTTTGTTTTTGTACAGCGCGACACCCACCGGTCGCCCCTTCGCCCTCCGTGCAATGGCCCATTCCGGGTGCTCGAGGCAGGAGCAAAGAGTTTTGTGCTTGATATGGGTGGTCGGACAGAGCAGGTCACATTAAATAGACTGAAGCCAGCGCATTTGTTGTTTGGATGTTTTGCCAGCCCACATCCCCTGTTGGGGCCATCCTCCCTCGAGGATCCAGGATGTCCCATCTGATGATTTTTGTTCTAATTTACGCTGTGGACTTTGTTTCTCCTGCCTGTGGCCCATCTGCGTTTCCAGAGGAGGGACGCTGCAGCTGTTATGGCAGGTTGATTATACCCCCTGTCAGTGACTGATTTTTTTTTCTAATGTTTGCCTTCTGGGTGTTCTGTTCAGGCAGGGGGGCTGTGTGGCGGACACTTGGGGGTGTACCTCACACCCAGGTGAATTATGGGTTTGAGGGACGTGGTTAGCCTGGTTTTATTTAATGCACAGTTTCACGTGCCTTTTCAGTCTGTTGGCGGTTTATGAAGAAAGACATCAAAACCACCTGCTCTGTCCAAGTCGTTCCTCGTCCTGCCACAATATATATATAAATGAGAGAGAGAGAGAGAGACAAACTATTTTATATATATATATATATATATAAAATATATAAAATATATATTTAAAAAAATGAAGAAGTGGAAAAACAAGATATGCACATCTCAAAAGCTAAGGAACGATAACTGTAAAAATTAAATGTTTTCATTTCCAAGCACTCAATTTATTGTTTGAACTGCTCAGTAGAGCTTGCTTTCTAGTAGAGCTATAGAGCTTGGCTGTTAAGTTCCTGACATGCTGTGAGCAACTGGTGGTGAGTTTCATGAAGACCTGCTGTAATAGCTTCAAAATGTACTTGTGATCTTTTGGGAACTCCATGTTCATACACAGAAAACTGATAAAGGCAGCAGTGGGAAGGCCTGGAAAACCTGCAAGGATAATTGTCTCTGAATAATGGAAACATTGATGACTACAGTCAGCCAGGTCAATACATCATTAGTGTAAAGAAAATGTGTATCTGTATGATTGCAACTGCAGCAACTGTTTGCAGCAATCGAACAGAACTGTCCATATTTTGAAAGAAAATTCTCAATAGATAAAGTTAACTCCTCATCAGGTTTTTGATGGCTGTAGAAAAGAGAGGAAACAAAAGTGGCAAAGGGAACTCCTTCCGTAGACCTCCACTAAGCATGTGCAGTATAAGCTTGCTATATGCGTGACCAAACAATGGTTATTTTTAATAACTAGTTTTTTTATTTGTTTCCTTGTGTGTTTCTAGCCTTGTAGTGAAATTATGCTCACCAAGCAAGAATAGTATCATAGTTAAGTGATCTTTAACTGTTTGTAAGGAATATAAATGGCTTCAATTCAGCATAGATACTGTGCATTTTCATTTCCCTGAGTTTCATCCTCTTCACACAACCCAATCACCTTGAAGAGGACAGTTTCGTCATTACAACCAAGTTTTATTTTTTTTCCCCCTTCCTTCTCCTCCACTTCATCCTCCATGCTCCCTCTCCTCATTTATGCACCATCTGATTTATATGAAGACAATAGGCACTCAAAGGAGAGGATGGGGAGTGCTCATCGGCATCCATGCTTCCCCTGTCATTTTCCTGGGCTGTGTAAAAATGGAGTGGATACAGGAAACACCAGCCTGGCAATGATAAACCACCATCCCTGTCGTTTGGGTCCCAATAGCTAAAAGGAGGTGACCACTTACCTGAAATAGGAATACATTTTGTATGCAAAACAATGTGCGAATGAATATGACACAATATAAGAATGAATATGAAAAGAGAAAATGTGATGAAGCAGAGGCATTCTGCACCAAAGTATACATCGATTTTAAATATGAAAAAGACCAAAAATATAATAAATAATCTCTTACTACAAGTGGAAGTGCACACATCATACCTACACAACTGACTTTTTGTTTCAGTTCCTCTGGTTGTATAAACCTTTTTTTTCTTCTGCTTGATTCCCATTTGGGGTCACTTGAGCTGGTACCTATTCCAACTTCAAATGGCTGAAGACAGGGTATATCCCTGGACAAGTTGCCAATCTTTGTTGACTTCTTAAAACTTTTTGGATAGGTCATTTTAAATACCCTTTTATTTTTAAGTTTTGACAGTACCATGTGGTGATATGTTTTAATTGTTGATGCGGGATTGTTGATTTTTTTTTAAATATCCCGTTTTGTACACAATTGAGGTGATACAATTCCCAGTCGTGTGTAAGTGTGTTTCTGTATACTATTTCTCCAGCCATGGTGTCATAAATGATGGTATTATGAGAGGTATTGAAATGGTTCTATTTAATCCTGCCACTACCACAACCTCTTTTACATCACCAACAGGTGAAAGAATCAGAAACAAAGTGTGCTAGATGGAGAAACATGAATTTGGGTTTTGGGAGGGGTGGCGGGGTTCAGCCCGCCTGTTAAAACACTCACAGACATCCATGCATGTCGAGACTGCAAAGCCTCTGGGAAATCAAGGCGTAGGAAGCCTTCAAGCTCCCTGGAAAGATCCTTGTTCCTAAGTACTGAGAACTGACATATTGAAATGTGAGGCAGACAAACCACCTGTCATATCTTAGGGTGTGATATGAGAAACTGATGCACACGCAAGCAACAGAAATGGGTCCAATTTGTTAAATTTTTCAGATCTCATTGCTCTCATTTCTGTCTGCCTTTCTCTCCAGATTCATCATCATTGAGCTGCAACTTTTGAAAACGTCAGTGTATCTCTATAATGAGAACAATCCCCTGGATATTATTGATCTATGTCTTCAATTACCTTCCAGCTCTAAATTATTTAATAGAGTTCCAGCTCCTTTACTTCCAGAAGTTATTCAAAGGGAAAAGAAGGTAGTTTGACTCTTCAATCATGCCATTTCCTGGCACAGATAAAGTGTTCCTATACCTTTCTTGATTGATTTTATGCTATAATGTGATCTCGAGGGTCTAGGTTTGTAAAGCAAGCATTTTCTACACAGACAAGGTGACAGAATCTCTCTTGCAGCGCCACATCAATGTTGTCTTTAAACACAAATTTATGTATACTTTCATGAGAATTTGTATTATATATCCAAATTTACTAGGGCTACATGATAGAAGGTAGGGCAATATTATAAAAGTGGATCAAGGGCTAACTACCTGCCATGTGCTAGTTCATTTCAAGGTGGCAAGTCATTTCCCTACATTTCTGTGTTGTAGACCTGGGCCACTTCACTGTTTTCAAAGAGAGATGCCAAGAGGACTTAAGAATCGAATAAGAACAGGAATTTCAGATTCCTCTGTTTCTGTTTAAGGAAACAACTCACCATTCACACTATTTTTAAAAAGAAAAAAAGGAACATTAATGTCCTAAGTTTATCCGTCAAAGACATGTGTGAATGAGTGTTCTGTGCCCTCACAGACTAGTAGTAAAGTAAATCCCAACAGAGAATGAGAAGAATTTCAGTTTTTAAACTATCACATATTTTCAGGAATTAAAAAAATCCTAAGCATATGTTTTACAGTACAATTATACAATGTCATATGACCTTTCACATGGTGAATAAATTGTTGGATTGTTCAGCCAAGATCTGTGACCTTGGGTTTTGTCACTTAACCACTTTACCAGGATCGCTTTTCTTTGTGAGTTCATCAGTGAGTAGCTAATTTTGCCTATGTGCTGACTTGAAGATATCAGCTTTGAATAACAATGGAAGATTAATTGAAACAGGGATCATTGGCCACCAAAAATTGTTTGATACCACAGGCTAAAATTTGAATAATAAGTCACCTTTACCACTTATTACATGACACACTGCCTTTTGATTTATTGCTGATATAGGTATGCTCCTGATGGATCCGAATGCACAGCATGGAAAGTTTACTCTCAACTTGGGAACACATGTAGTGAGTGAGTGAAATATTGATGAAATGTCAATGTGTTCTCTCAGTCTGTGGCTTTCAGCAGGAGCAGGAAAAAGATCCTGTTAACACTGCTGCATTGCAGTGTGTTCAGGCAGAATTAGTACTTTAACCTTAGTGACACACACCACTGACTTAAAGTAACAAGCTGTCATTCACTATTAATAGACTGTTAGGTTATACTTTATCTGAAGACTATTGTGTCTCATTGTTCAGCCCTCATGTTTCTGTTAGGGCTGCAAATCTAGTAAAAAGCTACACACACAAGCATATTTTCCGACATTTTTCTTGTCCTCTCTTGCATGTGTTTTACAGAATTTATGAGACAAGAAATATTTACACAAACAATTAACCAATTGGAACAATGCGCATGTGTGTGTGCGTGTGTGTGGGGGGGGGGTACGTGTGTGTGTCTCCATTGTCATTGATTACACTTTTAATGTCCCCTTATTACACTAGAGTTTCATATAAGATGTTACCATATGTGGTTTGATAGCTACATTATTCATTTAACACATTTTCTATGACGCATGTGTGTTGAGGTGTGTTAGGCAGGTTTTTTCTCTACAAACAACCTACATTTAAAATGTGATTATATTTTTTTCCAGTGAAGAGTTTACAGCTGGAGTTTGTGAATGGGGAGTCTCTAACACTCACTGTGTGTGTGTTTGTGTGTGGGTGTGGGTATTTGCATGCATGTGTGTGCGTGTGTTAGATATTTATAATCAGTCATCTTTCTTAAAAAGTATTTTAGTTGTGTTTGACATGGTTCTATTAAAAATAATCTTGCTGGTGTGTAATTCCAAGGTACTGCCTCAGGCACATATGGATGGATTCTAAAGATGGCTGGTGCCCTCTAGCAGCCACAGTTGTGAACACCGTCGCGGATTAACCCCTCATCTTCTGTTCTCCGCATTGTATACAAAGTTACACGTTCAATTTTAAACAATTGTTGGTATTGCATCCCTGTGAGGATTGTTGAGATCCCTAAATTTTCAAGCTTTATCGGTTCTCCTTTCTTCTGATTTCACACAGCAGATGCTTTGCATATGGCAGAGAAACCACTCTTAGCCATGAAGGACATCACTGAAGGAAATCCATGTAATGTTCCAGTTAATTTCTAGAATTGATAACTAGTCTGCACTGAACAATAATGGTGTCTTAAATAAATGATTTATTATTCAAAGATGTAAATATTGATTCTCAAAAAGAAAAGGAAGTTAAACAAATGTATGTATAGATGATTTAACCTTAACAACCTTGACATGTGCTGAGGATATTAAAGGACACACTAAAATAACTCTGTCAATACTGAATGTGTCAGTCATCAGCTTTAATCCACTACTTAAATTTCAAAATAGTATGTGTGTTGTGTGTGTGTGTGCGTGTGTGTGTGTGTGTGTGTGTGTGTGTGTGTGTGTGTGTGTGTGTGTGTGTGTGTGTGTGTCAGATTGGCCTTCTTTTACATTGTGTAGCCACATCATTGGCTTATTTTGTTTGTATTATATTATTTCTTATATTATATTCTACAGTTCACATTACATATTTCAATAGGTAAAAAATCATGTTCCTGGAGCCCTCACAGCCTGCTGCACACTGATCCCCACTGGCACCACTCTATCATGGCATATCTGGCTCCTGCATTAGTCACTGGCAGGTCTTTCTTCCTCCATTCTTCTAGTCTGAATGTAGAAGTCTAATAGGAACTTCTGATACACATACATAATTCCATCTATTTCATTAGTCTGCTTTATGCGTGCTGTACCTGTCTGCATTTTACACCTAATTTTAGATTAGATTAGATTCAACTTTATTGTTATTGCACATGTACAGGTACAGAGCAACAAAATGCAGTTTAGCATCTAACCAGAAGTGCAAAAGAAGCGGCAAGTGAGGATAAATAAGTTAGTAAATACAATATGTGCGGTTATTGTTATAGTAGGTTACAAGGTTGTGCTATAAACATATTTTACAGATGTGTCTTTACATTAAATGCCTTAGACTGTGTTGGATTGCAGTAGCTCCAGCCTACCATTTGCTAATCCGCGTGTTCGTTAAATGAAGACCTCGAGAAAATAACCACCAATTTCAAAATGTATTTGACAATAGAACCAATTCAAGATACAAATATTACAGAGCTCCGGGCCAGTTCATATCCCTAGAATAACAGAGTTATCGTCAGGGCATGAAGTCTGACTGCCTAACTATCCCTCGACCCAGTCTTTTACACAACACAGATGTAAATTCAATGTCCTTGTAGTCCAATCCGGTTCTCCTGGTTCGTTGATCTCGTCCTCTTCCTCCAATCCTGGTTGATGTTGGTGTCCGTCCTTCCTCCAGCGTCTCCCCCGATGGCCAGTTGAAGAGTTCATCTTCTCCCTGAAAGTAGATCTTACCACCCCCAGCGTGATGTCCCGCTTTCTAATGGATGATTTACCACCCACCACTTTGCTGGTTCCTGAGACCCCACTATCTAAACAACCGCATCCCGTCGTAAAACGTCCCTAATGTGTGTTACCATTAATAAATGAGTCCACCATGCCTAACTCCTAATAGAAGACAGGAACAAATGGTAAAACTCATGTTAACAAGTTACAGACACTCTACTGTAAGTAAGTGCAGAAACTATTTACATAAACTAGAGGAAATGTGCAAATGATAAATTACATATATACAGATGATAAAGTGCGTGAGTGTGCGAAATAGGTTTAAACAGGAGCTACGTTGGTTACTAAGCTAGTGAGTTGTTGTGTAGACTGCTGTGGTGTGGTGAGGTGTAGAGTGTGTGAGGGTCAGCAGGAGTTCAACAGGGACACAGCTCTGGGGAAGAAGCTGTTCCTCAGTCTACTGGTCCGAGTCCTGAGGGTTCTGTAGTGCCTCCCAGAGGGTAGGAGGGAAAATAGTCTGTGGGCGGGGTGGGAGGAGCCCTTGAGGATGCTGCGTGCTCGATGCAGGCAGCGCTTCTCTGGACATCTCCGATGGCAGGAAGTGGAGTCCTTGTGACGCGTTGGGCAGTTTTCACCACCCTCTGCAAAGCCTTGTGCTCAGCGATAGTGCAGCTTCCATACCAGACTGACGCAGTTGGTCAGGATGCTTTCTATCGCACAGCGGTAGAAGTTCACCAGGACAGCCGAGGATAGCTGGTTCCTCCTAAGTGTCCTCAAGAAGAAGAGGAACTGGTGAGCCTTCTTGATGATGCTGGAGGTGTTTGTGGTCCAGGACAGGTCCTCAGAGATGTGGGTCCCCAGGAACTTGAAGCTGGAGACACGCTCGACAGCCATCCCGTTGATGTGGATGGGGTCCTGTGTGCCTCCTCTCGCCTTCCTGAAGTCCACTATGAGCTCCTTGGTCTTCCTGGTGTTGAGAACCAAGTTGTTGTCGGCACACCATGTGGTCAGGCACTCTACCTCTTCTCTGTAGGCTGTCTCATCGTTGTTGCTGATGAGACCAATCACCATGGTGTCGTCTGCAAACTTGATGATGGAGTTGGATCCATGTACAGGTCTGCAGTCGTGGGTGAATAGAGAGTAGAGGAAAGGGCTCAGCACACAGCCTTGTGGCACGCCGGTGCTGAGTGTGATGGTGGTGGAGCAGCTGTGACCTGACCTAACATGCTGTGGTCTGTTGGTCAGGAAGTCCAAAGTCCAGTTGCAGAGGGAGGGGTTAATGCCCAGGCCTCCAAATTTGGTGATCAGCTTGGAGGGGACGACGGTGTTGAAAGCTGAGCTGAAGTCAGCAAACAGCAATCGTGCATAACTGTTCGTGTTGTCCAGGTGTGTGAGCACAGAGTGCAGTGCTATGGAAACTGCATCATCTATGCTCATGTTGCTACGGTAGGCAAACTGGTGTGGATCGAATGTGGGTGGGAGGCAGTCCTTCAGGTGAGCCAGAACCAGCCGCTCGAAGCACTTCATAATGATGGAGGTGAGTGCTACCGGGTGGTAGTCGTTGAGGCAGGTCATCAGGACCAGCAGCCTTGCGTGGATTGATCCGGCTGAGGGCTGTGTAGATGGCGGTGGAGGATAGTCTGAGGGGTTGGTGGTCTGCTGGGAGTGGGGTCCTAGTGGCAGTGTCTTTGCCGTCCTTCTCGAAGTGAGCATAAAAGATATTAAGCTCGTTCAGGAAGGTGGTGTCCATGACTGTGGGGCTGGAGTTGTTGGGTTTGTAGTTGGTGATGGCCTGGATGCCTTGCCACATACGCCTGGGGCCAGAGCTGGAAAAGTGACCCTCAATCTTGTGTTTGTAGGTGTGCTTGGCCTTTTTGATGCCCCTCCTCAGGTTAGCCCTGGCTGTGCTGTAGGCCTGTGCTTCTCCTGATCTGAAGGCAGTGTTACACGCCTTCAGCAGGAGCTCCACCTCCTTGTTCATCCATGGCTTCTGATTGGGGTAAGTGGTGATCCACTTCGTGGTGGTTATGCTGTCAATGGTGGTGGTGATGTGGTCCAGAACAGTGGAGGTGAAATTGTCAATGTCGGTGTGTGAGCCACAGCTGGCCTGGGGCGTAAACATACTCCAGGCCGTGTGTTGAAACCTATCCTGGAGTACTGAGTCTGCTCCCGCCAGCCACACCTTGATGGTCCTCAGAGATGGGTCCTTGTTTGGTGTAATTAATCCTAGTCTCTAGTAATCTTGCTAGTGCCTGATCTGATGCCATGATCAGTAGTTCTGTGGTTCTGCTTATGCAGTACGTCATCATCTGAGGGTGTCTTCCTAATAGTCTTGGGTTTTAATGGTTTTAACTGTTTACCATGTTAAAACAGTTGAAACTGATGAAAGTGGCTGGGGAGAGGGCTGTCTGGGCATCCCTCCTGAAGCTGCTGCCCCAGTGACCCGGACCCGGATAAGTGGGAGAAGACGAGACGAGACACTGTGTTAGTGTAAATGGGAATAACTTTTTCAGTGGTTTATTCTATATTTCCATATGTGGAGTGCCTCACCTGTAAATATCAGTTATGGCAACTAATTCAACTTTCAGTAAACTGCCCTGGTCTTTAAATGCGTCTTAAACCTTTAGCACTTCCCCCCTACTGTTGGGCTGATCCTTTCTCTCTCTCGGCCCTCTCAATTGTCATGTCTCCACTGCAAGGTACGACCCCTCAGCAATGTCACAAGTTCCAATCGATGCATAATCGTTGTGTGATTGTTATGGCAATCTATGCTCAGACTGGCCAGGAGATTGATGTCACTGACAAGTGTGCATTTCAGAAAATTCAAATCCATTATTTTCTTAAAACGTGGTAACAGCTACAACCAAGGCAATATCCTGGTTCAACAAGGTACAGATGATAGTTTGCAACTATTATAGTAAGCAACTACTGTTATCTCTGTTCTGCATTTGTGTTTTGTGATTACTTTCTTAATTAAAATAACCTAAATTTGTTGTTGTTGTTGTCATCGTCAGCAATATTTGATAATCTAAACTAATGTTGGGACTGTTAAAAGTTCCTGTAAATGGAGAGGGTTGAGGAAGGTTGCTGCAGTGAAGATAGCCCCTGACCTCGTAAAATTAGTTCAATGCTCTTGCAATGGAAAAGTGACTCATGTCTGCAGCCCTGTAGGTTCACAAAAGGAGAGAGATCGTCATTATTCTGAGATGGTTGGAGATATAAACAGCCCTGAAAGTTGGCCTGAAATCTGAAAAATCTGGAGAAACAATTATTTTATGAGATGTGATGGTCAAACTGTTTGAGCTCCTGTGTGCAGACAGGAGAATGTTCAGCTGTCACTGCAGCACTCCATCAGACTGAACTTTATGTAAAAATGGCCAGAAGGAAGCTTTCATCAATACAAGAAACATAAGCAGGAAAACTGATACTTAATGAAAAACAATCCATGGCACCCCAGTAATTAAGGAATAAAAATAATTAAGGAATAATTTTGTGGATATCCTTGAATGACCCAGCCAGAGCCCTTATTATAAACACCACTAGAGAAATCTGGAAACTGTTGTCCAATGATGATCCTGACTTTCCAGAATTTTGTGTTTTTTTATTATTATTATTTCTTTATTTTAAATAAATCTGCATACATTTCTAAAATTTCTAAAAAAAAAAAAAAAAAAAAAGTGAAAAGGGTCTTCAATCTTTATGGCTTCACTGTGACAGCACAGTGACTGTACTGTAGAGAAGGAAGTGTTCCAAAGTTATTTTTTATGGAATACAGCTGAAAAAAAGATTTTATGTGTTGACAGAATTTGTGCAAAGTGTTGTGAGGAACTGTTTTACTTCAAAATAATTAAAAAAACTAGAAAGCACTCAGAGAGCGCAGACCAAGTTTATATAAATTGCAATAAAATCTGTCTTCTGGATCAGATCCGGATCAGCTTTTGGAATATGATAGAGGATCCTATTTTCCATCCTTGAGTCAAATTTCATGGGGTTTGGTCAATAATTAATTGAGATATTGAAAAACAAAATTTTTGGCCCCATTTACCACAATGTGAACAAAAATTTCAAAGTGATCCAGAATCCAGGATTTCTTCCAGATCACCCCCAAAATGAAATCCGTTCTTCCTTTTCACATTTCCAACAAATCCTGAAAATTTCCTGAAAATCGGTCAATAACCTTTTGAGTTATGTTGCTAACAGACAAACAAACGCCGGCAAAAACATAACCTCCTTGGCAGAGGTAATTATTTTAAAAAAACTTGTCTAGAACACATTTTCTAACTTCAGACATCTAAAAAAAAAAAAGATGGGTAATAAGAGTAAGACGATAAAGTAATTAGAATAAAAATTGAAGTGGGGGCATATTTAATAATATGATGCCCCTCCTCCCCTCTCTTTCTTTCTAATAGCTGCTGCAAACCCTCTTCACCTTTTGGCAGCTCATGCCTCGGCCTCAGCATCGCTCCCCACCAAGAGGCAGAATGGAGAGCTGCAGGACCAGAGTTATGTTGCTAATAGACAGACAGACAGACGCCGGCAAAAACCTTGGCTTAGGTAAAAATGAAGAGAGTATGAAAAGAGCGTCAAGTAGGATTTTTTTGTGACTTTATGTATGGCACCATCTCGTCCGGAAACCACTGAATATCCGCTGGACACAATAACGTAGACAAGGGGCGGGGCGTGAGCACAGGTGAGTTTCCCAGGTGCTACGGTAAGGAAATGTGCGTCCTGCCAAACAAGTGGAAGTTCTCAGCGGTGGCACTCGCGCTTTTGTATCCGCTATGGGCCGCTTCTGCCTGGGGAAATGCGCTCCGCTTTTTCTCCTCGCTGTTGTGTTTGACGCGGCCGGTCTGATAGTGGTTCTCGTTGGAATTTTTGGCAATCTAAATTCGGGCGGCCGCTTCTACGGGGATTTCCTCATTTACACGGGCTCGATCATTATTTTCCTCAGCCTGGTGTGGTGGGTGCTGTGGTACACAGTAACCCTGCGGACGTTTGCGGAAAAGAGGTCGGATTCCTTAATGAGCTTTACGCGTTGGGCCAGGACATTGTCCGACCGCCTCTCCAAAAGCGACGTGAGCACTCTGGGAGGCGTGGGAGAAAAGATGAAGAAGAGTGTGGGGAACGGGAAGAAGATGTGTAGGAGTGACGGCAGTGCTGTGCTGTGTCGGGTTACGTGGGAAGACAGCGGCCGCAGCCGATCTGTATCAGGTCACGACAACGGAGGCTTTGATGGGGGGACAGAGTGCGTGAACAAAAACGTGGAGCTGGGATTGTTGGAAGGCTCAGTTGGGAATCCACAGGCGCTGGATTTCAAAGCGGAGAGGCTATTCTGACAAGAGCTGGTGCGTATTTCAAAACAACTGAAAAAGTCTACCTGTGTCTGTAAATGGTCACTGTCTCACCTGCTTGTCTCAAACAATACAGCACACTTGGGAATCACTTTTCCTGCTGGTGATCACATTTTCCAGTTATCATGTGCTAAATTTGCATCATCAATTGATCCAATAGGCATGGCTATTATATTCTATGATTTTGTTTAGTTGTGCCCTAAATCAGTTGGTTAACAGCAGCTTACTTTAATTATAGAATATTTATTCCTTCTATTTACAGTCCTTTTATTACTCATAATGTCTAGTAAGTTTATAATTTTGAAATTTCCATTTTTTTCAGATGGCATACAGAGGTTCTCTGAACCACCACCCCACCACCACCACCGTGCAGTGTTCCACAACAGAATGGAAACAGCAAACATGTGAACTGAAGTTCCTTTTTTTCTTTTTTTAAAATATGGATATGAACATTTTTCTGAATCAAAAAAACGTCTGCACGGCTGTGCACAGAATGTGTATATAGCAATTTTTTAATTTTTTTTTTACCTGTTGATTCTATGAGATTTAACTTATTTTCAAGAATAAAATGTACAATGTAATTAAGACTCGTTTGTCCCAATATAATCCAGTATAATTTATGTCCCAATATAATCCAATATAATTTCTTCAAATATTCAAATTTGGTAATTTATTCTCTATAAATCTGCCCAATTGATTGAACCAAGTATTCAGTGTGTTTTAAGTGGTTGTGATTACAAACAGATTTGTACTTTTGTTGTTATGACCATTTATAAATTACTAGACAGTATTTTACCTGCACGTCTAAAAGAAAAATGTAATTGTAAGAATACAAGAAAATTGCAGTACAATTTTCTCAGGAATGCCTTTAAAAGTATTTCAAATTACAGTATTTGTGTACTAAATGTACTAAAATTCCATTCCACCAGCAAGAACAAGTTATGCCAGAAATATTTTCTTATCTTCCTTATCGTGTTTTTTTCCACTAATATCACCATGCTCCCCCCCTCTCTTTATATATAAAGTGCACATTAAACATTCTTTCACAATTTTTATTGAACCAAAGATCAAATCCAAGCTTTTAGCTTGAACCCCATTTACCTGTGTGGCTTGACATAAGGTCTGAAACAGGTAGCAAAACTTGAAAATCTTCTGTCATTAAGGAAATGCCTTTCTGATCTGTCACATGGCATCACAAAGCCTGATGTAGATTACAGAAAGAACGCAAACAAAGTCTTAGCATTCACCTGAGATTCAGTAGGAACTGACAGAGATTTTCTTCACAACTCCCACTGGGAGAGCGGTAAATAATTTGCTCCTTGACATGGATTACTCCTCCTACATTGGCCACTATCCACATTTTTTATCCTTCCTGTGCTCCTGGATGTGATAGGCCTCATCACCTTCCTATTTGAACCTCTCATGAAGCAGGGAAAAAGATATCATGTTACAATTGTCAACTTACTTTTTACTTTGCTGGTGGAGTTTGCCATGCATCACATTACAGCAGTCTTGTACATCTGCTTGGAACATATTATACATATTTTACCTATTCTAATAACAATAGTGCACAATGTCCAGTCTTTTATATATATTTCTATTTTTGTGCAGCATAACAAACAATTGTGTAGCCTCATCATCATTGTAAACAATTTCTCTTGTCACTCCTGTGGGAATAAATCGCAAAAAATATGTTATTCTTCTAAATGTGTATCTCAGATATTTTGTGTGTATTTGATTTGTCTTGTTTTTTTGATTGTCTGGAATCTGACATATTGAAAATAATTTAACATTTATAATACATCTTAATATCTTTTCTTTAAAGATTGCTGAACGGGCCAGACTACTGCAAGTTTCGTGTCGTGAAATATGAGTATTGGTCGCTCAACGATCTTAACAGAAGCCAGTCAAACAGGGTACACCCTAGACTGGATGTCAGTCAGTCACAGGGCTGACACATATAGCCATACACCCACTTTCGCTCATACCTATGGATAATTTAGAGTGACTAATTAACCTAATCCCCAGTTGTGCATGTCTTTGGACTGTGGGACATTCATACTCCACGCAGAAAATCCCCAGCCACCATCCCAACCAGGATTCAAACCCGAGGCCTTCTTGCTGTGAGGCAATGGTGCTAATCACCACATATTTTTAAAAAGTAGTATAGTACTTGAAATGTGCCCTGCAACATGTATTTTTTATTAGTATTTTACAAATACTAATAATGTGTTTGGTATAATGCGTTATGGTTAGACAAACAAACATTATGGTTGATCTTAGTTTTATTATAACCCCCTGGTATAACAACACCAGCTGAATGAAGAGCTTTACAACACCTACATTCATAATACCTGCAACATGTATTTTTTATTAGTATTTTGCAAATACTAATAATGTGTTTGGTATAATGAGTTATGGTTAGACAAACAAACATTATGGTTGATCTTAGTTTTATTATAACCCCCTGGTATAACAACACCAGCTGAATGAAGAGCTTTACAACACCTACATTCATAACAGAGTCAAACATATCCCTTCTATGGTTTACTAAAAATAAGGTGAGTTCAAAATATTCAGTGTCCAGATTTACTCTACTCTTAATATCTTCATTTCTACAGTTTTTCCAATCAGTCAGCCCTGCAGAAGAGAAATATACTGCAGCAGGAAAAGGTGAATGGAGGTATTTACATTAGTGCAATTTGGGGTGGCACAGTGGTATGGTGGTTAGCACTGTCACCTCCCAGCAAGGCCCCGGGTTTGAATCCCGGTTGGGAGACTTGCGAACCCCAGTGGAGTAGAAAGCAAGTGACCATTAGTACAATTTGTACTTTTTTTCCTATTACTTTCAATGTAAGGCATTCTGATCACCCTGTGGCTCATCAATATGAATTGGTAAACCAATATGAAATGAGGGGGCTGTTATTTAAACTCAAAGAATGTATTTGCATGTTTAATTTGTAGTGGAGACCCAAACGCAACTATGATATTAGTGCGGTATAATAAATGGCCAGTAGGTGGGAGTAGTGCCCTACCAATAATAGTAAGTCGACCTTATAACGCTATTCCTTGTAGTAGTAGTAGTAGTATTAAAAGTGAGTGTTTAAGCTAAGATGAATAAAAGTAAAATGAATAAAATGCTTGAAGAGATTAAGAATGCAACGCTTAAGAAGCAACAAATCACCAGGTACTGATGGATTGAGTTCAGAAATGTACTAAGTATTTACAGAGGAGCTGGCTCCCTTTTTGTAAGACTTTGAAGGAAGTATTGAAAGAGCAGAGGTTGTGGGCTATGTCCAGAATAATTATTAGCATTGTCACTGAAAGATTCGGTGTCAAAGATCATCAACTGTCCAGAAGTCCAGCAGAGCCAAAACGACAGGAGGTGAGGATCATTCAGTTAAGGAATGAGCTGAGACTGCTCAGGTGGCAGTTCAAAGAAGGCATGGGAGGAGGAAAAGGCTGGTCATATCTATAAGAGAGGGCCCAGCCTCTTGAAAAGACTATGCAAACTTACTAAGATCATCTGAAGGAGGGGGAAGGTGGCTCAGCAGTGGCAACATGCAGAGGCAGTCTGGATTCTAAAGGAGGTACGCTCAACTTCCATTGAGCAGTGCAGTCATCTCACGCCTCAGTGTTGAGAGCAAAATATTCTTAGGTACTCTTGCACGATGCATGACAGAGTTGCTCCTGAGGAATGCTTACATTGACACCGATGTACAGAATGGAAGAGTCCCAAATGTACTTGGATCGATCAAGCATCACCCAGTTGATCCAAGAGGCTTGAGAAAGCAAAGACCTAGCAGTTCTCTGGCTTGACCTCGCAAATACTTATTGGTCCATCCTGCACAAGTTGTTTGAAACCTCTTTTGACTGACTCCATGTTCCAGGAATGATCAGGGGCCTAATTTGGGACTATTACAACTCCTTCAGCCTGAGGTGGAACCTCTGGAATGGAAACATCTGCATGTTACCAGCTCGAGAAGGCATTATCACTGGATGCACTATATCAGAGCTATTGTTTGCCTTAGCTATGAGTGTGCTTATGAAGTCAGCAGAGGTGGAATGTAGAGGCATATTCACCAAGTCAGGCATGTGGCAGCCCCCCAGCATTTATGGATGATCTGACAGTGACCATAACATTGGTTCTGGGGTGCAAATTGATCCTCAAAGAGCTCAAGCAACTAATCAACTGGGCCCGGATGGACTTCAAGCCAAGTCCAATCCCTGGTAGTAAAGAAAGGGAAAGTAACAGATCACTTCCGCTTCACTGACTGCACACTAAGAGACACCACAGCCCTCCGAACAACCTCCGACCAGTTGGGAACCTGGCTGGCAGCAGTGGACAAGTCTGGCCTGCCAGACAAGATTAAAGCCTGGATTTATCAACATGGTATCTTGCCCCGAATACTTTGGCCATCGCTGGTCTATGACGTGCCCATTTCTACCATTGGGTGCTTCGATAAGAAGACTCCTCGGCAGGTATAGAATTCAGAACAAAGTGGAGGTAGTCAAATAGAGGTAGTCAAATAGGATCAGTCCCAGCTGAGTCACAGTGAGCTGTGACTCACTGTGACTCAGCTGTGAGCTGTGACTCAGCTCACTGTGTAGTAGCATCTGGGCGGGCTAGACTCGGGAACATTCCAAGAGTGAGCTTCTACAAGGCCCAGGGCAGGCTCAAGGAAAGGCTCCAGCTGATTCAAGAGGAAGTCCAAGCAGGGGTGGAGGAAGCCTGCTGCAGTAGGACAGTAGGGATGCAGCAACAAGGGGTGTACCCGATGGGAGCAGGCAGCTGACTAGAAGATATCATGGATGGAGCTATGGAAGTCCAAGCCACATCAGATTAAGTGACATCCTCCCAAGCCATCCTAGTGCTAGGGCCTGGCAGACAATCTATGGTGCTGACTCTGCCAGAAAGAAGGATCACTGGAGCACATCTTGAGCAGTTGAATGAGAGCACTGAGTAAGCTACTGCTGGCAACATGATTAATTGCCAACAGTAGACAGCAGTAACCATAGCAAGCTTATTTCCTTTGTCAAGGCTGGGCAGAAGCAAAACTAGCACCTGAGTCTCCAGTGGGACTGCTGACAACAGCTCGGGGTGGGCATCTGAAGGTCAACCTAGGGCAGGGGGTCCCCAACCTTTTCCAGCAAGTGGGCCGCACGGGCTCCCTGCCAGGGCCCCGCGGGCTGCACACACCTTTTTAGCAAATTTTGCTAAAAACAATGATTGAGAGAAACAATTGATCTTCAGACATTCATTTAATGCATTAATTTAATGAGAAGGCTGGTGCTGCTTGGCCGAAGCTAGGTTCCAAAAGTTGGGCACAACACTGCTCACAGACAGAAGAAGGGCACCCTGCAGATGCTCATCCGTGCCTTGGGCTCGTGTGCGCGACTTCACAAGCTTCATCCGGCTGAAGGGTTGCTCACACACGTATGTAGAGCCCAACAAGGCAGCAACACGGCGGCGTTGTCAGCCAGTTGAGGTTGAAGCTGCAATTCTCACAGCCGATCTTGCGCTTCCTGCTTGGTGGAGTGCTTCTTGACATATTGCAAAAACTTGTATCTTCTTCTCTGGTGCAATCGAGTCAGCATGAGCGACGGGGGGCGGGGCGGGGCGGGAGGGGTATTAGTATCAGTATTAGAAAAGAACCAACCACAGAGCTAGGATTTTTTCATTCCTATCGATTAGATAGGCGACACTTGGAACCAGTCGGGCTATCGCTAGAAAAGAACTTATCTCCATGGGCCGCACAGAAGGTTTCGCGGGCCGCAGGGATAGCCCTGGTTTTCCGAGGCGGGCCGCACCTAATGTTATTTCATTTAAAGCGCCACGGGCCGCACCAAGAGGCCTCAGGGCCGCATGTGGCCTGTGGGCCGCAGGTTGGGGACCCCTGACCTAGGGAGACAGCTTAAATTTCCAGAGAACATCACATCACAAGCACTGCACAACAGAAAAACCATCAAGAACATCACAGATGCTGCTAAAACAGCATCAAGAGGGTTGTGGATCAAATGGGATGATCAGTGGACCACACAGGGTATTCAGACACAAACCAGGGCCTGATCAACCCTCCCAGGGTTACCTGGACAAGCTTGTCTGATGTTGCGCTACCTGATACAGCCAATGAACCCAGGATACATCACTGACGATGTGTCTGATTTATGTCAATATATTAATGCAAGGAACATCGGTCTGTGTGTCTGTCTGTCTGTCTGTTCCACGCATAACTTTCAAATCACTTGATCTTGAATTGGGTAGGTTTCATCTTAGTGGTATGAGTGTGTGGAGTGCGAGGCTTTGTGTCTTTTGGATGAAAAATTACAAATGTATCGATCAAAAAACAGTTTCATCAATTGGTCATTGTGTCCTTGCAACTGAGCACTCTAGCAACCACAAGCAACACATGTTCTACCTTCTCAAACTTCTCACTGGAACTGAAAATATTAATGCTTGCATATGCAGAAAGTGATTGTGTAAGTCAATGTGTAAATATTAATTGGAGTGAACAAATAATTCCGTGAACCGTCACTTTATTGTGGTGGAGGAGTTTGCATATTGTAATTAACCTAGGAGCTATGCTGTCTGGGGCATTTCGCCCCTGGTAGGGTCTCCCAAGGCAGATTGGTCCTAGGTGAAGGATCAGACAAAGAATGGTTCTCAAGAATCCTCATGGAGGAACCAGAGAAGCCATAAACCCGGACTGTAGGGTTACCAGGGTTCCACCCTGGAGCTGGCTGGGGCTTGACCAAGGCGGGGGCCTTGGCAGTCCGATCCTCAATAATGGAATGTCACCTCTCTGGTGGGGAAAAAGGTGGAGCTTGTGGGGGAGGTTGGCGCTACCAACTAGAAATGGCTTGCCTCCACACACAGTGTCAGCTCAGGAACCCAATTCCTTGAGAGGGGCTGGACACTCTTCTACGCTGAAGTTGCACAGGGTGAGAGATGGAGAGCCAGGATAGGCCTTTTGCTTGCCCCTAGACTCTCTGGTTGTACATTGGGGTTCTCTCGGTCAAGCAAAAGGTTGCTTCCCTATGCCTTCTGGTTGGGGAACAGGTTCTGACTGTTGTTTGTGCACATGCACTGAACAGCAGTTCAGAGTATACCCCCTTTTTGGAGGATCTAGGACAGACGCTGGAAAGTGTCCCAGCTGGGGACGACATCGTTCTGCTGGGAGACTTGAATGTTCATGTGGTTAATGACAGTGTGACCTGGAGGGGCGTAATTGGGAGGAACAGCTTGCCTCATCTGAACCAGAGTAGTGTTCAGTTATTGGACACTCAGGTGAAAAGAGGAGCAGAGCTGTCAACTGATCACTATCTGGTAGTGAGTTGGATCAGGTGGGGGGGGGTCACCGCATGGACCTGGCAGGCCCAAACATACAGTGAGGATTTGTTGGGAACGCCTGGTGGAAGAACCTGTCAAGTTGGTCTTCAATTAACACCTCCGACAGAGCTTTGACCACGTTTTGGGGGCAGTAGGGGACATTGAGTCTGAATGGGCCATGTTCCGCCCGCCATTGTCAAGGCAGCTGTTGCAAGTTGTGGCTGCAAGGGCACTGGTGCTGGTCATGGCCGTAACCCACCTGATGGTGGATACCAGAGGTGAGTGGAGCGATCAGGCTGAAGGAAGAGGCCTACAGGTCATGGCTGGTCTGTGGGTCTCCTGAAGCAGCTGACAAGTGGCCTTCAGTCGAGGTGGTCGCAGAGGCAAAAACTTGAACGTGGGAGGAGTTAGATGAGGCCATGGAGGAAGACCTTTTGTCGGCTCCGAGAAGGTTCTGGCAGGGAGCGGCAGGGATGTGGATCTTAAATACTCTTCAATAATAATTTTAGAAAAGACTATAAACTTTTTTTTTTTCAAATTCAGTATTTTTCAGTGCTGTTTAAATTTAAAATCATCTCCTGAAGTAAAAATAATTGCATCATCTTCAAACAAACAAATTGTAACATTGTGCGCGCATGTGGGTGTATGTTAAATATTGCCCATATGCTGTTGTAATATAAGGATACTTGTATTTCCCAGTCTGGGATCAATGAAGCAAATCTGTTCTATTCTAATTATTGTAATTATACTCAAATGCAATTCAAGTAATCTCTTAAATAAAAACCTAAACATGCCTGAACAGTTTATGTGTTCCTTTCATTGTCTGCCACCTATCTTTCTATCATGTCAAATGTTTGCAATGAACAAACCACGTGAAAATAACTACAATTGAGATATTTATGATCAATTTAATTATGTTACATCATTCCTCATAATGCACTCAGGGGATGGTAGCATTGTATCAAGATGGCAACCCTGGAGGCACGTCACTCCAATGGGAAGCAGCAGTCAATGCGGTGTTTATAATGCTTATATATGTATATATAAGCATTATATATACATATATAAGCATTAGTGTATATATATGTGTGTGTGTGTGTGTGTGTGTCTGTGTATATATATATATATATATATATATATATATGGGAGGACACACACACATATATATATATATATATATATATATGTGTGTGTGTGTGTGTGTGTGTGTGTATATATATAACAGTATAACACCATTTGCAACAACGTTTGTCTTGAATGTAGCTCAGCGACGCACTATTACGTCATTACGAAACGTAAGCGTGCAGTATGGCCCATGGTACTACCGTGCGGTACATTTACTCACTCATATTAATGCAGTGATAATGAAGAGCATGTGGTTGCATATGAGCACCAACAGCTTTTTCATGTTTATGAATACAAGACTATTCCTCATTGACAGTACCAAATCGTTTATAGCATCGAGGTATACATTTTAACTCGATTTCCATTCAGTTTGTGGGGACCTCTACTACAGCTAGTAAACTCCAAGGCTGCGTAGAAACAATGGCTTTGAAATCCGTTTAAGGAACAGGATCCGCGCATGTACAAGAATCAAGTCTGAATTGAGCATTGAAAATGTGATTTATGACTTTTTAAAATAAGGATTTCTAATGTGCAGAATTCAGAATGTGTGCGTGTTTGCGGCTATATCAAATGCAGCATTATATTATTTACTTGGAAATTCAGTCCCTTAATATTAAAAGAAAGGTCCAAAGTTATGTTAGATGAAATATTCTTAAATCTGAAAATACCGACAGAGCACTAAGGCTTGTATGAACATCAACATTTTTATAGTTAGTTAGTTGTAAAATTGATTTTTTTAATGCAAATAAATAATAAAATGCACTTGTTGAGAAAGGCTGTAAGGTCTGTTGACGAATAGGCGATCTAAACTGCTTCACGTGAATACGCATTCTCGAAATCCCCACTTAATATCTGCGCCGCATTTTACTGATAACCAGTTATCTGCGTGTCAGCCCCACGCTGCAACCGACCTCTATTATGTACAGCTATTTTTTTATTATTGTTACAATTGGTAAACATCACGTATCAACCTACCCATGCAGGACTCCTAGTGGTTGAAATAATTGCCTATCACGGCACTTCCGTCCGTTTGGCTGTTTTTGATTGGCCGACACCCCACATTTTTTCCTCTTCTTCACGGCGGTGGGTTGGAGCCGCTGTGTCCCGGTCTGGCACGTTCCTAGCCCAATTCTCAACGGTGTAAAATTGGATTCCCCTTTATCATAAAACCAAAAGTATTCCCTTCTCAATTACCCCGTAACTGATACAACGTTTCCGTCTCATAAACATTTCCAAACCTCCAGCAGGCACCTCTGAAGATGGCGGTGGTTAGCGGGATGTCAGGGTCGGCTGTAGCCCGACTGGAGGGCCGAGAATTCGAGTATCTGATGAAGAAAAGGTCGGTCACCATTGGGCGAAACTCCTCCCAGGGCTCGGTGGATGTCAGCATGGGACATTCTAGCTTCATCTCCCGACGGCACCTCGAAATATTTACTGCGGGAGAAGGTGGCACGGGTACAGGAGAATTCTACCTCAGATGCCTCGGGAAAAATGGGGTGTTTGTTGACGGGGTGTTCCAGAGAAGAGGGGCTCCACCTTTACAGCTTCCACGAATGTAAGTTCTAGATATCAATCATGATTGAGCTGAAATGAATAATAATAATTATCGGGGGATTTGTTGTTGTTTTGTTGTCCCGCAGCGATGCTGCACGTGTTTTGTGTGTGTGCACGCGTGTGTGTGTGTTACATGCAGTGTGGCTATAACGTCATAAATCCTCGTGCCAGTAAAAACGCGTGTAATAATCTTCAGATACCCAAACAAATGTTTCGGAAATGTTGATGATTTTCCTGCTACACACACATACACACACAGAGCAATAAACCGACGTCAGTTTATTGCTCTGTGTGTGTGGGTATACCCATGCTTTAGGTCTGAATCAGGACATGAAACTAAATTATCACATTTATTCTTTGGTCTTTTACATTTTGTTAAACTATGGGCATGGTCTATATCGTGTAAATAAGACGGGTTTGAAATTAGCAGTAATATTGCCGAATGAATTTTAAATGAATGATTATATAAAATATAATTTGGCGGAGCTCATTTGATGTTGATCCAGCTAGCATGCTAGCAACAGTTAGCAGTATTGCAACGTTTTATTCATTAGCCGCTAGGTAAAATACTGCCGTGTGTTAAATTTCGCTTGTTACACGTGGCACAACTTTTTTTGTGTGTTCAGCATCTCTTATACAAGGCTATTGTTAATTCTTTAGGTCATTTGATCTTGCACAGTTTTAAACTGCCGGCATATGTCGTGTAAGTATGTTTACACTGTCGACCAGATTTGTTTTTCATATAAAAAACGTAATTTTTTTTTTGTTCATGTGTTAAATCAAGTTTTCATCAGAGGTCAAAAACATGATTATTCCATAATGTGTAAGTGGTCAAAAGAAGCCCAATTAATAATAAAGATATGGTGTCTTACATAATGATAATGGTGGTCTTCCATATTTAAATCCTGTCAGACATAAATCTCAATGGTCCACTCCACTTTACACAGACCCCTCCACATTTTGTTGCCAGGTAGGCTGTCTGTCTGTGCAAGAACATTGTAATAAACACTGCCTTACACACACACATAAAACTTTCAAATAATATGTGAAATGGAAAGGTGTGTGTGTGTAAGGCCCATATGTTATCATATGTGTGTTTTTGAACAGCAAATTATATGCTTATATGTGGGTAAATATGATTACGTGAACTTAAATAATTTTTAAAAGCATAAGCTTAATGCTTGTGCCTAACTTCTTGATCAATTACATTGTTAACTGCAGACCAGAGGGCATCCTCTGCAGCAGGAAGCCCCATTTGGTTATTTGTTTATACATTCTTTTTTGTGTGTGAAATATTTTTCTCCACAGTATTTCTAATGTACACGTGTACAGTGTGCAGGTTTGTTACCACCAAATAAACTCACTAATGGACTTATAGTGTAATATTTGCAGCACTGAATGGTAAAACAAGATTTTGGGTTACTTGTTGACATTGGCAGTGACTTTTTTTCTTTTTATTCAGACAGTGTGCAATTGTGTGTCTACTTTATTTTTACCACTTCTTAAAAGTTGCCTATATATTAATTTAAGTTGCCTCATTTATGTCAATGTGAACTGGGTTGAGAATTGTTTTGCTTTCTGAGTGAGAAATGGTTTGCTTTCATTCTGGACCTGTTGTCCTGTTGTTATTCATATATAGCTACTATAGTATAGTATAGTAATATGCAATGATTTTTTTCCAACCATCATCAACAGTAACACTTTTGTCTTTCATTGTTAGGTGTTGTTTCCGGTTCCCCAGTACCAGTATAAAAATTACATTCACAGCCCTCTCCAGTGACAAAAAGGAACCAAGGAACGTGACGGAATCACCAGTCAAATCTGTCCAACCTCAAATTTCCCCACTGACCATTAACATTCCTGACAACATTGCCCATCTCATGAGCCCACTGCCTTCACCTACTGGTACTATCAGGTGGGACTGCCCTTTTATTTGTTTTGTCTAATGCACAATGGCAGTTATAATTTCCTGAATTTAAGATTAAAGTGTCTGAGCGGCAGTTTTTTCTTCATTTTTTCCAAAGTGCGGCAAATTCCTGTCCATCAAGTCCACGTGGGGCAGGACTTTCTAGCTATAGGACAGGTCGTGTTATGGCCTCCGATCTCATAGGAGACAATTCCCAATCAGAAAACGATAAGGAAGCCTCTGGTGAAGATAGTCCAAAGGTGAGAAAGTCAAAAGCAGATGAACCCAGCTCTGTTTTAAAGAAGAAATTTGTATCCTAAATGCTGTTCTGACAGCTGCATTCCAAGAATCATTGGATTCGTTATTGATATCGCTGCTTATTCATTGAAGTCTAAAAATTGCCCAATGCTCACAATAACATAGACTTTGGAGTAATCTGGTTCAACATTGCTAAAACTAAATGTGTCATGTATTTGATCATTTTATTTTTTATGAAATGAGAAGATTTGCTGCCCATTGCATATTCATGTCTTTTTCTGCAGGATGACTCCAAACCTCCATATTCATATGCACAATTAATAGTCCAAGCTATCACCATGGCCCCAGACAAACAACTGACACTGAATGGAATATATACCCACATCACCAAGAACTATCCCTACTACAGAACTGCTGATAAAGGCTGGCAGGTTAGAGGGTTTGCTTTTCCATGTTGTTTTGTTGATACTACTTGATACTACTGTAGTATTGCTGGGACTGTGGGTTAATGTAAGATGTACTGCACAATTCCAAATAAATTGTTAGGAAAACTTAATTTTCCTGCCTGACAGTTAATAATTGAACACAATTGTATGTATAAATTACATTTACACTGCAATAATTGATGGGTTTGATGCAGTGAAGATAGTGGCAGCTGGTCAGTGGGTTGCATTTATCAACTAAAATGTATTGAAAAAGCCTGTTTTTCTTTAAGAGGTTAGGAAAAGCAAAGGGAAGGTAACAATCACTGCATTTGTATGTTGTGTTGTAGAACTCAATCCGCCACAACCTGTCCCTGAATCGGTACTTCATCAAAGTGGCCCGCTCTCAGGAGGAGCCAGGCAAAGGTTCCTTTTGGAGGATTGACCCTTCTTCTGAGAGCAAGCTCATAGAACAAGCCTTCAGGAAGCGCAGACCCAGAGGAGTGCCGTGTTTCAGGACCCCTGTGGGTCCGCTATCATCCAGGTATATAACACAAAGACATGACTAGTATTAATTTACAGATGTTTTTAGAACTTATCAAAAAGTTTGTAATTAAGCAATTAAATGAGGTACGAAATGGAGTCAAAAAAATCAAATCAAAAATCAAATCAATCTTTATTTATATAGCATCTTAAAAAATCAAAATTGTTTCAAGGCGCTTTACAGAATCCCAGGGCCTAACCCCAGACAAGCAACAGTGGCAAGGAAAAACTCCCCTTTAACAGGAAGAAACCTTGAGCAGGACCAGGCTCATGTAGGGGGACCTTCCTGCTGATGGCCGGCTGGGTAAAGGGAGAGGAGAGGAGAGGAGAGGAGAGACACAGAGCACAGAAACACACACAAAAGTATAGCAAGAATTGCTTATGTAGTAATTAAGTATTTAGTACTTCAATGAAAGAATTTTGAACTGAAATGATGACTAAGAATAAATGTATTTGTTATAGCTTTAGGGAATCCAAGTAAAGTTGTGCCTCTGATAATGTTGAAATCAGTGTATTTGAACAGAAATATGAGTTTGAAAGTGAATGAATGAAAGTGTTGAAACAAGAATTCAGTGTATTTAATGACTGTCAAGTGATGGCAAATACAAAACTTTAACTTTCCTGCTTTATTAGATTTGTTTCTTATCTCCAATCAAATTTGATCTTTGATGAGAGACCAGTACAATGTATGTAAGCATTTCTGATAGTTAGCTTGAGCTGTTTTGGTTAGTTAAAGTTTATATATATATGTTCGTGGGCAAAACTGGTCAGTTTGCCAGATCCAGCAAAAAGGTCTATCTACATCTACTTTGAACAAACATGCATAACATTATTTGACTTTTGAGAAAAATTGAAATGTCTTAATCTTACCTGTCCAGGAAAACATTTTCAGCTTTGCCACTGGTCTTCAAATTCTTCTCCATCATCTCCATCTTTAAAAGGAATCTCCTATACAGATCCTTGTTTTGTCTTTTTTGCCTGACTTTGTCATGACATATTTGGGAATCATAACAAATCCTTTTAGTTTTAGACATTTGTTAACTGAAACGTTTGAAGCTGCTGTTCATTGGCAACCCAGATACCAAAATGCTGCTGACTTCATGATTGGGAGATAAGTGGAGGGTCATGTAACAGACCAAAACACAAAATGGCAACATCAACATTACCTGTGGGCTTCCACTTTGCTTTTGAAATGAGAATATTCTAGCAGACTACTGTTAGTGATAAAATTATTTGAAATTAACATGATTCCTTAATATCTAAGGAATCAGGGCCTATTTATGATTACTTTAAATGCATTTCTTATATATAGCTCTTTTAAGGTCATAAGCATAAAGCTCATCAATCTTTGTTTATGCTGCTCTTTCAGGAGTGCCCCAGCTTCTCCAAACCACACAGGGGCGCTTTCTGCCCACTCAAGCGGTGTCCAGACCCCAGACAGCCTCTCCAGAGAGGGTTCTCCAGTCCCTATGGAAGCAGAACAAACCCCACCACCTGCCCCTACTCAAACCACTACGGTCCAGCCCAAACTTGCTGTCATTCAAGAAGCCCGCTTTGCACAGAACTCTCCTGGTATTATCACTATTATAATTATTATTATGTCAATACAAATTGGTGATTTTGAATTTTACATTGTAATTTTAACCGAATGCTTTTATGCTTCCATAATCAAAATAATCATTGAATGTAAAATTTTTCAAAGTTGAGTAAAATGAGGAAAAGTTGAGGAGAATGCATTTGCTGAAAAGAAAAATAGATTTTGTAATATTATATTTCCATGTTGCATATGATTTATGTTAGGGTCCCCCCTCAACAACCAGCCTGTGCTGATAGCTGTGCATCGCCCCATGCCTCAAACAACCATCAAGCCTGTAACCTATGCCATGGCGACACCAGCCATTGTAACAACGACAGGTAGCCCTGCTCCTATGATGCAGACAGTGCAGGTCGTCCACCAGATCCCAGCTGTCACTATGGCAACAGTTGCTGCACAGCCTGCAGCAAAAGTTAACAAAGAACCTCAGGAAAACGGAGGTGGAGAACACCAAGAGATCAAAGGTGAGTTCACATTCTTTGCATTAAACCAGTACAATGTTTTCAGTAACACGAGAGTGATGTTTTCTGTTCCAACCTGTTTTGTTCTGTTCTTCTAGTTAAAGTAGAATCAGTTCCTTCCATCACAGCCTCTTCTATAGGTGGAGTCAGTCGCATCATCCAGAGCTCACAGGCTGCTCCTCTAACAACTGTCACCATTGTGCAACAAGGACCACTTGGTCAGCACCAGTTGCCAATCAAGGCCATTACACAAAATGGGACTCATCTAGTCCCTATTGGTACTACGCCAAGCACAGGTGAGACTCACGCATGCTCCCTTCTTTAACACCCAACAATATGTATAAAGATACACATTATATGTGTGACTACATTGACTTGCTACATCAGATAGTAATTCCACATGACTACAAAACATTTTAGATTTTTTATGTCTTGTGCTTTGGAGATACTATAAAAAGCATTGTAATGAAACTATTTTTGACATAAATGTCAATTACTCAAAGGAGTCAGTATGGTACATTTTAAAACTAGAAAGCACTTGGAGAGCGCAGATCTCCGCCAAGTTTATATAAATTGCAATTAAATCCGTCTTCTGGATCAGATCCAGATCAGCCTTTAGAATATGATAGAGGATCCCATTGTCCATCCTTGAGTCAAATTTCACAGGGTTTGGTCAATAATTAACCATTATATTGAGAAACAAAATTTTTGGCCCCATTTACCACAATGTTAACAAAAATCTCAAAGTGATCCAGAATCCAGGATTTCTTCTGGATCATCCACAAAATGAGATCAGTCCTTCCTTTTCACATTTCCAACAAATCCTGAAAATTTCCTGAAAATCGGTCTATAACTTTTTGAGTTATGTTGCTAACAGACAAACAAATGCCGGCAAAAACATAACCTTCTTGGCAGAGGTAATTATTTTAAAAAAACTTGTCTAGAACACATTTTCTAACTTCAGACATCTAAAAAAAAAAGATGGGTAATAAGAGTAAGACAATAAAGTAATTAGAATAAAAATTGAAGTGGGGGCATATTTAATAATATGATGCCCCTCCTCCCCTCTCTTTCTCTCTAATAGCTGCTGCAAACCCTCTTCACCTCTTGGCAGCTCATGCCTCGGCCTCAGCATCGCTCCCCACCAAGAGGCAGAATGGAGAGCTGCAGGACCAGCCGGAGCCTAAGAGGGTTAAAGCAGAAGAAGAGGAGGCTCCCAAAAACAACGGCACCACGGACAGAGCTGGAGAAGGGGGGGCTAGTGAACAGATCGGTGACTAGTAGCCCCCCCACAATCAATCTGCATCCCTGCCCCTGCTTTCCTGTATACAATGAGCCTCACCTTTAACCCCTTTTCCCCACCTGGTTGTCATGTCCTCCACAGTGCCAAAAATGTGAAGGGATGTGGAAAATGTCTGTGGGACTGGAGAGGATGTTCAAAGCCAAGACCAGAGAATACATCGGGAAAAAATTAAGACAAAATGGATGGACTTGGATCAGCTGATGACTGAATCTGAAAGTTTAGAGACCCATGTGACGAGAAGCACAAGGGACACTTAAAGACATTGACAATTGAAGAGTCTTGAACTCTCTAAAGATGGAGAAGAGCCCCATCCTGGTAGCATCATAAACAAAGCTAATATCTGACGGGTAGAAAAGACAAAAGATGAAATCATCAGTTGTGTGTTCCACAAAGGGAAACATGCGTCTGCACAATTGCAGACATTCCCATCTTTGGCAGCTAGCCTCCGCATCGACCTACCTAACCCCCCCCCGTGAGTAGAAATGCAGTATTCTGTTGTACAAGTGTATCTTTGGGTCTTTTTATGAGTGTTTCGTCAAAACACACAGATAATATCTATCTAAAGAGAACTAAAAGTAAGTAAGTGGGGTCTTTAAAAACATTTAAACAACTTAAACATTTGGGGAATTCCTTTGATTTTGTTATGTGAACTCTGTTCAGTGAAATGAATGTAGTTTTGTTTCATTTAAAGAAAAACACTATGAGTGGATGCTCATTTACTTTCTGCTCAATCATGCAAAAGACATTTTTCATCACTGTGCATCTACAGATTTTTTCAAATAACCACACACACAGATAAATGTGTTTGTATGTATGTGTCTGTGTATATGTATATATGTGTGTGTGTGTATGTATATATATATATATATATATATACGTTTTGTACATACATACATACATATATACACACACACACACACACACACAAAAAAACATCTGTATTTGACCATACATTTCCTGGCGCCTGCATGTTACAGATCTAGAGTCAATGTATTTGAGCAGATAACCTTAATATGGAACTGAAGAAAATGTAGACTGACTACTAGACTACTATGCTGTATGATTCTGACCAGTGCTGCACTTAACCCCCTTAGTTGTTTTTGTATTTTCATTTGTCCCCCCCCGTCCTCATTGGCTGTTTACCTTTGTGTTGAAATTGGCAGCCTCTATGCTTGATTCTTTTATTCTGTTTAGGCTATTAAACAGTCTCTTCTATGTTACACAAGGAAAAGTGAGTTCAGAGTGTTCTGCTTCAGTGGGTTAAATTATTTTTTTATATATATTTTAAAGCCACATTAACTCTTAAGTTTGTAGTTTTTATTCAGAAAATGAAAATTGTTCCCAGTTGTTCTTAGATCAACAGTTATCAACAGCAGGAATAGAACTGTGGACAACATTACCACTTTCATTCCAAAAATTCAATATTCATGTCATATTTTCCCAAATATAGTGTTGTCAAACTCATGTGTTGTCATAAACTCATGAACCTAGTTACTTCACCATAAAATTCTTTAAGACCGTGGTCATCAGTAGTTTCATCCTTACTTTACGTTTTGTAATTATTTTTAACAAGTTAATGCCAATACTCTTTCAATTATTAACCAGCTTCAGTGAGATTTATATGTACTTAACATAAATCAATCAAACTTTATTTGTATAGCACTTTTCAATGTTGCACAGTGTGACAAAAACAAGAAGGAAGATGGGTATTAAACAGATACATAAACAGATACAAACATACAGATAAACGCAAATATTTGTGAATTCATTAAACACATGCACACATGTAATGAAGGACATAGGACATCCCCCCATTGCAAAAAGTTCAGGTTTTTTAAAAATTTTTTACTACTTGTACCCAGACAGGTGAGATATACATGCATCTGCATTATTATCATTATTTTCTGTCCCATGATGCAAATTAAGTGAATGTTTCAACATGAGCCTTTGCATGGGTAGAACCATGTTCATGGTAAAAAACAGAACCCACCTCCAGCCTGCTGTAAATTAAGTGGAAGGCCTGATGTGAATATTAATCTAACGTTACAGCAAAACTAAAGATAAATATCCACCTTCATCGAAATCTTACTTTGGACCACAAGGACAATCCTGCCATGATGGTTAATGCTTTGTTTTTAAGTTGATAATAACTTGTCATTGATGTGCTCAGAAAAACATATTAGACTATCCCTTAACATTATGGTGGCAACCTATAGACTCATATAACATTTAAAGGTGGATTCCCTGCCTTTAAACATTTATAGGAAAACACTGAAGCAGTGTTGTTCAACTTTCATAGGTCAAAATGTTTACAGGGAACATAGAACTGATGTTCAAAGATTTTTACAAGGCAATAGATGCATTAAATTCTTGGCAGCAAAGAGCAGAAGAACCAGCCCGTGAAGTGTAATTGTAAAAGCAGATATAGTTATTCACATTAACTTGAACTGAAGGCTTTACAATCACCAGACACAAGAAACTGTACCTGTAAATGTACAATCTGATGCAGAAAGCAAAACTATTGAAACGTGTTGAGTTGGGATGAAAAAGCAATTATGTGGAATATACATAAGCATAGTTCTATATAACTGTCACAGGCAATCCTGTTTTATGACCTCAGGCTTCAACATCCCTGTTCACAGGATCAGCTGCGGAAGAGACCTAAACAGTTTGGTGACAGGAAATCACACATTGATTTTAATTGACATAAATGCTTCTAGAAATTTTTTGTATATTAGTGGACGAATATAGGCCATTAGAAGAAAATAAACCACAATTTATTGCCTTGATATGGTAAATTATTTGTGCCAGCTAGAAAGAGCCATTCTTTTTTACAAACTAAAGAAGCTCTAGAATGCTTGAGTGAGAATATTTCATCACTCGTAAAATTGGTTTTAGAAATCGTGCACTCTAATGTCCAGCAGGTGGCAAAAAGAAGTATGAAGTAAATCTCTTACTTCCTCATTAATTACCCCATTAAGGTGAACAATTTATGGTTTTGTTGACAAGTTCCAAGTTTTCAAAAAAGTAATTCACCTCAGCAATCAAGATAATTATTTCAAGATTACTTCCCAATGAATTCTATTAACACTGTGAAAATGACAAATTTTATGGGATTGTTTCATAACAGAATTAGTGATAAACAATCTCATCTACATTCTTAGGGATAAAATAACAACCAGTCCTTTAAAATTTCTTGACAAGGTAGAAGATAAATTCAAAAAAGTAAGAAGGAACAAATATTGCACAATGTATGGAGAAAAAATGCTAAATGAAACAAAGTAGATTTTTTTGCTAATATTCTGTACAGTTTTATGCTATGAGTCAGTCTGGCGGTTCACTTTGTGCCTATATAGTGAGTCTAACAACAGTTAATACTAAGTGCAACTCTACAATACACATTCGGACTGTTCCAGATGTTATTATGAACCTTGAGCTTCTGATCCTGATGTGAACACATAATGATACATTGGTATACACAAGCACACGCATATATATTTACACAACACGTCCACAAAGAGATTCTTTTCAATTGTTGAGGCACATCCTATTATTAGGTTAGGTGGTGTTAGTCGACAAAAATCTCAGCATGTGTGTTCCATCTATCATCTATGTGATTAAAAATAGTTATCCTCTTTAAAATTCCCTGGAAGACATCTTTAAAAGCTGTACAATGTCCATTCAGAAAAATAACCCTCCTTTGTAGAGTGTTTGGTGTGGGAGTCAGATCTGCATCTGCATCCTTCGATCAAGAGGCCATCCACTGCTATGTTTCTGTCATTTTTGCTAAGTCTGTGCTTCTCTTGTCCATCAACTGCTTCTGCTTCACAGAGTATGTCAGTAGAGGCCCAACAAGGGTCCCCTGGACTCTCCCCACAGTTAAAAAGACCGAGTGCCCCCGTATCTGGGGTTGAAGGTCAGATTTTCTCATCCGTCATCTCCAGGAACTGGGCGTACACATCCCTAGAACACTCCCCTTTTGGGTTGAACAGGAACTTGTAATAGCTGCCGTCGGCACAAATCGCTAACATAAGAAGAAGTGAGAATGAAACAGTCAGCGAACAGTTTGGTTTGTCATGTCATGGTGCACACAGTCTCTTGTCCAGTTTGCTGTAATTCTGAATTTCATAGATACTTTATATCTCTTTCTTTTGCAATTGTAGGTGCCTGAAAATGGTTCTTTCAATTACATTTCAAAATTGGCACCAGACATTGTTGATTCCTACACTCCAATGTAGGAGTTTTTTTGTCAAATATCACTAAACTCAAATAAGAGGGCACTCCAGTATGGAGCCTTTTCATTTTAAAAGGTTGAAATGAGTCTTAGCAGGTATATTTAATACTGTGGAAAGACATCCTAGCACATACTTTTAAAATGCTGAGGCTAGGGTTGCAAAAGGGGTGGACAACTTCTGGAATGTATACAGTAAACGTCCAAGGAAATTTAAACTGTGGACGTTTGGAAACATTCGAAATAATATTATAATATTCCAAATGGTAATTGTTTGGGATTATATTTGTGGGAAATTTGGGAATAATTTCCCCAACTATATTTAAGTTCCATATTAAGAGGCAACCTTCAATTTTATGAATCCCTGGTTTCCCATAAATTCCTGCTAATTCCCATGGAAAGTTTCCAACTTTGAAAATTCCCATAATTTTGAACTGTAGCTGAGACACCAAAGATATGTGGACAATAAAGGGAGATTTATCTTAATCATTCATCTGAATTATCTGAAATCTCTGTTTTTAGGAAACATTTTATTTTATTTCAATTTATTTGTCTGAACACATCCTACAGAGCATGTTGTCATGTTTTCAAATGCATAAGCACTCATTCTAGTTTATGAAGATAACTAACGTTCGATCAATGTAGCGGATGCATATTGTACACAGTTGGTGCTGTCTCCCGTAAATATGAGGTGTGGGATTTTGCTTGTGTACAATAATGTGTTTTAACTTTATTGTTGTTTAGTTTCTAGGATTTGTTTGTACTCCCTGACATTAGCTATTTTTTTAAGATTAAAATCTAAACAGTAAAAACAAAAATAAAAGAAATGTTAAAACTCTGAATTGAAGTTACCTATGACAGCATTGGGTTCTGTTCCAAAAGCACACACACAGGGAGATCCTGATGGAACCTGGAACCTGGAGAAGCTCCACTTGGAGCTAAAGTATTTAGGAAGAAAGCTGGCTGAGGCCAAACTGCAGACGAAGGGAACAATCAATCAATAATAAAGTTGGGGATATTATCTATTGACTTCAATCCCAACAGAAATCTTTATAGCTTCAAAAACAAACTAACCTTGACTGTTTGTTCCTTTTGGGGTCCTCTGCAGCAAAGATGTGCACTGTTCCATGGTCACTGGACACGCAGATAAGAGACGCATCCTGGTTGAAATTGATACTGGAAAACACAGAGCCAAGGAGCAAAGTCAGGTTTTATGACCTCAGACTGGTACCAAGTTACCAATTAAAAGACCTGACTTTTTATTGAGGTCTACTTAACTAAGGTTTGTCACAAACACCACCTCTGTAAGGTCAGATTTTTTTTACATAAGATTACATAAGAGATAAATTACATAAGTGGAGCTTTGTAGCCCAAAACATGGCAACATACACGAATAAATACACACTGACCTTGAATTTTGTCCATATTACCTTCTACAATGGAGAGCGATTTAACTCACATGTGAAATAATCCAATTCAAATTAAAAACGTCTGGGAATGGATAATATATTGTAATTTTAGTAAATTACATTTGTTTTTCTTAAATTATATCTGATCAGCACACCTCAAAATGTCCTTGGGTTACAAAATGATTAAAAACACACATGAAAAATTAACACTAAACTCTGGCATTTCCCTAACATCTGTATGTTTTTACACTATATTAAAACTTTTTTGAGGCATACACGTCTGAGCAGGGACAAATTATTGTTTAAGGGTTAAAGTTACAAAACTTTAGACAAGAGAACAGCATTATTCTGCTCACCAGTAAATGTTGGCAGTCTGGGAACCACGCCGCAGCTCCTGTATGAGTTGACCTGCAGACGTGTCAAAGATTCTAATGAGAGTCCCCTGTGAAAACGTAAATGAACAAGAAGCATTCATGAAACACAAACTGGACTATAAATTTTCGAACCCAAAGTTGCTGTCAGCATAAGTGTGGCTCACTTTCTCTGATGCGGTGGCTATCCGTGTGCCCTGCAGGTTCAGAGCAATGCAGCACAGCGCTCCTTCATGAGCAAGGATGTCAACTGGGGGTTTTTCTGTGTTAGCCAGGTCCACTATCTGGACATGGCCTGAGTGAGTCCCTGGGAAGGCCAGTAGGGAGTTGTTGCTGTTAGGACACAGCACACAAAGACCTACAGAAATAACCAAGCAAATGGTTCACAAATCTGACGTCAATGGTAACCTTTTCACACTTTTTCATGCCAACTGACCCTTTGGGTTGTAACAGGTCTCAAATACATGCAGCTGATGTGGGTTGTGGGTGAAGGTAAAGACTTTGATCATTGAGTCCAGGACCACTACAATCCTAAGAAGAGAAACAAGTGAAAGTTTTATCAAAATGAAGAGAAATCTACCCACATAGCACATACAAAGGATTTCTAAACACTCTACCAGTGATAAGACATTTATCAGCTGACTGTCAAAAGGACAGTCAGTTAAGAGATAATTTATTCCTGCCAATCATTCCTGAGGGTTTACATACTTGTACAGTAATGTTTACAGCAATCCTGAAATCCTGTTTTGGTTAATGATTAATCAAAAACCGTGGAGTTAGTAAAAGTAACATGTCATGGGCTATAACATCTACAAGTAATTAAAATACATTTTTTATTTTATTTTTTAAGAAACCCCACCAAATATGACATTTTAAGAAAAAAATGTCTAAATATGTATATATAAATATATTATTAACATTATGACAGACTTGTTTGTCATCAACATCAGAGAAATAAAAGCTTACTTAAATTACTTTAAATACTTACGTATAATTTATTTTGCAAACCTGAGAATCAGTTACTCCAAGAAATTGACCAAAAACACTTTATCAGGTGGAGCAGTTTTACAAACTTCAACTTTTAATGACAATTTTTTTTTTTACCTGTCACGTCGAAGTTTTACTGCTTTGACCTCGGTTGAAAACTCAATCTCAATAACTGTCTTCTTCTTTAAGTCATCCCATATCATCACTGAAGACCCAGGAAAAAACAAACAAGACATTGAAATGTAATGTGGTTAAATGCAAAGATATCAGGAGGGTAAAATGGAAATGTCCTTTCTAAAGCATTTATGTGTGAGATATTTTCAAATGTATGCATTGTTTTATTCTAGATTCTCATGCTCTTTCTTTTGCATATGACAGAATATGAACATGACTACCCTGAGTTTCAGAGGCTAGACATGTTAGCAATCGACTAATATGTCAGTGTAAGAGTGTGGGTGCTCAGAGTAAGAGAGTGCAGTTGTGATATGATTAAATTCAGTGTCCTGAGGGCAGGCGGTAATGCTGCATTGCAGAAATATTTGTTTTCTTTTTTAGATAAAGAACAGCAGGAGATGCTCTTAGTTAACACCTCAAAACAAAAAGCCATCAGAGCCAAGCCATACAGACAACAGCTGTGTGCTCAATGACACAAATATGCTGCTCAGTTAATTATACATGCTAACCAAACACTAGCTTACTGTGCAGATCTCTCTAAATGACTTATTAAATGTGTAATTATAACATTAAATGAGAATCTCTTATGTTACCATTATTTTTCATAATGATAAATATCTGTACACCTCTGAAACATAACTGTTCAAAGCATTCACTGAGAACTTCTTTTGCATATGAAAGAAATATTATCTATCTACTAATGTAAGGACTGTCTATCTGTGTGCTGGAGAAATGACAAATATAAGACATAAATATCGGTCAAAAATTAGTTCCATCAATCGATGGAACTAATTTTTGACCTGTCGTGTCTTTGCGCCACACAGACACAAGACATGCGCATGTTCTACCTATGGGCTCTGGCCTAGTAAGTACTGATTCTAAGATATAGCACAATGTTACACCGTTCAATGTTCTGAGCCATTATTTGACAGAAGAGTTATCCCGTAACAAACATTACTGTTGGTATTTGAGCAAAAAATTAAAATACCTTTGTTTGTTGGATATTTTGGTTTCTTCCCTCCTCCCACTAGTGCCAAGTAATTGCACCTGAATAACATCTCCACATGGCCAACTCCACCCTCCATAAACTCTGAAAAAAGTCATCATAAATAAATACAAAGATAAACTTAGATTGCTGTGCTTAGCTGCTTTTTAACAGCCACATCTTCACAGCAGAATAGATCTTAATAAGATGAGCATTTTTTGTGGCGTTCAATCAAACACATAGCTTTTAATAAGAAATTCTAAATACTATATTTTATTATAGAAATGGAAATAAACCCAGAAATAGCTAATTTAAAGCACTTTGGAGAGAGCTTTTCAGCAGAATCAAAGTGAATTTGCTAATGTTTTTACTGTTCTGTTTCTTTCATGTATACATGAAATTAGAACTGAAAAGTGTTTACAGTCATCGTCACCTTGTTTCTCCTTTTCTTTAAGAGGATCAGTATTGTAAACACGAAATCCATTTTCCATTCCACAGGCAAAGCATCCTGGAAAGAAAAAGGGCTAACAATCAGTCATACCTCTACTAAACTAAGGAGAGCAACAATAGCAGCTTCAACAGTATGGATAATGCAAAACATAACAATTAATCAATTTAAGATAGATCACCTGGACTAATACGATGATTACAAGTGAGTAAAATATACTGAGATGACAAAGTTAGTTAATTATTTTTTGTCAGAAATGTTTACTGTTCTGGTAACGTCATTTTCTGGTCATCGCTCATATACGGTAACAAGTTATGTTATGGTGAGTACTTAACATCCTCATGATAGAACCCACAGTTCTAACACGCTAAATCAGTACATTTCATAACCTCTACCTCAAGACACATTTGAAGTGCCTTAATATATCTGTAATATATACTTTAAAAAGACATATCATAACTCCACAATCATGGTGATGTAGATACAGTGTAATTTAACCTGCTTACTGCTTAAGCTTAAACTGTCACAAAGCTAACGTCGGCTAATTAACCCATCCTATGATTTCATTATGTATCTAGCTGATGTTAATATTTATATCAGCATTACTTCAATCAGGTACTCCTAATCGGTGTTACTATTTGATTGTCCTCTTAACCCAGATATATTTAAACACGTGCTACTATGCCCTAACGATAAAGTCCGACACGTTAGCTTTAGCTGAGTAGCCCCGTTAGCTTGCCAACAGCGCTGGCATAAACACCATAAAAGTATGACATTTAGCGAAAATGTTCCACAGAATTATTACAGAGAATCCCAGATCATAACAAAAATAAAATGTAAACTATCGACTCTTTACTTTATTATATCCCTATAAACTGCTTTACCGCATTAGCTTAGCATTCACAGTTTTCCTTTTGGGAAACCCATATGGCAACGCCACTTCTTACCATGATCCTGGTTAAATCCGGCATAAAGAAGACCATTTCCATGAGGATTAGACGGTAGTAAATTCATCTTTGATAAAACAAACTTAATGCTAATTCCGATAAAAAAAATTACTCTAAGACAAAGGCTACCAGTAAACTACCAGAAGAACTAATCGGCTACCATTCAAGAGTCTGCTTGGCAGAAAGAAGGAAAATATCCGATACTGGTTCCTGCTGGACTGAACTACAATCACCACTCAAGATCAAAGTTTTGTTGAAACATTTTTGTTTTGAATTAAAAGGAGTATCTTTTATTTCGATTGCTAAGAATTTATATAGAATATATACGTATTTATATATATATATATATAGATATCTATGACTCCACAGAACATGTATAGGCCCCAGTGGCCTAATGGATAAGGCACTGGCCTCCTAAGCCAGGGATTGTGGGTTCGAGTCCCATCTGGGGTGCTCCTCTTTTGATTTTCCGTACTAACTTAGTTAAATAACCATGACCTTTAAGCTTTCTCAAAGAGTTTTCTTCAGTTATAATTGCCTATTCTTTGCCAGTCATTTTATGTAGGAATAATTTTGATTGTTACAGGTCACAGACCCCAATTACAATTGGAGAAACTGAACAAGGCTGGTGCAAAAAAGTAGTGCCCATATTATTATTAGTCATTGAGTCACTGAGATGTTTCAGTCAGGCTTTAGAGCTCACCACAGCACAGAAACAGCACTTCTTAAAGTTACCACTGATCTTCTTATAGCGTCAGATCATGGACTGGTTTCTATGCTGGTTCTGCTGGACCTCAGTGCTGCTTTTGATACAGTTGATCACAGCATCCTGTTACAGAGACTGGAACACTTGGTTGGGATTAAAGGGACAGCACTAGACTGGTTTAGATCATATTTATCCGATAGATACCAGTTTGCTCATGTCCATGGTGTTCCCTCTTCATACAGTAGGGTTAGCCACGGAGTCCCTCAAGGTTCTGTACTTGGACCAATCCTCTTCACTCTGTACATGCTTCCCTTAGGGAACATTATTCGGCAGCATGGGATAAATTTTCATTGTTATGCTGATGACACCCAGCTTTATTTATCCATGAAACCAGAGGAGACAGAGAAGTTAGTGAAGCTCCAGACCTGTCTTAAGGACATAAAGTCCTGGATGTCTTCAAATTTCCTCCTCCTCAACCCAGGAAAAACTGAGGTCATGGTGTTTGGTCCTAAACCTCTCAGGGATAGGTTAGATCACATTATCACTCTAGATGGTATCTCCTTAGAATCTAGTCTGTCTGTAAGAAATCTAGGAGTAACTTTTGATCAGAATCTCTCCTTTAACTCACACATCAAATTGGTGTGTAGAAGTGCCTTTTTTCATCTGAGGAACATCAGAAAGATCAGGAAGATATTATTGCAGCATGATGCTGAAAAGTTAATTCATGCTTTTGTTACTTCCGGGCTGGACTATTGTAATTCTTTACTATCAGGGTGCCCAAACAACTCTTTAAGAAGTCTTCAGCTGATCCAAAACGCTGCAGCCAGAGTTCTGACAGGTATTGACAAAAGAGATCACATAACCCCTGTACTGGCGTCTCTTCATTGGCTGCCCATTAAATTCAGAATCATTTTTAAAACCCTCCTCTTGACCTACAAGGTCCTCAGAGGCCTAGCTCCATCCTACCTGGAGGAGCTAGTGATACCTTATCAGCCCAATAGACCGCTCCGCTCTCAGAACGCTGGTCTACTTGTGGTTCCCAGAGTCTTTGGGAGTAGATTGGGGGGCCGAGCATTTAGCTACCAGGCCCCGCTGCTATGGAACCAGCTCCCTGTCCAGGTACGGGAGGCTGACTCCATTGCTACTTTCAAGACCAGACTTAAAACCTACCTCTTTGAAAAAGCTTATTGTTATTAATTCTGTAGTTCCAGTTACTATCATAGACAGACAAATTATCATACTTAGGGGGTCGTCTAATTGTTAGGTTAAGATACTAGTTATGCTGCGATAGGCCAAGGCTGCCGGGGTCTAGAAACATGATCACCTGACAGGCCTCTGTCACCCCACTGGGTCATGGTTTCCTCTCCTCTCCTCTCCTCCTCCTCATCGAGCAGACTAGTTATGCAGATTCCTGTGTAGTTTTTCTGCCCCCCCCCCCCCATTTATTTATTTACAGGTATCGCCGCCTTCAGAGCTGCATGACGACATCTGGCCCGCTGACCTGTTGTATATTGTATTTTTGTATCTTTGTGTTTCTGTGTTCTGTGCCTCTCCTCTTCTCTCGCCTCCCTCTTCTTCCTCTCCTCTCCTCTCCTCTCTCTACCCAGCCGGCCATCAGCAGGAAGGTCCCCCTACATGAGCCTGGTCCTGCTCAAGGTTTCTTCCTGTTAAAAGGGAGTTTTTCCTTGCCACTGTTGCTTGTCTGGGGTTAGGCCCTGGGATTTTGTAAAGCGCCTTGAAACAATTTTGATTGTATAAGACGCTATATAAATAAAGATTGATTGATTGATTGATTGATTGAGTGCAAGTTATGTAGCTTGAAGGCTCCAGGGGAAGAGTCTGTTGTTCTAGTGTATTTTTTTTAAAATATTTGCTTACCCTGGAGATTTTCTTTTGTGAGGAATTTCCTCAAAATGCTCTGCATTGATACATCTTCTAGATGCAGACTGCCAGACCAGATTCATCTTTCCAGGTGACATTAAATCTAAAGCATCGAACAATACACTAGAGACCATTATACCCCATGTCAAATTTTTTCTGCGGGACTTACCACATGGATTTTTTCTCTGTCCAAAATCATGTTTCATGTATAATGTATGAGAGAAACCTTGACTAAAGTCACTTCAAACCAAACATTTATTCAAGGAAGTAAGGAACCAAGGTTGGTATCACAAACATTTTTGAGAATTACAGCAAACTGAACTGTAAAAAATAATGTGTACAAGATATTCACAAAGTTCTAAATCAAAGCAGGGAGACCAGAAATAATACACAGAAAATGAAAACAAACTTGAACATCTACATAGTAAAGCATCTAGAAGAAAATCAATAGATTCCTGAAGTTCAAGTCTTCTGTAGACCTAAATTAGCATCCTGGAAATATGAACTATGTATGAACAAGTCTTTTGTGTCTTTTTAGCCCATGCAAACTTGAAAACCCTTTGTTGCACACTGCACAGACATATGGTCTTTCTCCTGTGTGTGTTCGCATGTGTAAAGTAAGGAAGCAGGACTGGACAAAACCTTTCTGACAGATGCTGCACTTATAAGGCCTTTCCCCTGTATGATATCTCCTGTGTATCTTCAATTCTGCAGAGGATCTGAAAGACTTGTCACAGTCATCGCACTTGAAAGGCCTCTCACCTGTGTGAATCAAAGTGTGTCTTACTAAAGCATCCTTACCAAAGAATCCTTTTCCACAGTGCTCACATGGGAATCGGAATCCTTTGTGGTGAAAATTTTCATGCTTAAGAAGACACCTCCTGGACGTAAAAGATTTGCCACACTGAGGGCAGGCAAAGGTTGGTAAAGCTTTCTCTATGACTGGTTCACCAGCATGATGCACACGCTCTACATGCCTTGTTAATGTAACCCCATGCCTAAATTTTTTGCCACATTCCCAGCAGAGGAATGGATATGCTTTAGTGTGTTTTTTATGATGTTCCACAAGATCAGAGTAAGACCTGAATCTTTTAGTGCAGGTAGTACACTGGAAAGGCTGGTATCCTGTGTGTTTCCATTCATGTCTGATAAACCGCTTCAAACTGCCAAATGTTGTTTGACAGTGTGTACAAGTAAAAGGCTCAGTGGGATTGTGGATGTCAATATAGTGCTTATGGAGGGCTTTGAAAACAGGGAAGTTTGCCTCACACTGGTTACATTGAAAAGGAGTGTGAGACACTCTGTGCATCTCCAGCGCCTCTGTGTCACGCACAAGTTTCATGCACACCTCGCAGTACAGCGGGTTGTGAGTTTGTTTGTGGGAATCCAATGTGGATTTGTACCTAAATGCTTTGTCACATTCATCACACCTAAAACAATGTTTAACATCCTCAGGCCTATCTGGATCCACCTGTTGTTCATTGTAGCAAATGTTTCTCATATGAAACCTAAATGTCTGTTTGCATTTAAACTCAGCACTACAGTGAGGACAGTAGAATGGTCCTTCTAATAAACTTTTGTTGCCATCTGGGCTTTTACGTCCACATTCATGGGAGGCGCTCTCTTCAGAAAGCAAGTTCTCTGGGTCCTGGCCTGTGGCATCTAATAGCTGCTCCTCACTGGCTGTTTCACAAGGAACCCCACTAGATGAGTTTTCTTCGTCATCTGCTACAGTCTCATGATCCTTTCCTTTACCAGTAACCTTTACTTTAGTTGCCCCTGAGCATTTGTGCTGTTGCAAATACCGCAAGCTTTTATACAACCTTTTGCAGGCAGGACAAGAATAAGGCAGCTCTTTTGAGTGCTGATCCAAATGAGGCTCCAGAAGCATCTCTTTATCCGTTCCCTGTTCCAAGTCATTACTGTCCGCTGAACCTTGGATTCTGGAAAACTTTTTAGGACCAGATTTAGCTGTATTAGTGCCCGGAATTCTTTCTGATTTCCTCCACTGTGACAGGTAACGTTTCATCTTGAGTCCTCGATTCTTACGCACTGGTCTTTCCCACAAAACAAAATCTGGATCATCTTCTTTGGCCCTGCTTTTGGCTTGCACTTGGAAGTCTGCGTCATCAGGGCATTTCTTTTTCCTCCCACGTCTGCTTGTTTTTTTCTCTGCACTGAGCACTGTCACGTGACCATCTTCCCCAATGATTAGAGTTCCGGACTGCTCATCATGATGCTTCTGAGTAGCTTCCAAATCACTGGGTTTAAGGTTTTTGGCAGGATCTCCATGTATCTCAGCTTTCACATCATTACCAAGAGCAAACCACTGTGTTTGCATACACACTTGAGGGTTCTCACTTTCTTCCACAAACACCTCATGGTTGTCGGACTCCACCTCCATCTCTGTGCATACCGTTTCCAAAAATCCACCCCTGGCTTCAGTTTCTGCCTGGTCACTGACAATCACAACTCTTTCCACAGGAGGGAGACACAGAGCTGATAAGATGGCACTGTCAACAATGTAAGAATCTAAAGGAAGAGAGACAATCAGATCAAAGAGATGCCAAACAAGATTGCCTGATCAGTATTACATCATACCCCAACAATACACCGGCTGCGTTTGCAATTTGGAACAGCTTAGTTGTGTTTCTGCTCTTTTCTCTGCCAAAATATAATGTCTGTGTTCAGTGTGTAGCATGGTGTGGCTCCAGCACGCAACTGATAACAAGGTTTCGGTCATGAAGTAATTCACGTACAATCATGCAATATTGCCATTTAGTGTAGTGTATAAAATGAGCCACAAAAGAAGACCTCAAAATGTTTCCTCCATCCAGAGGAGTATAAGATACCCTTTTTCCATTTGGATTTCTATTTTTTTTCCATACAAACCTATTTTGAAAGTAAAGGTCTCTTCTGCACATATGAAACTGATCCATATAGATAGGATATTTTTATTTTGAAAAAATCGCCAGGTATTTTATTTTCTCATCACACCTGACTTCCTGTCCTACATGTGCTGCACTACATTGTTGTTATAGGGGTAAGAAACTCCTTGATTAGTATCAGCAAAAGCAAAGTATTGCATTTCAGGGCTCACCTATGTCTTCTAATTGACTTAGATCTTTTTGCGTTCCCAACAGGATCTTGAGATCTTGAACTTGAGAGAATGTGTCCATGCAGTCATTCAGGATGGAGGAAGTGTCACTGAGCAAAGATGCAATCTGGTAAAAACACAACAAATTAAACGTGAATCTAAAGCATGAAAAACAGACAAATATGTATGGAAACACTTGCAAACACTGGCATGAGCAGAGACCAATATCTACTTGAACAAACTACAATGTAAATAATTCAAATATGGGAGCATGAAGTAAGTTAGAAGCAGTCTACCTGTTGAAGAGTTTTGTTGGGAAAAAGCTTTTCAAGCCTAGACAAAAATAACCACATCAGTGTCTGGATTGCTTTGTCATACGTGGGGCCAAAATCTCCTGGGAAAACATCCTATAAAAATGAAAAAGTGAAATTTTACAGAACTTTAGAAACATTGTTAACTCCTCATAAATGCCAAATAATGAATACTTAATAAAACAGGAAATTCAGTTAAGGAGAAGCTAAAACTAAACCATTTCTAATTCCACTTCACAGATTTTTAGTGTGTTGCACACTTCCCACGGTTTATCATTAACCATTTGATCAATGCAAGAACTAATTTGAGTATTAATCTGTGAGAGTATTTATGGTTTTCTAGGATTGTTTCATATTGTTTTGACATTAAGGACAATTCTATCATTAACCAAGTTAAACCACAAAATTGTACCTGGAAAAAGTTGTTTCTTTCATTCGGATCTCTCAACAAATTTTGGATAAGGCTCATGAACTGTGGCTGAGATTCTCCTTGTTCTGGATTATCTGCCTGCAAAAAATGTTGGTTAAAAAGGATGTGTCACATTAAAGTGCTGTATTCAATTCAACATACAATTTTGCACCTCCTTGTTATGTCAATAACATGCTTTCCCCACTTTATCCATGTACATTACAATCATAATTCATCTCATGCCTCTATTGTTAAAATGTAATTGTGTTTTTTCTTCCAAATCCCCATGGGTTGTAGTATTGATATATTGTTTATGTTAATATTTGGTTTCAGGCGGTGGCAGCAACAGAGCTTCCAATAACACAACTCAATTCAATTCGGCATCCCAAAAAAAACTAAGCAAAATATTGTGAATAGTGTTGTATATTGCATTAATTGTTGAAAATGATATTTATGGGGTGGGGAGATACACCAGATACACAAATATATGGACTTTACTGAAAAAGTGAGCTTTGCCTAACATGTCCCCTTTAAGATTTACAATAACAGTAACGTAGTAAAAAACATAGATGATTGCTGAGCCAAGCCTCAAATATGTACAATCATGTGTGCTGGTATAAATAAAATAGTTGTTAATTCATCATACTCTCGAAATCTCTTCATTTAATTACACCGTTTGATTTAAAGACATGATTATTATACAATGTTGAGAACAACTTAAATTAATAATTGATGCTACACTAGAAAAAGCAAGCATTCAAGTTCGAATAGAGAATGCATGAAGGTTATCTTATCAGCAATTTTGTGGGTCAGAGTGTACATAATGAAAAACATAAATAATTGGAACATTAAATTCAGAAAAAATAATTGTTATATATGAACTATAGCTGATCCTTGCATTATACACATGGATTAATGCAAACAGATAGACATACCAAAATAGTCTGCAATCATCCCAAACTGCAAACAAAGTAGATTCACTGTGAAAATCATGCTAATAACACACTCACTTCTATGTTCCACAAAGTTCGGAGATCCTGCATTCGGTCAAGATGTGGCTGTATAACCTGAAGGTTGGCAGTTTCTTCAGAGCGACATAACTCCAGGATAAGCTAAAACAATAAAGTAGAAATGATAAATAACCACTGTTTAAAATAGTTATAGACAGTTACATTAACAAATGTATTATTTACAAAATAATAAATAAATAATAAATACCTTTTACAAGTACTGGTCATTGAATCATAGCAACTGGATCAGTTCAGAACTGATGAATCCTCTTGGATGAGGAGAAACGTCTTTGTGAAACTCAACCAGTCCAGTTGCTATGATTCAACTACCAAATTTACTGGATGTGTGAGAACTTACACAGACATATCTTTTATAAAATTATCCATCAAATAATAGGATAATGAAATCAAATAATAAAATAATAATTACACTGTAAAAACGCACAAAACAAAAGTAGAAAAAAACTATTACTTAAGGAAGGATTAAACACTAGTACATAGTGCAAAACATTTTTTATTGTAATAATAGAAAAAAAAATAGTATCAGCTACTAGTTTACTTTACAATTGTTATAACAAAATTTTAAAAAGTCTGGATGCTATATAAATTGCATTTAAATGAAATTAATAAAGACTAAGTTACATCTGGGATCTATTATATTGAAATGTCATTGTACTTCATACTTTTTATATTAATAACTGCTATCAAAAACAAGATTATCAATCCATCATCACCCGTGCTCTGAGGCCCAAAATGAGTTCAGCACGCTGCCTTGTAGACAGAAGCTGTGGCACAGTCTCTGTAACCATAAATACAAATTCCTCCAGCAGCCCATAGTCAGATACACTTTTCTGCTGCACTGTCTGCCAGATTGCTGCAGAGACCAGCCGAATTGGTGGAACCAGGAGGCGCAAGGCAGACAGAGGAAAAGTGGAACCTGAAATAAGCAAAGGCTTATTAGAAGATATTCAGGATGTCAAGCAAATATTTTGAGAATAGATGCAAATTAATTACAGTAAACAATGAAAAGATGAATACTTGTACATTGACCTTACAATTACTTCAAACAACCAATAGCACTTGTGGAACTAAAGCTTTCGACCTCTCAGTCCCAACCCAACCATTAAAGAAATTTACTTCAGTTAACCACCGGTTAGTCAATCATTGTCTTGTCTATGCGGCTACTGGATAGTTGGCACACAAACACAACACTTCTTATCGCTCACAACTGCCCAAAGAGTAGGCAGCTATATTGTCGAACTGTTAGACTTCTATCTTAAAAGACGTTGTTCGATGTTAGACGTTGTTCGATGTTAGATCGACTAGGCCAGTTTAGCTTATGCCGGCTAGTTTGTGTAGCATAGCGGACCTCACGTACCGCATACAATATACCTCATCCAATATGCAATGCTATAAATGTAAAATGGGCGAAATATTGGTTATAGTTTACGTTGAAATGAATGAAGGCTTGGACAGCAACATTCAATTGTTAGTCTAGTACAATATTAGCATTAGCATTCCCGCGCGCGGGGTATGTTGCGGCCTACTCAAAATATACCCCAGTGTTTACTTACCAGATAACTCGGATATATTTTCATCCATCCTGGTGATTCGGTATAGTTACATTACAGCAGGTGAAATCTATTCCAATTTTCGAACGAGTCACAAAACTATATTAAATGTGTTTGAATTCCAAACGCAAATTCCTCAACTCAATCTCCTACGTGCGCGTCAACACAACCGTTGCCTCCCGTTCCCTTCCGAATCACAGTCCGACACGAGACAGCAAGCAGTCAAAGGTTCCTGGTATTTTGTTTTACACTGAAAGAACTTTCCCTGTCTTAACCGTTTCTGCTCGGCTCGCCCGGACCACAACCAGAAAATAGGATGGAAGCAGCAAACTCGACTTCGTGGTCTCAGATAGCAGCTGTATTTTTCCAAAACTACTATAAATTAACGTTACCATACGACTTTGTCTGGCTTAGTCTACTCTCACACTCAACCGCTGCTCACCATAGATGTAGAAAAACTAGACACAGTGGGGGACTTCCACTGTCACACGCTGTCCCCCCCCCACAAGGCTCCTCGAGGTACTGCAAAAATGTCCCATGCGGCCCAAAAAGAATGGGACACCTGGAGATTGGGAGAGAGAAAGAGGAAAACAATACCTCACTCGTGTCACCTATTTGACACAGCAGGTAAACTGAGCTGGAGTGGCTGCTCTCCCCCATCTGGGCAGAAAACCTGACAAAAGAGCACCTCACCATCCTTAACCAAGCTCTCCCATTGTCGTAGGTGTGCCAAGACAGGCTGGGAATGCTACCACCTCCTTCGAGGTAGTGTAGAGTGTCTCTATCTGGTTATAATAAGGTTTACCATTTGTTCTGGTCTTCTCTTTGAAGTTAGGCATGGGGGACTCGGTTACGGAGGATAATAAAGATTAGAGACGTTTTACATCAGGATGTGGTGGTTTAGATAGTGGGGGCCCAGGACCCAGCAAAACAAAGGGTGGTAAAATATTCATTAGAAAGCAGGACATCATGCTGGGGTTGGTAAGGTCTACTTTCAGGGTGAAGATGAACTCTTGAACTGGTCATCGGGGGAGACACCGGAGGAGGAGGGCGGACACCAACATCTAGCAGGATTGGAGGAAGAGGACGAGATCATAGGACCAGGAAAACCGGATTGGACTACAAGGACAATAAATTTGCATTTATGTTTTATAAAAGATCGGGTCGAGGGAAAGTTAGGCTGTCAGACTTCGTGCCCTGATGATCAACTCTGTTGTTCTAGGGATATGAACTGGCCCGGAGCTCTGTAATATTTGTATCTTGAATTGGTTCTATTGTCAAATATATTTTGAAATTGGCAGTTGTCTTCTCAAGGTCTTCATTTAAACGAACGCGCAGATTGGCAATTACAGGCGAGAGGTATTGCAATCCAACAGTAGGAAGGTACATACGACACCAAAATGCCAGGCAAGGGTGGAGGGGACAAAGAGGGGTCAGTTACATAAATTACTGCCGTGATACTGTGTCCCCATTCCTATAACTGCATCCTGAATGATATTTGACAAGGTCAAATACAGTAGGCTCAGCAGTCTACCTGTGTCCTGGAGCTCCAGGTTTGGCCGACTCCATGTGAGTCAATGGGTAGT